>LR812527.1:20489171-20949171 GCA_903798195.1 Danio kyathit
CAGCTGCTTTTACTAGCGTACAAGTATGTGTGTGTCGCATTATGCTTGACAGTAATTACAAATATGCACCACGTATATGTGTAAATGTGTTTGTAAAAGGATAATGACTTGCACAAGGCATATCAACGAGTGAGTGTGTCCAATAAAATGCAATAATTAATTGTATGTGGCATTTCAGGCTTCACTTGGTTAGCTATGTTTATACCGAACGCATCATTTAGCGGATGTTGTGCCAAGCTTAGCTGATTTTGTGCAACCAGACATGGTCGTTAATGAGAACAACTGTAACAAACAGTGTGAAAACGCAGCTTTAATCAAGCCAGAGGTGTCTAGTGACCACAGTAGTCATGTATAATATGTAGTTTTGGGCCAGGGCGGCAGGGGTGACGTCCATAGGGATGGCCGGTCACTCAGACGTATCGAGCAGCAGAAATGCATCATGCTGCCCTTCAGCTTTGACAGAAAGTGTGCAGGGTCAGCATGAGCAAAAAAGCCCTAATGTACTTGCTTCTGACCTCTGACCCCATTAGCACCTGTCAATCAAAGCCTAGCCTCTCAAAGTGGGCCTTCAGAAGGCCAAAAGTCTGATTTAAGGGAACAGTTCACTCAAAATAAACATTTACTTACTATTTGCTCGCCTTCAAGTTAGTAATGGGCGATATAAACGATATGCGATATAAACGATACAAAATTGGCCTACGATAGAGATTCTAATTCTATCGTGATAATGCATGTTTGATGACGCAATCTACCCGCGAAATTAAGAGCAACGAACTGCAGCCGGCTGCAACGCATCATCTTGAATAAACAACAGTGCGACCATTTGGCTGCGGCCGATATATTATTGGGGCGGCCCGGTTCTGTGTTCGCGAGAAACTGAGAACACTCTGCCACAGACTCGCATGCTCTGCATGTAGACCCACAGAGACGCGCGTGATACAGAAGAGTGCGAAGACTAAATAGACTGATCCAGCTCATTATTTGGGGGTGACAATACATTTTCCCCGGACATGTCCGAGAATCTGCTTTCGCTTTCGATATTAATTGTATTCATTTTTGCATTACTTTATAAGCAAACTTTGTCTGGTGCGTCTCAATCTCTCAGCAGCATGCAGACAGAGAGAGAGTGAGGGAGAGAGAGAGAGAAGAGCAGATCAAGACACCAGTTTTTAATTTCATTAGGAGAACAAAATGTTCAAAATCAAATGTGTTACCTTAGGCTGCAGGTTTAGAAATATGTTTTATTTAAAGTATCTGCAATACACAATTTTATTTGACTAATTTAATACTGGAAGTAATTTCAGTACAGTGTAAGTTCCTTAACTAAAAAGACACCAGTTTTTTTGTTCTCTGCAACTTGGCATTTAGGAACCAAGGACTTAAAAGAAAAGTCTTTCTTTCTAAAAGGCACTACATTTAGTTTATTTATCTGCAACATTGTGTTGTTTAATTACAGTTTTGCTTTTGCACAATAAATGTTCTCAAAATGACATGCAACGTTTCTTTATTTCTTAAAAAAAATAGCAGTTTGGCTTTCCTAAGGGTCTATGTAACCTGTTCTGAAATGGTTCTATTATAATTTACATATCGCAATACATATCGTTATCGCAAGAGGCTGCAATGTATATCGCAATATGGATTTTAGGCCAAATCGCCCATCCCTACTTGGTGGTTCCAAACCTTTTAGAGTTTGTGTTGAACCAAAATAATATATTTTGAAGAAAACCTGTAACCGTTGGCATCCATAGTAGGAAAAACAAATACTATTGAAGTCAACGATAACAAGTTTTCAGCTTTCCTCAAACTGTATCATTTTGTGTTCTACAAAAGAAAGACAGACAAATGGGTTTGGAAAAACTGAAGGATGAATAAATGATGACAGAATTTTTAGTTTTGGGTAAACTATCCCTTTAAGGAGGGAGGTCCAGAGCTTTGAGAATGGATCAGGATGTTTTAATGCCACATGGCGAAGCCAACAATTCTCCATTTTCTGCAATAAATAGATATGAGAGCAACTTAACTTAATTTTTTACATATTTGAAACATGTTTTTAATAATTTTTTTTTTGTTTTGTTTTTTTTTTTTTTTTACAGTAGTCTATAACCCTGTTTCCACCTGGTCTTAAAATTTTCAGTGATCTGTCCACAAACGGTCAGTCAAGATATATTACTGTTTCCACTTGGTATAAACATGCATTTAAATGAGTTTAGTGGTCGGATTTTGTGAATAAACATTCTTCTAATTTCTCCATGCTCTACCTCAATTTTATAGCCACTTAATGCAATTCATTTCTATGGAATAAGCAAACCTATGTTACGTGACTTTAAGGATGTGTTTACCCGCCAAAAAAAATACGTGTTTACAAATTTTAAAAACACTTAAAACACTCACTGATGTTTTGCCAAACCACAGAGACCTCAGTTCATCTTCAGAGCACAAATTACAATATTTTAGATGAAAAGTCTTCATCTAATCATCCTAATCATAATCCTGCACAGATAGTAATATTCCAGACTAAAGAGTCCAGAAAGATAGAAAGATATCAAAAAACACATTTAAAACAGTCCATATGCCTAAAGTAGTTCAATTAAAATACTATGAAGCTATATCAGTGCACAGTGCTCTCATGAAACGTGCACCCTATACTGACACTGAGAAGAAACTGTTGAATCAATTCATTATTTCTGTTTCACATGTTAACAAAAGTATTCTCGTAGCTTTAAAATATTTCTATTGAACCACTAAAGACACAATAAAGGGTTTTGAGGATGCTTTATTTGGTATTTTTTTGGACTTTGAAATGAGTCAGGATCATTGCTGTCAACAAAGATTTAGAGAGCTTCTGGACTTCATCTAAAATATCTTACATTGTGTTCTGAAGACGAATGAAGGCCTCAGGGGTTTGGAACAACATGAGGGTGAGTAATAAATAACTAATTTGGGTGAACCCTAAAAGAGTGAGTGGGGAAATCAAGCTTTAAAAAAAGCATGCAGATGATAACTGGTTATGTTCAATGCGTGTCTTGGAACAATACAATGGAGAATAAATATATTGTTGTGCATAGCAATAGGTTTCTCACAACACAACCTTTAATGGCAATTTTTAGCAGACAGAAAACCATGATGTAAGCAATCTGACTTGAAGTGGTCGAATGTGGCAAGCTTCAAGTTGTTGACCCCATTTACATTTGTATTTAGCATCATGCATTTGAAATAGAATTTACAAGCAAGCAGTGTACACTCACCGGCCACTTTTTAGGTACACCTTACTAGAACCGGGTTGGACCCCCTTTTGCCTTCAGAACTGCCTTAATCCTTGGTGGCATATAGATTCAACAAGGTACTGGAAATATTTCTCAGAGATTTTGGCCCATGTTGACATTATAGCATCACACAGTTGCTGCAGATCTCACCACATTCCAAAGGTGCTCTATCTGGTGACTGTGGAGACCATTTGAGTACAGTGAACTCATTGTCATGTTTAAGAAACCAGTCTGAGGTTATTTGTGCTTTATGACATTGTGCGTTATGCTGCTAGAAGTAGCCATTACAAGATGGGTACACTGTGGTCATAAAAAGATGGACATGGTTAGCAACAATACACAGGCAGGCTGTGGCATTGACACAATGCTCAATTGGTACTAATGAGCTCAAAGCGTGCCAAGAAAATATCCCCCACACCATTACACCACCACCACCAACCTGAACCGTACAAGGCAGGATGGATCCATGTTTTCATGTTGTTGATGCCAAATTCTGACCCAACCATCCAAATGTTGCAGCAGAAATTGAGACTCATCAGACCAGGTAACATTTTTCCAATCTTCTATTGTCCAATTTTGGTGAGCCTGTGTGAATTGTAACCTCAGCTTCCTGTTCTTAGCTGACAGGAGTGGCACCCGGTGTGGTCTTCAGCTGCTGTAGCCTATCTGCCTCAAGATTGGACGTGTTGTGCATTCAGAGACGCTCTTCTGCATACCCCAGTTGTAACGAGTGATTATTTGAGTTACTGTTGCATTTCTATCAGCTGGAACCAGTCTGGCCATTCTCCTCTGACCTCTGGCATCTACAAGGCATTTGCACCCAAAGAAGTGCCACTCACTGGATGTTTTTTCTTTTTCTGACCATTTTCTGTAAACCCTAGAGATAGTTTTGCGTGAAAATCCCAGTAGATCAGCAGTTTCTGAAATACTCAGACCAGCCCGTCTGGCACCAACAACCATGCCACGTTCAAAGTCACTTAAATCACCTTTCTTCCCCATGTTCGGTTTGAACTGCTGTAGATCGTCTGGACCATGTCTACATGCCTAAATGCACTGAGTTGCTGCCATGTGATTGGCTGATTAGAAATTTGCGTTAACAAGCAGTTGGACAGATGTAGCTAATAAAGTGGCCGGTGAGTAATTTCAAGTGTAAATGGGGTCTTATGTTTTTCAGTCAACTGCAGCTCATCCTTATTATTGAGTGATTTGGATTGGCTTTGAATAGGTTTTATCATTATTCAATATTCATTTACCTCATCATTTACACTTCCTCATGTGGTCTTAAACGTTATTCTTTCTTCTCTTTTCTCACTGTTGAAAAAACAATGAGTACCATCAACTAGCCTTATTCGAAATAACTACGTTTGTGCCAATCAGAAGAAATACATTTAAATAGGGTGAGTAAATGATGACAGAGATTTTGTTTTGAGGTGAACTTTACCCCTTTACAGCACTAAATAAACTATTGCCTAATAAATGTCTTTAAGTGTGTCAACCTAAGAAGTGAAAAGACTATAAGCGCTTCATCCTCCTGAAAGCTGACATTGCTGGCATGTGCAGTTATGTCAGAACGCCTACCTTCATACACGAGCAACCGCAAACAATTAACCGAACAATGACAACTGATGGCTTGTTCCCTTGTTAATACACACACAAAACATATTTTTAATGGGCACACACAAGCTACATAAACGCCCACCCGAAGCAAAAAAAGAAAAAAGAAATTTAAACACGAGTGCGCCTGTGATTCATTCTCCTCTCATTTTTAATGATTAGTTTGTGCCGTTTGAGTCACGGTTTGGTGCTGTTGCTAATTAAAGAACAAAAGCATTAATCTAGCGGCTGACTGATGATCTGATGAGCATGTCACCGGTTTTATTTGCTCGTACTGTCTGATCTCCTCACGCTGACCCTCGTCTAATGAATGACACGGATGGAGCCGGCAGTAATGGAACGGTGGAGAACAAAGAAAACTGCGACAGCCTTGATGGAGCCAGGAGGGGAAGCAAGCAACCCTGGAAGGTATGATGGGAAACGTGCCACATGCTGAGAGGGTTATGAGAAGGAGTTCACTTGTAGGAGTGTTTCATCACTTTAACTAAGGTAAACACTCCTGCCTTCTAAATGAAGAAATTGCATCACTTAATAGAAGCTGATGACGGTTAGCAGCACAGTTTAAAATCTTAAAGTAGAACTGAAGCTGTCAGTCGAGTTTACATTTTTTGTAAATTGATTTCCACTTGAACAAAAAAACAACATAATATGTATATAGGTACAGTCTGTGGAAAAAAAAAAAGAAAAAAAAAAATCGTACCTGAGCAATGCATGTACAGTGGTCCCTCCTTAATCGGGGGAGTTAAGTTGTAAAAATAACCCGTAATAGGCAAAATCCGTGAAGTAGTCAGCTTTATTTTTCTACGATTTTTATAGATGTTTTAAGACTGTAAAACCCCTCACTACACACTTTATACATGTTTTTCAGACAGGCATTAACATTTTCACACTTTTCTCTCTTGTTTAAAACACTCAAAGTTCAAATTTTCGTAGAAAAAAAAAATCCAGTATTATAGAATGAAACTAGGGCTGTGCGATAACACGATATTTGATCGTGGACGATCAAATTACTGCACGATCCACTTTTTCAGAAAAATCGTTATATCGCCATATACGGCTTAAAAACGTAAAAAAAAAAAAAAAATCTATTAGTTTCACTCCGAGCAGAATTTATATTTTTTCGTTTCTGTTCTGGCATTCAGTATTAAACAAAACATTCCAAAAACGGTTTTCTACAAAAAAAAACACCGGTTAATAACATAATTTTATTACAAAGTATTGCAGGGCTCCAGAGTGCTCTGATTTCTTAATGGTGCAACTAAAAATTCTATTCGAGGGGTAAAATTAAATGAATTTTCGATAAGTATTGTTAATGAAATATTTATAATATGAACTTGCTTTTGGTTTTATCTATACAGGCCCTGCGCTCTTACGCGCGCTCCCACTGACCAGCAGTAGTTGATTGACAGACACCGCTTGAAGGTGCTACACACAGTCCATTTATCCAGCAGCAAGTGCTGAAACACGCCTTCCTTTTTAAAAATTTATTTTATTTTTTTAAATCTCTTAAATTAGGCTAACATAATCTCCCTCTGAGATATTAGTTCAATAGCGTTATGTGCTGTAGGCTATTGACAAACACCCCCTGTATACAGTTTACACACTGCAGGTATACAGTTCTGATGTGTTATGAGTTACACGTTTTAAATGGCAGTGAGACATGCTATATTTAGTTTTTATTGTAAAATATACATTATAACCCAGTACACAGTAAAATAATATTTTTTAAAGGTCTATTGGCAGCGTATAGCCGTTAAGCTTAATTAGTCCAAGCATGTTATTTTATTAATACTAAAACAAATTACAAACTAGCCACCATTTGATTTTATTTAGTTTCCGTATATTTTATTAAACGAAAAATGCAATTAATTGTGTCAGTGGTGCGGCATTGCTAAATCACTTTTGCTTTAATCAGAGAATAAGATTATACAGTATAGCCTATTTTAGTTATTTGGCGTAATATATAGTTATTTAGTTTAATTATGCAATTTATAAATATATAAATTATTTAGTGCTGTTTGGATTTAGGCATAGGCCGAGTATTAATTTTACTTGTAAATACAAAAGATTATGCTGTTTAGTTTTTTTTTATGGCACTTTATTGCATGTTGAATACAATTACAAGGATTTTTATTAAACAAGTGCATACCACAAGATATTTTTGTTGGTTTAAAGATATAAAAAGTATCATTCTTATTTTCTTGCCTTATTTATCTTTAATATAAATATAAAATTGTATACATTCATTGCAATGCCTGGTGCACCCAAGAAAAAAAGGCGCACCAAGGCAAAACATTAGTCTAGAGCCCCAATTTTAAGAACGAAAAGATCTGCTCTGCGCCACGGTGCATGGTCTAACAGGGTTGAGCTTAATCTTTTAATGAGTTATAGATGTGCTTTGAGAATAAACCAATCAGAGTCTCATATCCCATTCCTTTTAAGAGTCAGTTGCGTCGCTCCATGGCGCATTTACTATTTACATGGCGGACTTTGTAAGTGAAAAAACTGAGCGCTTCACTAGCGAGAAAACAGTTAAACAGAACATCTGCAGCGCGAGAATGAGAATGAGAGAATGAGCCTCCTCATTTTTTACTTTCACTTTCACTCTCGTGGATAAGGAAAGGTGTTGTACGCACAGACATCCATTAGCCTATACATAATTATATTCGTTTGTTAAGTGCAAAGAGTTGCTTCAAAACTATTTCTAAATTTTGTTCTAATTTCCAGCAAATGAATAAATGAACAATAATAATAATGAAGTGTTGTCCAAGTTATTTCCAAACACACATGCTATACCCCATATTGTCTAAAACCTGACAGGTGGGCAAATATTATTTACAAATAGTAAATAATACTGCTAATAATAATAATAATAATAATAATAATAATAATAATAATAATAATGATAACAACAACATTATAAAAAAGCTAATTGTCATGAATAAACTGAAAAAGCGTCGAGCTGAAACTAGCAAACAACAAATGAGTATTTGTATTGTTTGGGTTTTTAAAATCTGGTTCAATTCCATGTTTATGATTAAATTGAATCATTTTGAAGAAAGGCCATGCTATACTATAGTAAAGATGGAATGAAAGAAGTTTTTTTGTGGCATACATCCGATTGAAATTAGAAAAAATTTGATTCTGAAATGAGGAAAAATATTCAGGACTATTACTGTCTATGGAGGATCAGAGAGCTCCTGGGTTTCATTTAAAATATCTTGATTTGTGGTCAGACGATGAACAAATGTCTCATAGGTTTGGAATAGGGCTGCACAATATTGGAAAAAGATGATATTGCGATATTTTATTTTTCTGCAACATATATTGCGATATGAACAATTTCACCAGATGGTTTGAACTGCTGCATTTGATCCATTTTCTGGGCAGCCTAACAGTATTCAGGTTGAGAAATTGAATAATTGCAATGCAAAAAAATTGCTTTTCAAAAATATCCAAATTCTTAAATCAAGAAACATTTTTTAGCAAGTAAAAATATTGTTTTGTTTTTAAAGATAGTAAGTCAAAAATAAGCAAAATATTATGCCAATGGGGTAAGCAAAATAATATTGTTTTCAAATTGAAATTTAGATATTAAGACTAGAAATAAGCCAATAATCCTAAGAAAAGCATTTATTGCAGCGCAAATGTAAAATAACAGTGTATAGTCTTCACCGTAAAAATAACTAAATACAACTAATCTTTGTTATGCCTCCAAACATTATAATTTCCTTTCCTTAATGTTTTAAACTCACAAAATACTCTTAGTCGCAGGCCTGAAAAGCACATGCTAATAATATTTTCACTCTATTGTAACTTTGCAGTGACTCTACAAATCACAGGTGTTCTGTGACTCCTGTCCAATTGATTCAGACTTAACATTGCACATCCCGCGATTTGTCTATTGCAAATGTGCACACTGCGATATCAATACCGAAAAGATATATTGTGCAGCCCTAGTTTGAAATGACATGAGGGTGAGTAATTAATAACAGAATTTTATTTTTTTTTTTCACAGAAGAAAGCAAATAGGGAATAAAACAATGGCCAAATGAACAACTAATGATGAGCAAACAATGGCAACATTTTCCTTCAGGTAAACTAAAGAGTACAGAAGATTTAAACTTTTCTCCAGTCAGACAATGAATAGGATCAATGTTTAAGAGCTTTGTCCAGTTATTTTCCTTTCTCTTGACACAGCAGGTGAACCACAAACACATTGTGAAGCTCTGTCAATATTACACAACTAATTCCTCGCAGGAAGTGTGGTGTTATTTACCTTCAAACAAGCATTCAAACATCCCCCACAGGAAGACAAGCATCAGAGCTCTAACAAGTGATACATTTAAAGTATCACTTCTTGGTGACTATTAAACCCAGAGGGTTAAAGATACAAAAAAATACTCCCAGAGCAATTAGCAGTCACTGAGATCCTCCCAGAGGGCCACAGTTCTAATGATGATGACGGGACAAATAAACACACAGGTGACAAATCATGCACCAGAAACGCTTCAAAAAGAAGACGCGAAACAATCAAAATAGAAACACACACACACAAAAAAAGAAGAAATAGGTATGATCAAAATTGAAGAACATACATTTTCCAAAATTTCAATGTCACCACATAGTCATATTTGAATTTACAGTATCCTAAAAGGAGTAATACCTGGCTGAAACAAAATGACTATATTAGCTTAAATGAAGCAACTCCTCCAGGATTCACATACAAGCATAAGGCTCGTCAAACCGGTCGTGGTGGTGGAGTTGCAGCAATCTTTAGTGATATTCTTAATGTTAATCAGAGAAAGGGACTTACGTTTAACTCCTTTGAGTTATTAGCTCTTAATGTTATGCTACCGGATATTAAGCAAAAATCTATGTTATCTCTCGCTATAATCACCATATATAGACCACCAGGACCCTATGTCAATTTTCTAAAAGAGTTTTCTGATTTTATTTCTGATTTGCTAGTTAAAACTGATAAAATACTAATTGTAGGAGACTTCAACATCCACGTAGATGACTCCAATGATACACTAGGGCTCGCCTTTATGGATCTATTACACTCACTTGGGATAAAACAAAATGCTGTTGGTCCAACCCATCGCTTAAAGCATACATTAGATCTAATATTGTCTTATGGAATTGAGGTCTTTGATGTAGACATTATACCACAAAGTGATGATATTACAGACCACTACCTCTTACTATATAAGCTGCATTTACCTGAAATTAACAGATCTGCACCAATATACCGCCCCGGTAGGACTATCGTTCCGTCCACCAAGGATGAATTCATAAATAACTTACCTGATCTCTCTTTATTTCTAAATACACCCGCAAACTCAAATGACCTGGACGTAGTAACCAGCAGTATGGATGCCATCTTTACTAGCACACTAAATACTGTGGCACCCATCAAATTAAAAAAGGCTAGAGAGAATAAAACCACACCATGGTACAATAATCATACTCGCGCTCTCAAAACAGCAACCCGTGCTCTGGAACGTAAATGGAAAAAAACTAACTTAGAGGTTTTTAGAATTGCGTACAAAGACAGTATGTCCAACTATAGGAGGGCTCTTAAATCTGCCAGGGCCGAGCACCTCCGCAAACTGATTGAAAATAATCAGAACAATCCTAGATTTTTATTTAGCACCATTGCTAAACTAACAAATAATCGATCATCTTTAGAACAAAATGTCCCACCGCAAATCAGTAGTGATGACTTCATGAATTTTTTCAGTGATAAAATAGAAGGCTTTAGACAGAAAATAGAAGATGTTAAACTTTCTGCACCGCCTAATACTCCAGATCCAGTAAACATTCAACTGAATCAAAATAACCTACAATGCTTCAAAATCATAGAACAGGAAGAGCTAGATAAAGTTATAAATAGTTCTAAATCAGCTTCATGTATGTTAGATCCAATTCCAACAAAATTACTGAAAGAACTGATACCTGTTATAGGAGAACCTCTCAATGTTATCAACTCTTCTTTATCTTTAGGCCATGTTCCAAATCCTTACAAGCTAGCTGTTATTAAACCTATTATTAAGAAATCACAATTGGACCCGAGCAACTTAGCTAATTATAGGCCTATCTCAAATCTTCCATTTACGTCTAAAATACTAGAAAAAGTTGTTTCTACCCAATTATGCTCAATTCTGCAGACAAACAACATCTTTGAAGTGTTTCAGTCAGGTTTCAGGCCTCATCATAGTACAGAAACCGCATTAGTAAAAATAACCAACGATTTACTCTTAGCTGCTGACCAAGGGTGCGTCTCACTTTCAGTTTTACTCGATCTTAGCGCCGCATTTGACACCATCGACCACAATATTCTCATTGACCGCTTAAATTCTACAGGTGTCCAAGGTCAGGCCCTTCAATGGTTTAGGTCATACTTAGCTGATCGTTACCAGTTTGTGAATATTAATGGACAGCTTTCACAAGTCAGGCCAGTAAAGTACGGGGTCCCTCAAGGATCAGTTTTAGGCCCTTTGCTGTTTACAATATACATGCTTCCCCTGGGGGACATTATTAGAAAACACGGGATCAGCTTTCACTGCTATGCAGATGATACTCAATTATATATTTCAACTAAACCTGATGAGATGTCTGAACTGTATAAGCTAACCGAGTGTATCAAAGATGTCGAAGACTGGATGACCAACAATTTTCTTCTCTTAAACTCAGAAAAAACAGAATTATTACTTATTGGGCCTAAATCCTGTACACAGCAGTTCTCACAACTCGACCTGCAACTAGAGGGATACAAAGTTAGCGTTAGCTCTACTATAAAAGATCTGGGTGTCATATTAGACAGCAGTTTAACTTTCAAAAATCATATATCCCATGTCACAAAAACTGCTTTCTTCCATCTGAGAAATATCGCTAAATTGCGAAGTATGCTATCCATATCAGATGCAGAAAAGCTAGTTCATGCTTTCATGACTTCTAGGTTGGACTACTGTAATGCTTTGTTTGCTGGCTGCCCAGCATCCTCTATTAACAAACTTCAGCTAGTACAAAATGCAGCTGCCAGAGTTCTTACCAGATCTAGAAAATATGATCATATCACCCCAATGTTATCCTCCTTACACTGGCTGCCTGTTAAGTTTCGTATTGAATTTAAAATATTACTCCTTACCTATAAAGCTTTAAATAATCTAGCTCCTGCTTATCTAACCAACCTCCTGTCTCGCTACAATCCAACCCGATCTTTACGATCTCAAAACTCAGGGCTTCTGGTAGTACCTAGAATATCAAAGTCGAGTAAAGGAGGTCGAGCCTTCTCATTTATAGCCCCTAAACTCTGGAATAGCCTTCCTGATAATGTCCGAGGCTCAGACACACTCTCGCTCTTCAAAACTAGATTAAAGACCTATCTTTTTAGCAAAGCATACACTCAATGCATTACATAGCGGTTTGACGCATGATGTGCCCCACGCAGCATTTTGCTTCTTGTTTTTATACACTATGAACAGCAGCTACGCTAATTATTCTCCTTATTCTGTATTTCCACCTGGGGGTACTCATCTTGAGGCCCTCAGACTATGCAGCGCCACTGATGCGATCCAAGACCAGCGACGAGATGATCCCAAGGTATTCTGGACCAGGCCGTATCCTGCTGTGGTGGCCATCGTGGAGTAAGAGCATGAGACTGATTCCTGTGATGCTCCAAGGACAGACGAGTCTTCGCCAAGGTCCACCGTGCTGCGCCTAGACTGCAGCTCTGCACAAGACGTTTGGCCATAGGGGAAATGGTCGTGCCCAACTGAGCCTGGTTTCTCTCGAGGTTTTTTAAATCTTCGCTTTCGCCAATTGGTGAAGTTTTTTTTTCCTCGCCGCTGTCGCCACTGGCTTGCATGGTTCGGGATCTGTAGAGCTGCGCATCGATGGATTTGCTCCTCAGTGTTTGGACTCTCAGTAGTGATTATTAACCCACACTGAACTGAACTGAACTGAACTTAATCTCTTAAAACTGAACTGACACTGTTTCAATTCACTATAATCTTCCATGTGAAGCTGCTTTGACACAATCTACATTGTATAAGCGCTATACAAATAAAGATGAATTGAATTGAATTGAATTGAATAGACACTGGAACCATGTAAACACTGACTTTAACAGTATTTGTTTATACTGTTATGGATATCAGTGATTACCAGTTTCCAGCTTTCTTCAAAATATCTTTTGTGTTCAACAGATGGAAAAACCCAAATATGTTTGGAACAAGTGAAAAGTAAACAGTAAGTCAATTGTCATGTTTGTATGAATTGTCCTTTTGATCTAACTAGATCTACACCAGTAATCTACCATTAATCTGCTGCCTGCCTGATAAGATGAAGGTTCCACAAACTGAAATATTGTTATGGCTTTTTATCCTTTTATTGCTGTACGCAGCTTTGACGCAATCAACATTGGAAATCAATATGACATGACGATGATGGCCTGAGAGAGACTAGTGGGAGACTAGTTAGGTCCTGAGAGAGACTAGTGATGTCCTGAGAGAGACTACTGGTGTCCTGAGAGAGACTAGTTATGTCCTGAGAGAGACTGGAGATGTCCTGAGAGAGACTAGTGATGTCCTGAGAGAGACTACTGATGTCTTGAGAGAGACTAGGATGTCCTGAGAGATACTAGTGATGTCTGTGATAGACTAGTGACGTCCTGAGAGAGACTAGTGATGTCCTTAGAGAGACTAGTAATGTCCTGAGAGAGACTAGTGATGTCCTGAGAGAGACTAGTGATGTCCTGAGAGAGACTAGTGATGTCCTGAGAGACTAGTTATGTCTGTGATAGACTAGTGATGTCCTGAGAGAGACTAGTGATGTCCTGAGAGAGACTAGTGATGTCCTGGGAGAGACTACTTATGTCCTGAAAGAGGCTAGTGATTTCCTGAGAGAGACTAGGGATGTCTGTGATTGACTAGTGGTGTCCTGAGAGAGACTAGTTATGTCCTGAGAGAGACTAGAGATGTCCTGAGAGAGACTACTGATGTCCTGAGAGATACTAGTACTGTCTGTGATAGACTAATGATGTCCTGAGAGAGACTAGTTATGTCCTGAAAGAGACTAGTAATGTCTTGAGAGAGAATAGTTATGTCCTGAGAGAGATTAGTTTTGTCTGTGATAGACTCGTGATATCCCGAAAGAGACTAGTTATGTCCTGAGAGAGACTGGAGATGTCCTGAGAGAGACTGGAGATGTCCTGAGAGAGATTAGTGATGTCTGTGATAGCATAGTGATGTCCTGAGAGAGACTAGTGATGTCTGTGATAGACTAGTGATGTCTTGAGAGAGACTAGTTATGTCCTGAGAGAGATTAGTTATGTCTGTGATAGACTAGTGATGTCCTGAGAGAGTAGTTATGTCCTGAAAGAGACTGGTTATGTCCTGAGAAAGACTAGAAATGTCCTGAGAGAGACTAGTGATGTCCTGAGAGAGACTAGTGATGTCCTGAGAGAGACTAGTGATGTCTGTGATAGATTAGTGATGTCATGAGACTAGTTATGTCCTGAGAGAGCCTAGTTATGTCCTGAGAGAGACAAGAGATGTCTGTGATAGACTAGTGATGTCCTGAGAGAGACTAGTTATGTCCTGAGAGAGACTAGTGATGTCTGTGATAGACTAATGATGTCCTGAGAGAGACTAGTTATGTTCTGAAAGAGACTAGTGATGTCCTGAGAGAGACTAGTGATGTCCTGAGAGAGACTAGTAATGTCATGAGAGAGACCAGTGATGTCTGTGATAGACTAGTGATGTCCTGAGAGAGACTAGTTATGTCCTGAGAGGGACTAGTGATGTCCTGAGAGAGACTAGAGATGTCTTAAGAGAGACTAGTGATGTCTATGATAGACTATTGATGTCCTAAGAGAGACTAGTGATGTCCTAAGAGAGACTAGTGATGTCCTGAGAGAGACTAGTGATGTCCTGAGAGAGACTAGTGATGTCCCGAGAGAGACCAGAGATGTCCTGAGAGAGGCTAGTGATGTCCTAAGAAAGACTGTTGATGTCCTAAGAGACAGTAGTGATGCCCTGTGAGAAACTAGCGATGTCCTGCGAGAGACTACCCAGCAGGCACAGGACGTCAGATTGCTGTTGTACTTCAACGTCATGGGATATTGCATTTGGGGTGGAAATGAAAATCGGGGGTATACGTCAGAACCTAACATCAGACCGACGTCAATGTCCAACGTTACTTTAGGTTACTTTCCAACGCAACCTAAAAACAATCAAATATCAACATCTAATAATGTTGCAGTTTGACGTTGTGTGGACGTTACCAATTTGACGTCTATCAGACTTTGGATTTTGGCTGCCATGCCTGACGAATAAATGTCAGAATTTGACGTCAATATGACGTTGGATTAAAATGTTGGCTTGATGTTGGATTTTGGTCACTTTCCAACACAACCTAAAATCAACTAAATATCAATGTCATTTCACGTCATTATTGGACGTCAAAATAACATTGTTCTGAGATGCTGGCAACCGAAATCTAACCTAATATTAACATCTTATGATGTTGTGTGTCTGCTTGTGTAGTCTGTGCTCTAATTTTGATCAGTGTTTTAAACAGCTTGAGGGGGTTTTGTTGAGATGTCTTGGTTATTTCTTAAAATACAATTCTACTAGCCACGACTAAAAATCTTTCATTTTCTGAACATGGAAGATGTTTTTTAATAAAAAAAAAAAATCAAATGTTCATAAATAGTTTTCAAAGTTTGAACGCCACTGCAAAGATATCAGCTGGTTTGAACCAAAATCTGTGGGTTTCTGGCTGACTAATGTACTGGATATTAAGTGGTGATTAAATGTCCATTAGTTAAAGATGACCACCTAAACGCTGGCATAAAGAGGCAATAATTATCCGAAAGAATTGTTGCGTCCAAACTAATTACATCTCAAAATCACTTAAAAATAATGGCCTGTGAAAGCTCAAATAAAGTCAGTAGGAAATTCTAGATCACTGACACCCACCAAATTGGCTTTTAAGATCCTTTAAAATGGGTTAGTTCAACACTTCTTTTGTCTTTAGAGAGAGAAGAGCATTTTTCTGAAAAACTTTCAAATATCTGCCTGCACTCCTCAGTGGGAGGCGAGGGCAAACTAGAGGGCCGCTTTTCTCTCTTTTTCAACCACTTACTTCTGCCGAAAAGGGCAAGTGACAATCTGAACAATTACACAGGCCTATTACCTCAATCAGGTTTAGAGAAGTGTGGACTCTCCCTTTCTGTGTCCATCTCTGCTGGTTTGCAGTATCGAAGGGTGCAACTGTGAGTGCATTAGTGAGCTCTAACCCTGTCATTTCTCAGACACACTCGCTTATTATGGACACCCTGTATGTTCCTGAAGCCGGAGCACACGGGTCTTGTAGTAAAGACAGACAGATAGAGGTGGAGAAGCGTGAGATACCACAAAGAAGGTCAAAAGGATAGAAAGGCCTGTTCTAAAATGTTCCAAAGCAGCTTTATAGAGTTGTGTTCCATTCATAAAATAATTGAAAATGTCTTCAACAATACAATTAAACTGTCACGTTGATGTTTAATATCAGTCATCATATTGTTGTTCGTCATGAATAAGAAAATCTGCAAAAATTGGTTCATTCAGAAATATAAGAATACAGTGTGTGCTTAGTGTGTTATCCAGCTTTGGTGGGAGGTTACAACAATGTTACGTTTGCATTAGCAGTGGTATAGTCAGTGTGTGTGTGTGTGTGTGTGTGTGTGTGTGTGTGTGTGTGTGTGTGTGTGTGTGTGTGTGTGTGTGTGTGTGTGTGTGTGTGTGTGTGTGTGTGTGTGTGTGTGTGTGTGTGTGTGTCTATATATTTGATGTACTGCTCATCGACATTATAAAAGAAAGCACGGTCGTGCACTTTCGTTCCGTTGCTTCGACATGTCAACTTGGTCACAATCTATTATAATGTCAACAGGTACTGCCAGTCTCTGTTCAAAATTTTTTTACGTACGTGAATGTGTAAAGTATCACAAGCAATGAATTAAAATTCCACTGATTTCCTGAAATAAATTTTGCATTTCAGGAAATCTCAGTGCAGATCTTTGATAATGGCCTGAACTCTCCTACCTCTCTATGCAGTATTGGATTAACACAGAAGAGAGAAGAGAGTAGAGAGGAGAACAACTTATCACTGCTTGAACTGACTCCGATATGTTTTGATTGTTTGTGAATATACAGACAGTAGTCTTTGTACTTGCTCTGCAGCAGCAGCAGCATAGCAGATCTACTCCACTAAGACTAAACACATCAACATTGTCATATGTATTTATTACTATACTAAATATCTAGAGAATTGTCATGACAGAATTACTATGACTGAATTTGATATATAAACAAATACACAAACATTTCAAAGAGTTGCTCAATTCTGAAGTCTAAATTTATATTATAGCATGGCTTTATATAAAATACAAATCCATTAAAATATACAATTGCTTTTGAAAGCCGGGTTTCCTCTTCATTTATTTCACATTTATTCATATCTATTGCCTAAAGGAACCAATTACCTCTGAAAGGATCTAGTGGACTCAGCCACAGCACCACACGAATCTACGCTAATATTCAGCCTTCATAAAGCACGTGAAGCACAGCTACTCTCTCAATAAAATCCATGTTAGCAATGTAGCGACAAAGCTAGAGTCATCAGACAGACAGAAGCCCTGCCCATTATGCAAATCTGCATCTATTGTGAAGTGAATTTGAAGAGCGAATGAAGCAAGTAAACTCAAAATGCTCAAGCATCTGTTTACGCACGAATAGCGTGATTTATTCACACATGACGCTTCTGGTATGAACACAGCATTACTCAGCATGTTTGTGAATATACTGGCAGTAGTCTTTATACTTGTTTTGCAGCAGCAGCGCAGCAGATATACTCCACCAAGACCAAACACATCAACATTGTCATATGTATTTATTACTATATTAAATATCTAGAGAGTTTTCATGATAGAATAACTATGACTGAATTTGATAAATAAATAAACAAGTACACAAACATTTCAAAGAGTTGCTCAATTCTGAAGTGTACATTTGTATTATAATATAGCTTTATATAAAATACAAACCATTAACATATCCAATTTCTTTTTTCTCAAATCTTGGTTTCCTCTTCATTTATTCCACATTTATTCATATCTATTGCCTAATGGAACCAATTACAAAAGCCATGCATTACTTTTTCATTCAGTTTCTGCTATTGAGAGAGATCTGTGAATAACACCTCAGAAGATTACTGTTGAATTAAATGAATCCGCATTATATTAAAATGAATCGAAAACCAACTAACATGACAATAGCCACGATAAAAGCTTCTTATCGAGATTACTGAAATTACAACCGACAATAGCTGATTTAAATGAAGCTATACATTAAGTCTGCATTATCAGCTGCATAGATGCAGTCAGAAAGATATGCACTTAGTTAAATGCTAAGCACTATCAAAGCTGAGTAGCACTGTGCCGTGTGCATTTAATTGAAATCCTCATCGTTCCTATGTAAATGTGGGTTATATTGATGTAACTAATTAATAAAACTCAATGCTATCTGCAGGGGAAATGAAAGTCGTTTTAACATTATGTAAAACATGGATTCTATGCTTTCTAAAAACCAAAAAAAAAAACGTCAGTCTTCTTAAATACTCAGAGGAAAGGGTGGATATTACGTTACATTTGGCAGCTACTACATGTTTAACACGTGGTCATCATTTGCTAACTTGGAAATTACAAAAAAAGCAGGGAGTGAAAAGTCTCCTGCCACGTTTCTTGGGTTTCTTTGACTGGCTCCTTTGTTCAGATTCTCTCTCTTTCTGTCTCACACAAACACGTATCTCCTCCAGCTGTACATAAGCCTTCATCAATGAAAAGTGCCAGTTTAATTACACCCAATGGGCTGAAAGAGAGAGAGGCAGAGTGAGAGAGGGAGAAAGCGAGACAGAGAAATTGATGTTAATTGGGGGTTTGTGAATGAGAGGCTCTTGGATTAAAAGCAGAGCCGTTTTAATTTGAGATCATGTATCCCTTTTGAGTGTCATTTTAAAGAAGCATGTGAGAGAGAGAGTTCACACTACAGAAAGGAGTTTGAGGCCATACTAATCAGACACAAGTCAACTGACATCACAAGGAGGCTTACAAATACTCATTTTTATGCAGACAAATGCAAAATAAAACACTTGTGCCAGCAGCAATGTGTCGATAGAAGTCACATAGGAGTGCATATGAAGTTGCAAATTGCTACGACAATATAGAATTCACTTGAATTTAAATAGTAAAACCGATGTGATTGTTTCTGTCCCTTTCCCTATAGGGTATAAGCAGAAGCATGCTAAAGGACTTGTAATTTATCAGTTACATGGGTTAAGCGCTTCCGGTGAACTGTATGCCATTGCAAAATCAGCGTGTTTAAGGCCGTACTCAAACTATGTACAGTTGCCTTGAATCGGGCCAAAGCACGCTTGTCCCCCCTCCCGTCTCCCCCGACGGCCTGCACTCACATTACATTCCGGCCTGGGCGCGATTCCGTCATCGATGACGCGCTGCTCAGTAAGCGCTCTCGCTCAGCACAGTGGAGATTTCTTTAGTTATATCGTTTAAGTCGTTTGATATGTGGCGACACGCAGTCAAACATTTCGCCGAACAGATCAGCCACTTTCATAAAGAATCATAAAATCCTCGTGCTGCAGGAATTAGGAGGTTTGCTGAAGGCGCAGCTGTCGTGCAGTGAGGGGTTTGCGTCTTTAATAAACTATGACAGTTTGTGTTCATTGAACAGTACGAATGATTAATTAATCCATATCAAACAGTCACTTAAAAGTCACGTCTCGCTTTCAGTTTCGGGTTCGGACACGTTTTGCACTCACACTGTAAGCGTACCGCGCCAAAGCCCAAGTGAACCGCGCTCTGGCACACCTCTTCCAACCGGGCCAGGGCCGGCCAAGTGTACCGTGCCTGAGCCCGATTCAGAGCACTCACACTTCTCAAACGATCCGGGAAACGGGCCTGGGCACGGTTTGGATAGCATAGTGTGAGTACGTCCTTAGGTCTGTTTTCTTTAAAAACCAGCAATCTCCACTGGCTCGAGTGATATCCGATATAAAGTGGGTCTCAGATTGTACAAGTAGCACTGCATTAAATTACATTTTTCCCCGCCATGTCTTTAAAATATCAACCTTTATTTTACCCCAGTATTTTCAATGGAGCTTCTGCGCTAGCCTGCCTGCCACGTGGCTTTTTGTCTTGTTTTACGCTTGAGCAACTGATTGAATGCCAAAGTCTATTTAACTGATTGTATTTTAATTACATTACAACACAGATGCTGTAAACAGTATAAAATGGTAAAAAAAAAATAAAAAATAAAAATCACATTAAAGCGTTCACCGGAAGTTTATCAGTATGGGAAGAAACACAAGCTCAGTATGTACCCTACTAACACGTTCACATTAGGGTTGCCGCAGACATATCATATGTTCATATAAGTTATACAAGTATGCATGTATTCTGCCACAGTCCAGCACAAAGCCATTCTGCTAGGTTTGTAATGAGACAATTGGAGTTTTAAATAGTGGAAATGTGAAACGCCACTATGAAACAAATCATGACAAACATTTTGAACAGCAGTATCCACAAAACACAGATTTAAGGAGCCCAGATATAAGGAGCCCAAATATAAGGAGCGCAAATATAAGGAGCGCAAAACTACAACATCTAAAGTTTTTATTACACACCTTTTGTATTTTTGTTTTGTATTTTTTTTAAGTTGGCCTGTATGCAATGCTTTTTAATGCCCACACCTAACCCTACCCCTCATAGTGAAGCCACTAGCTTCATTGAGTGCATTGTGTCTGACATTGCATCTCTGAGATATGCAATCTCACCTTGCATCACCATGGCTGCATCCAGATACTATCGGGCCTACCTTTAGTTGTTTTGTACAAAAATGCACTTATAAAAGTGTTTTTTTTTCACATTTGCATTATATTTAAACTATTTTGAATGCAAATGCCACTTTATTTCTAGAAAAAATAAACAGTGTTGACTTGTTATGCATGTTATGGATGTTTATTAAAAACAAGTTATGTAACATCAATTCTTCCGAACCTTTGACCTTAATAAAAATTCTGATTTGGACCTTTTAACGTAGACATTGAAAACCCCTGATATAGAGATTTAATTTATTGTTATAATTACCAATATCAACTGATATGAAGTTACTGACTCTACCAAAACAAAACAAAAATAGGGCCCTTTAACAGTCTAACAGGAGCACTAAGCATTACACAATCTGTCTTTCAGTGTGCGCTGAGGTCACCTGCGGTCCCTTGACTACCATTGCAGTGACATCACAAATTAAATTTCACGGCTGAGATGAACGTGAAACGAATACTGCCATATTTCTTCATTGATGTTTTAACAAAGTGAAAACAGAGTGGAGTCGTGAGGGGTTCGGCTTCACCGGTCACTCAGCATAACTGATATAGTAGAGCGTGCCGATACAGCTGAACCTGTGCTACAAATCCTGCTGGATGCAGATGTGGAAAAATGGTCATTATCTGGTAACGCGAGATGACTTGGTGTTCTGCTATTTCAAAACTGCCTTTGAATTCTGAGCTAGCAGGTAATCCTTCTAGATCTAGAGAATCCAGACTAGACACCATGTGTATCACCAATTTATTTATTATTATTATTATTACTATTATTATTATTAATTATAAAAATATATATTAATATTATTAATATTATAATTATTTGTTTGCAAATTTAAAGCTAATGGTCTTTTTTTTTTTTTTTTTTTTTCCCCAAAGTAGCTCTCTGGCCCTCAAACAAAAAACTAAAAAGTTGCAAAAACTAAATCTCAGGTAGAGGCTCATTTTTTCCAGCTTTAAAAAAAACAAACAAAAGCAAAAACAAATCAACAGCTGTGAACAGTGATGAGAATAACATCATCAATATAAATAAAAGACGTTTCTAACTGAGTTTTTTTTTTCAGTAACAAGTAATTACTGTTTCTCCTATTACAACACCATTATCTTTACTGTTACTAAGAAGGCTTACCTTCTCAAGATGGCGCCGCGGATGGCCGCCTCGGCGTGGAGCTCTCCAGTTTTTGATATGTTTTTGTTAGTCTGTCCTGTTTTATGTTTATCTAACATGATCAGTTATACCAGGGATGAGCTGCTGAACATTCGGCAGTGCACACCAACTAATCATCAACTGGATTTTGATTTCTCTGGCGTTTTGCGGAACATTGTTGTCGGTGGAGCAGCTGCTTTGTGGAAACTCTACAAGACGTGGGAAGCGAGCCGGCGCGCTCGTCAGGCTGAGACAGCGCGGCTTCAGAACAGCGCTGCCTAGCATCCATCTGGCGAATCTCTGCTCTCTGCCTAACAAAATGGATGAACTACTTCTGTTCACACGCAAAAACAAGAACTTTAACAACTCTGCTGCGCTGCGTTTCACAGAAACCTGGCTGAACGAAGCCATTCCGGACAGCGCATTACACCTACCGGACTTTCAGCTGTACAGAGCAGATCACGATACGGAGTTAACGGGCAAAACGAGCGGTGGTGGGACATGCTTTTACATCAACAGGAGGTGGTGTACGGATGTAACTGTGTGAAAGAAATTGTGCTGTCCTGATGTGGAAGTACTTTTCATTAACTGCAAGCCGTTTTACGCACCGCGGGAGTTTTCCTCGTTCATTCTCATCGGTGTTTACATTCCACCGCAAGCACACGTGAGTACTGCGTTACAACAGCTGTCTGATCTGATCACAGAGACTGAACAAGGACACCCGGACTCTGTTTTTATCATTCTCTGTGACTTTAATCAGGCAAAACTCACACATGAGCTGCCTAAATTCAAACAGCACATTACATGCCCCACCAGAGACAATAACATTTTGGACCATTGCTACACCACAAGTCTTACAAGCCTGTTTTGAATGCACGGACTGGAGTGTTTTTGAAGCTGCAGCCACCGACCTGGACGAGCTCACCGACACTGTAACATCATACATCAGTTTCTGTGAAGAGTTATGCATCCCTACCAGGATCTACTTATCATTTAACAATGATAAACCATGGTTCACACCAAAACTTAGACAGCTTTGTCAGGCAAAAGAGGATGCCTACAGGAGTGGGGACAGGTTTTTGTACAATCAAGCCAGGAACACACTGACAAAGGAGATTGGTGTGGCTAAGAAGAGCTATGCCAAAAAGCTGCAAAACCAGTTTTCTGCCAACGACCCTGCATCAGTGTGGAAAGGCCTGAAAGACATTACCAACTTTAAAACACCATCCCCCAGCATCGACAGCAACAAACATCTTGCAAACGAGCTGAATACGTTCTACTGTAGATTTGACACCTCTGACCAGACACCTCACACCCGCCCGGACCATCTCCCTACACAGCCATCATCACCTCCATCCATCTCCCTCTCCCCCCCCCTGCGCTTCAGATCAGTGAGGATAATGTGCGTGAGATCTTCAGTAAACAGAAGAGACGGAAAGCACCAGGACCAGACGGTGTTTTACCAGCCTGTCTGAGAACCTGCGCTGACCAGCTGGCTCCTATTTTCACACAGATCTTCAACAGATCACTGGAACAGCGCAAAGTTCCATCCTGCTTCAAATTCTCCACCATCATCCCAATACCAAAGAAACCAAAGATCACAGGACTCAATGACTACAGACCTGTTACCCTAACATTTGTGGCCATTAAGTCATTCGAAAGACTGGTGCTAGCATATCTGAAGGACATCACTGGACCTTTGATGGACCCCCTGCAGAGCAAACCGGTCAGTGGATGATGCAGTCAACATGGGACTGCATTATACCCTACAACATCTGGACAAACCAGGGAACTACGCAAGGATACTGTTTGTGGACTTCAGTTCTGCCTTTAACACCATCGTCCCATCACTGCTCGAGAACAAACTGACCCAGGTGTCTGTCCCCAGCTCTGTCTGTCAATGAATCACCAGCTTTCTGACAGATAGACAACAGCTAGTCAGAATGGGCAAAATCACATCCGACATCCGCACCATCAGCACTGGAGCCTCCAAGGGATGCGTTCTCTCCCCACTGCTCTTCTCCCTGTACACCAACGACTGCACCGCAAAAGACCCCTCCATTAAGCTCTTGAAGTTTGCGGATGACACTACTGTTATCGGCCTCATCCAGAACGGTGACGAGTCTGCATACAGACAGGAGGTGGAGCGACTGGCTTTATGGTGCAGATACAACAACCTGGAGCTGAATACGCTCAAAACAGTGGAGATGATAGTGGACTTTAGGAGAAACCCCTCTGCACTCCCCCCACTTACCATCATGAACAGCACTGTGGCTGCAGTAGAGTTCAGGTTCCTGGGCACCACCATCTCTCAGGATCTGAAGTGGGACATTCACATAGACTCTATTGTGAAGAAAGCCCAGCAGAGACTACTTCCTTCGTCAGCTGAGGAAGTTCAACCTGCCACAGGAGCTGCTCGTACAGTTCTACTCAGCTGTCATCCAATCCATCCTCTGCACTTCAATCACCGTCTGGTACAGCTCAGCTGCCAAAACTAACCTCTGTAGACTACAGCGAATAGTCCGGACTGCTGAACGAATCACTGGCACTACCCCTTCTACACTTCAAGAACTGTACTCTTCCAGAGTGAGTAAAATGTCTTGCAAAAATCACTCTGGATGCCTCGCACCCAGCACATTACCTGTTCGAACTGTTACCGTCTGGTCGGCGCTACAGAGCACCAAGAACAAAAACAGCCAGACACAGGAAAAGTTTCTTTCCTCAGGCCATCTACCTCATGAACAGTTAAATATTCTCCTACTGTGTAATAAACGTGCAATACTTTCTCATACGCACTTGTACACAGCACCTTATAACAATATACAATGCAATACTTTCTCCATTCGCATTGGTACACAGCACCTTATAACGTGTATATTTACAACATATCTGTACATACAATTCAACATCCAGATATTTTTTATATTTTTTACTTACTGCATCTCTGTTTAATGTTTATCGCCTTTTTCTTTTCTCATATTTAATTTTGTGTTGTCACTTGTCACTTTATGTATACTGGAAGTTACTGTTGCCAAAACAAATTCCTTGTGTGTGTGAAGCACACCTGGCAATAAAACTGATTCTGATTCTGAATACAGTTCAACAATGTAGCTTTAAATAATTAACATATATGAATTGCTTTAACTGAGCTCACTGGAGCGGTTTTTATAGGTTCTATAAGATATAGGACCTGCTCTAGTGTGTGTGAGGCACATAACTGATGAAGATTAGTGTGTGTGAAACTGGGTGAAAACAGGATTATATGGCATCAAATTCTTTGAGAGAGACCGCAGATAAAGGAGATCACAGTGGATCAGAAAGCAAATTACTTCAGTTATACCAAGATTAAAACATAAATGAACATTAGATGGTGTAAAAACGGTGTCTGATCTGTGACTCCAAAACCATAATTTGATCCAAACTGTGAGTTTTGTGATTGTTGTACCACTAGCTGAAAAATGTACAAAAGATTTAATCGCACCAGCTTCGGGCCACAGCGCACATTACTCGCGGGCCGATCTGGTAACCGTCGCTAACCGTCACCTCATCTGACTCGGGCCGGATGCCTATGGACTCACTGCCCGACACTGCCGCATCCGAGCCAGATCGTAGTAGGTACAGCAGACGGAGTCGGGCCGAGTGGTAAGTCTCCAGCAGGCGAGATTCTAGCCGGAACTGGCCCGAGTGTATTTTGCTATCTGGTTGGTTAGGCGTCAGCAAACTGATAAAGCCCTGACCTTACCGAATAAACAGTGTTCCACCAGATCCTGTATGTCAGAAACTATAGTTTACTGCTGAGCAACTCATTTTATCATGGTAAAATAAGGATTGAATAATAACACCTCAGTCTCATGCCGAAGCTCCGACGTTTGCTTTGAGAAACTGTCAATCACAGCTGTCAATCATGATGACACGCCCAGCATTAAATTACTGCTCAAAACAAGGTCTGCACCTATATCAGCAAGATAACCAGTGCCTTAACTAACCAGAACCATCTTTCGGAACATTTTATTGCAAGTGTAATTATTTTTTTTTTTATTTGGGCTCAAGTCTCCTTCATTAACACGGAGGAGGCGGGCTTTATGACTTGTACTGCAGCTAGCCCACAGTGGGCGATCTAACAGCCAAGACCTTCACTCAAAAGCAGGCTTGTGGCACACTTGATATATACACACACACGCATACTTATCTACTTGACTGTCTACTGTCTATCTATACTGTACATCATCTGTTGAACAGTTGTGGCAAATTAAACATCGTAAACAATCTATTGTTTGATTATAATTTATTCACTCCTTTTCCTTTGGCTAAGACCCTGATTTATCAGGGGTTGCCACAGCTGAATGAACCACCAACTAGTAGTAATAATATTTGCAATAATATATTAAATTGTATAGTTTTATCATAATAATGTATTATATTAGTTACTAAATATTAAGGACATCATAGCTTTTACTTATTTATCTTTTATTTATATTTTTATACATATTTTTTTGTAAAGCATAACATGGTAGTTATTTTTCCTTATAAATCAACTCAGTTTCTTTCTTGTTAGAAGTAACTAGTAACTTTTTTTTTTTTTTTTAAGTAACATACCCATCACTGGGTGTGATTGTTGAGTTAGTGAGTCATAGTAGTTCTCTGAGCTTTCCTGAGTAGTTATCCAATATTCTTTAAAAAAAGTAAAGCAAAAAAAAAATATCTGGGCACACTAAGTGCTTTTACACATGGGGGGGGGGAATCTCCTCATCCATCCATCACAAATAAATAAGAAAAGTAAACAAAGCCAACCAAAAAACAAAACTAAACATTTCAAAGCAAAGCAACACACACACAAAAACTTAAAACAATAAATTAAAAAATAAGGCAACGCAAAGCAAACCAAAAAAAGCATGACAAAACAAGACAAGAAAAAAAAAGATACAGTAATTACACTAAACATTTGCTTGATTAAATTAAAATAAAGAGATTATCTTAGGCAGTGGACACTGGACATCACTGCACACCCACAGTGAACACTGATCCCAGGTGAGATGACTGTACTGCTGACTGACCCTCTCTGTAGGGTGAGCTCCCCTGGTTCACACTCAGACCACCAACATAACAACCAGCGCAGATGAAAACAAATCCACATATTTAATTGGTTCTTAGGGGACCTAAACATTCATAAAAATAGACTAGGACATACAGGAAAATTACACCCCAGATGAATATCTGTCTCTTGTGACTAATACCTGAAGAAATGTGCAAGTGATGGTTTCCAAGGTTGCAAATCTCCTTATTTAAATTGAAAGCATTTTCAAAGTTGGTTTTGATAATAATGTGACAAATTAAGCCATATGGTTTGTGTTGTATATGCACAAGAAATAGCACTTTATGACTCCCTGATGACTGACTGGTTTAAGTTATTTGCCAGAGATGGGGAACAGTACTTAATCTTTTTAAAATATTCAGTGTTTTGTCTTGAGACACTTAAAAGCAAATAAACACTGGAAGAATATCTTCTATGCTGGATTCAAGTGGCTTTTCTTAGATTACACTTTCAAGTTATTAAACTAGTTGAATCCAATGGGGACCAAAGCACAGTTAGAACCAACAGGATGAGATTTGAGCTCTCAGAAGTGCAGCTGAAAGGTCTGCCCTAAGCAAATTAACCCAACAATTCATATAAGAAAGTATTAATGAACAATTACACAAAATATTGCGTTGTGTTTCATATAAGGCCTGTTTTTTTAGTTTTGTTTTTTAAACTAGTTTTATAGATAATTTATCAGTGAAATAATTAGAATTAAATCCCATTTGTATACCAAACTAATATTCAAACGTCTGGATTTTTCTCAAAATTGAAAAGTAATTTGATCAGACATACAGTAAAAAACTAACATTGTGAAATATTATAAAATTACTGCTGTCATTAATATATATATTAATTCAATTCGCTCAATCAGTTTTCAAGCCTGTTTATTTTTATTTTGTTTAAAATAAGCCAGGTATGTACTGAATGCTGAATATACATTTTTAAATATAAAAATTCAACCCATCTATCCATTCCACCCATCAGCTATACCTTCATCCATCAATCCATCCATCAACATTCATCTGAATGATCTTTGCCAAGGTGAAAACGATGAATTTTTCCCAAAATTGTGACAGACTTGCACCCCTGATAGATTTGATTCAAAACAAAGAGTATTTCACATAATGATTTAGGCTACGACAGCAAAATCTTTGGACAAACGTATATAATTGTTTTGATATTTTTTAAAAACACATTAGAATTTTTTATACAGTGGAAGTCTGAAACTAAAATACCCAAAAAATTTGTTACCAGCATTCCTCAATAGTTCTATAAAAGAAAGAAGGTCATGTTTGAAACAACATGGGCATACGTAATCAAAACAGATGGATTTTTTTACATTTATTTATTCATTCATTTACATTTTGCTTACTCCCTTTATTAATCAGGGGTCGCCACAGCGGAATGAACCGCCAACTTATCCAGCACATGTTTTACGCAGCGGATGCCCTTCCAGCTGCAACCCATCACTGGGAAACTTCCATGCACACTCATTCACACTCATACACCACGGACAATTTAGCCTACCCAATTCACCTATAGCAGATGTCTTTGGACTTGTAGGGGAAAATGGAGCACCCTGAGAAAACCCACGCCAACACGGGGAGAACATGCAAACTCCACACAGAAATGCCAACTGACCCAGCCGAGGCTCGAATCAGCGACCTTCTCGCTGTGAGGTGACAGCGCTACCCACTGTGCCACCACACCACCTACATTTATTTAGTTAATAGATATTTTGAATTGAATGACTTGAATGACTAATTGAATGACTTTCAACATTCATTCATTCATTCATTTATTTATTCTCCTTCGGATTAGTTCCTTATTTATCAGGGGTCGCCACAGCGGAATGAACCGGCAACTATTCCAACATGTTTTACGCAGCGGATGTCCTTCCAGCCGCAACCCATTACTGGGAAACACCCATGCACTCTCTCATTCACACACACACACACACACACACACACACACACACACACACACACATGCACACACACGCACACACACACACACACACACACTACTGCCGATTTAGTTCATCCAATTCACCTATAACGCATCTGTTTGTACTGTGGGGGAAACTGGAGCACCCGGAAACCAGAGCTTTTTATTTTCTTGCTGTGAGGTGACAGTGCTAACCACTGAGCAACCATGCCACCATGCAACAATCATCTGCAAATCTAGTGTAAATCAGGAGTGAGTTTGTTAACTAAATATGTATTCAAATAATAATAATATTAATATGAATACTTTAAACCAACATATATCAAACCAGGCATCAAACCAGGCTGGTTGAGTCTAAGGCTACGTTCACACTGTCAGGTCTTGATGCCCAATTCCAATTTGTTGGCTACAGTGCATCTGGAAAGTATTCCTAGCGCTTCACTTTTTTTTTTACATTTTTTATGTTACAGCCTTATTCCAAAATGGATTAAATTCATTTATTTCCTTAACATTCTACACACAATACCCCATAATGACAACGTGAAAAAATATTTTTTGAAATTGTTGCAAATTTATTAAAAATAAAAAAGCTGAAAAATCACATGTACAGAAGTATTCACAGCCTTTGCCGAGAAGCTCTAAATTGAGCTCAGGTACATTCTGTTTTCACGGACTCAGCAGCTTAATTGGAGTTCACCTGTGTTAAAGTCAGTTGATTGCACATGATTTGAAAAGGAATACACCTGTCTTTATAAGGTCCCAGGGTTGACAAAGCATGTCAAAGCACAAACCAAACATGAAGACAAAGGAATTTTCTGTAGACCTCAGAGACAAAATTATCTCGAGCCACAAGGCTGGAGAAGGTTACAGAAAAATGTCTGCTGCTCCAATGAGCACAGTGGCCTCCATCATCCGTAAGTGGAAGACGTTTGGAACCACCAGGACTCTTCCTAGAGCTGGCCGGCCATCTAAGCTGAGTAATCGAGGGAGAAGGGCCTTAGTCAGGGAGGTGATCAATAACCCAATAGTCACACTGTCTGTAGTGTGACTATTGGGCGTTCGTCTGTGGAGAGAGGAGAACCTTACAGAAGGACAACCATCTGTGCCGCAATCAACCAATCAGGCCTGTATTGTAGAGTGGCCCGACGGAAGCCACTCCCCGCCTGGAATTTGCCGTAAGGCATCTGAAGGACTCTCAGACAATAAGAAACAAAATTCTCTGGTCTGATGAGACTAAAATTGAACTCTTTGGAGTTCCCATCCAACCTGATAGAGCTTGAGAGGTACTGCAAAGAGGAATGGGCAAAAATTCCCAAAGACAGGTGTACCAAGCTTGTGGCATCATATTCAAAAAGACTTGAGGCTGTAATTGCTGCCAAAGGTGCATCAACAAAGTATTGAGCAAAGGCTGTGAATACTTATGTACATGTGACTTTTCAGCTTTTTTAGTTTTAATAAATTTGCAACAATTAAAAAAAAATATTTTTTACATTGTCATTATGGGGTATTGTGTGTAGAATATTGAGGAAATAAATGAATTTAATCCGTTTTGGAATAAGGCTGTAACAAACAAAAAAATTGGAAAAAGTGAAGCACTATGAATACTTTATACTTTATTATTTTTTGCCTGTCCATTTACATGTTCTTTTAATCGTGACCCATATCCGATTCATGTGTTAACACTTGCCATACAATTTACGACATCATGCATGCATAAAGGCGAGTTCTAGCATTTGCACCACACTAGCCACGATGGAATAAATTGTCTTGCTTTTAGCTCTGTGAAATATGTGAAGTTCGCCCAACTTTAAAATGATTTTGAGGTGGAGGAGGAGGGAAAGGGCCGTCATCGCAGCTTGCGCCTATGGTTTATATATGCTGTCCTCCACCATTCAGAGGAATTTGTGGGTACGAGAAAGACCTCAGGTCTGCTGGGAGCAAATTGTGGTAGGTTTTAATGAGGAGTAGTGAGTCTGAAATTTTAGCGTAAGCACACACACTCTTCCTTCTACGTCATTAAAGCGCGGAGAAGTACCACATTGTTGTAAGTTTAATGGCGTATAAAATGGAATGCTTCAATACATCCGATCTGCCTGTTTACATGATAATCGCATATCCGATTTATATCTGATTTATTTCCATATATGAAGGAGGCCTGATACCAATCTCTGAATATCTGAATGCATGCGTGTATACACGGTCAGAACAGATCTGACGTCACATGTGCAAAAAATCGAAATTGGGTCACATGCAACTGGCAGTGTAAACGGGGCATACAAAAACTGAAGTTTAGTCATATCAGATGCTCTTCTCCTGTCTAAATGTTCTGATTTTGGGTTGAACATCTTGCTTGCCTCTCAATGTGGACCTTTATATCATTAGTAAGAAGAGTCTAGCGATGCATGACAAGCTTCTTCTCTCTACATAGATCAAGCGCAAACAAGGCGAAACTGTAAAAGCATCAGCCCACCATCTGGCCCAAATACTTTTTCCATATTCCACTGCACAACCTATTATCTATGTGTGTGTATCTGTGAAAAAAAAAAGATACGTCTGCGACTTTGTGCGTTTGACAGAAAGAGAGCAGAGAGCCTCCGTCTCTGGTGTGCCACAGGTGCTGTAAGCCCTGCAGGAAATAAAGCTTCTTAAATACAATGAAAACACAGCCGTCTGCTAAATCATATACAGCCGATGAAGGCGGCGATGAAAAAAGCACGGAGCAGCGCGAGGGAAGAGGAAACGGGGACGGCCGCAGGTGTGAGGGCACCCAAGAAAAGCGCTTTAATGTGTAATGAATATCTAAGGAAGAGGGCCGGGACAACAAAAAGGAGACGACAGAGGTCAAGCGGACAGAGACCAAGGCCGGAGAGCAGGAGTCGGGTTGCACAGGGAGGAAGAGCCTCTGTTTAGGATGTTTGTGGAGTGGTCCGGAACACTGATAAAGGTGTGTGTGTGAGAGAGATCTGCAGTCCACTTCACATTCCTGACCCTTTGAAAGAGAGAGAGAGATTCTTTAAATGTCTCCTGAAGTGCCTTAAAATGCGCAGCTTTGTTCGATGTGTGATGTAATTTCATCTGAATAAAGACTGATTGAAACATACTGTATGGAGTAGGTCTTCCCATTTAAAAAAATAGCCAATAGTGTTTTATTTTTTTTTATCATAGCTCTGCCAATAAAAGTCGTTGAAGTAATGCTTATAGGATTCATGACATAGTCTTTACAGCAAAGTTGAGTTTCTAACAGTTTCTACATTTTAAAAAATAGCATTCAGTGTAATTCAAATAAGTATTTTATGTTTTAGGGGGTCTGCATCGACTCATGTATGTTACTCTGGCCCACAAAGCCAAAAATACATTGTATGGGTCAAAATTATAGATTTTGGCAAAAACCATAAGATTAAGCAATGATCATGTTCAATAACATAAATATATAAAAACTTAATTTTTGATTCATAATAATCATTGCAACCTAAAAGGACAATAATTTAAAGTCATTTATTTTCAATATTTATTTCTTAATTTATTTAATTGTTGCACCCTCAGATTCCAGATTTTCAAATATTAGAAAATCCAAATATAGTCCTTTTCTAACAAAGATTTATTTATCCAGCTTTAAGGTTATGTATACATATATATATTTTTTAAATAATTTGTAAAAATGTATTTTATGGCTGGTTTTTTTGGTCCAGGATCCCATTTATGATCCACTCTGTCTTACATTAGCTTTGTTTCCATCCAAAAATGTGAATTAATTTTATGCGCAAAACTGGATTATCGCATAAAAGACATGCGAGTAAAGCAGCGCTTCCATCCAACGATTCAAAGAGAACAAAATCGTCACTTCCTGACTAACTGGCACAAAATATTAACAGTAAAAACGAAATTTGCTGTGGTATGAGAAGCTGCGTAAATCTTGTCTTCATTTAATAATTGATAATTGATAATTCTTTTAGACCCTTTCTTGCCAGCCACGCTGTGGAGTACTTGGACGCATGTGATGAAGCATTGTCCTGCATGAAAATCATGTTTTTCTTGAAGGATGCAGACTTCTTCCTGTACCACTGCTTGAAGAAGGTGTCTTCCAGAAACTGGCAGTAGGACTGGGAGTTGAGCTTGACTCCATCCTCAACCCGAAAAGGCCCCACAAGCTCATCTTTGATGATACCAGCAAAACCAGTACTCCACCTTCACCTTGCTGGTGTTTGAGTCGGACTGGAGCTCTCTGCCCTTTACCGATCCAGCCACGAGGCAATCAAGACTCACTCTCACTTCATCAGTCCATAAAACCTTAGAAAAATCAGTCTTGAGATATTTCTTGGCCCAGTCTTGACGTTTCAGCTTGTGTGTCTTGTTCAGTGGTGGTCGTTTTTCAGCCTTTCTTACCTTGGCCATGTCTCTGAGTATTGCACACCTTGTGCTTTTGGGCACTCCAGTGATGTTGCAGCTCTGAAATATGGCAAAACTAGTGGCAAGTGGCATCTTGGCAGCTGCTTGCTTGACTCTTCTCAGCTCATGGGCAGTTATTTTGCGCCTTGGTTTATCCACACGCTTCTTGCGACCCTGTTGACTATTTTGAATGAAACGCTTGATTGTTCGATGATCACGCTTTAGAAGCTTGGCAATTTTAAGAGTGCTGCATCCCTCTGCAAGATATCTCACTATTTTTGACTTTTCGGAGCCTGTCAAGTCTTTCTTTTGACCCATTTTGCCAAAGGAAAGAAAGTTGCCTAATAATTATGCACACCTGATATAGGGTGTTGATGTCATTAGACCACACCCCTTCTCATTACAGAGATCCACATCACCTAATATGCTTGATTGGTAGTAGGCTTTCGAGCCTATACAGCTTGGAGTAAGACAACATATATAAAGATGATGATGTGGTCAAAATACTCATTTGCCTAATAATTCTGCACTCCCTGTATTTGTAGAAAACTGTAACTGAGTGCAATATAATTAACTTTGAATATCCTAATTGCTTGCATGCTGACTGTGTGAATGTTTGTCCAATGCATTTTCCTCCCCAGGCTTTCAGAATCACTGTTACTGTTGTTCCTACCCTCAGTGTTACAACTTATAAATGTGAAGAGGTCAGATTGACACCATCTTGATTACCAGTTGTCAATGTCATAAACATCCAAGTGTTAACAGTTTGTATGTTGATTTGCTGAAACAAAAAATGTGTTTTTGTTGTTATGATTTATTAAGATACGTCGAGACCATAGGCTTGTGGGCAGTGCACCAACATCCATCCGTCCGTCCGTCCAACTATCCATAAATCCATCCATCCATCTATCTATCTACTTTCAACTGGGCTGATTGTTAAGGGGTTGAAAGTAATTTTTTTCACAGTTTTGAAGCAAACTACATATCGATACTAACACCCAAAAGTCTTTTTGATTTCAGGGGGGCTTTAATACACATTTGGGCTCTTCCAACTCTGGAGGAAAGTGGAAACCTCATCCATCTTGGTACTGAGGCTTTATCTGTCATCTTGTGTTGAAGTTGGGTGTCGTGCTGGAGGTTTCCTGTTCATCTGAGGGTGTGCAGACAAAAGTGGCATTTTTCTTCAGACACATCGATTATCCTTCATGCCACCTGATACTACAGGAATGCCTCTGCTCTGATCTCAGCTCATAACAGGCATGGTGAACACAGAAACCTCTATAAATCATTCACAGGATGTAAAAGCACTCAAACATAGAAAAAACTAATTATTTCTCAGTGTGCTGTTTGCTGGACACTTACTTGCATCAATCACTAAGCCACAACATGTAACATGTAAAGCGTGAACAGCCTTGAGAAGACAAAATGCCAAGATGCTTAAAAAAACAAACAACAAATTCCTCTGTTTCACCAGACTTACGCGTAGTTTTATGTGCTTAAATAAAATGTAATTAGCTTTATATTAAAAACATAAATCTCTATTCTAAATTCTAAAGATCTCCCAGTTCTAAAGACATTTCTTCTTCTTTAAAGTAAAAATATATATAATTTGCAGCTTTTAGCATAAAAAATCCAGTGTTTCAGACAGAAGAGTAACCCTGGATAAAAACAAATCACAAAAAAATCAAAACAAATATTAATATTTTTATTCAAATATTTCTACTAAATCTAATAAAACTACATTTTCAATGGTCTTTTTTTCCACAGCTGTACATTGTCTTTACAAATTCTACAAGAAAGTTCCTAATAATTAAAGATGTAACAAATAATTAACTTTGTATCAATAATAATAAACACATTAACATAATATATAACATAATAATAATAATAGTAGTTGTAGTATACTACTACTACAAATAATAATAATAATAATAATAATAATGATAATAATAATAAATAATAAAGTACATTTTTTAAAAGTAACCTTGTATTAATAATAAAAAACATTATGATTATAACATAAATAATAAAAAAATATGTAATAATAATAATAATAATTATTATTATTATTATTATTTGTATTATTATTAGTAGTAGTAGTAGTAGTATTTTTTTATTTTTTACATATATTGCATTGATATATACATGCATACTGTATATATTTTATATACAGCCAGCACACAAACTGACACTCGCGGCCCACATACAACTGATTGCAAACCTGTGGTCAGCTAGAATGAAAGAGAAGCACAGTAGAGCAAAAAAAGAAACAAAATTGAAAGACACAAAAAATGAAATTCATAACAAGAATGAGGACCTACAGAGAGGAGCGAAAGAAAGAGAGGTGAAGTGCATTAAAGCCATCCACGATGCTCCAATAAAAGACTCTGAATGAGCAGAGTGGTAATCATAAAAAACTCCATCTATTCTGAGCCAGTCCATTAAGCAGGCGGGGGGAGAGCGAGACAGTCCATTAAGCAGACCAGGGGGGAGAGAAAGAGAGAGAGAGAAACAAATGGCCATACTTCACTAACTCCACAAAGCTCCATAAATGCATTCAACACACTGTCACGATACAGCTCTGCTCATATGCCATTTCATCACAACATTGGGGCTATTCTAGATGAGCATTTTATTGAAGGAGAAGCAGGGAAAAATGAGCAAATGAATGAAAACGCAACAAAAGAGGAGGGACCCTTTTAAAAGAACACTAAATAGCGAATCAATGTTTCACTGCTGGTTTTGGATTTTGGAAGCCTTAATGGAAACCTTGAGACAAAGACCTTCTGCAAAACAACTAAGGGAAAAAAATAAAAATGCTTTTTCATTAGGAATATGTTATAATACACTGAAAAGGCTTTAGTTTAAGTATGTTTTCAGCTCAATGTTATTATTAAAGGTTATGCGTGTCTGCAACCATGTTTGAAAACAGCACCAAAAACCAGTTGTGGCTTAAAAACACAAACTGCAACTTTCATAGAGCATTTGTAAACAATAGGAAATAATATACACTCACCGGTCACATTATTAGGTACACCTTACTAGTACCGAGTAGGGATGCAACGATTATAGATTTTGGTTGTACGATTATAGTCTGAGAAATAATCACGGTTATCACGATTATTATGCATTCATTAATTTCAAACACCACTAGTTTAGAAAATAAAATGAAAACTCCTTATATTTTTAAGTGTTATTTTTTTGCTGCTCAGTAACCAATTAATACAGCACAAAATAATATTAGAAACAAACAATAGTACATTTCTTTCTTTGTGCTTAAAAATAAGTGAATGTTTTTGACATTTAAACAGATAATTTTACACTGTAAATAAATGACAGAACAACGAATAAATAAATTAAAATAAATTAAAAAACAGTATTTGTCTAATGCAGAGCTTGAAATGAACTTTTTTACCTGGTAGCACCGGTGCTTACAACTTAAAAAAAATGTAGGAGCACCAGAAAAAATGTAGGAGCACCCACCAAAAATCTATGAGCACCACTGCAAATTGTATATTAACAGATTTATTGTATTTGAAAACAATATCAATAGGACTAACAAAAACCAGAAACAATTATCTAACTAATTCTGTGATGACTTATTGATATTTGTGCAACAATTCCAAAATGAATGTCTAATAATTAAAACATATTAATGATGACTATGATGACAATAATACTAACAAAGAATTACATTTCTCATTATTATGCTGCCTTGAATGTGCCTGAATGTGAGTTATCTTCTATAAAAAGCCCTACTGTTACTTTATGAAAAATAAATCTATGGTTTGCATTAAATAAAAATTAAGCATTGCCGTAAGAAATGTTTATTTTGCACTATTGTTTTATATGCATGACAATTTAATAAACAGAAATAATGGACAAAATAAAATAAGAAAAGTCTCACGTCTGCACCTCTTTAAAAGTTTTGGTTTCGGTTTGGTCGTTTTAAATGCTCAGTCTCGTTATAACCTGATCTTCATTTCTCTGTGTTTGTGGAGTAAAGCAAGCGAGTCAGCTGACCCAATATATAAGCGGGGCAGAGCAGGATTCTCATTTTAAACTTGGTAAAGGCGAGCTTCTTTGGGGACAGTGTTAGATTTTCTCGACGCAACGCATCGAGATTCAGGCCATTAAACAGCTAATCCACTCCGAGTCTTACAGCACTCTCTCCGAAATCACTCGATTGATCTCGGCTGGCGGATCAACATTCACCACATCTTATCTTCAGCCGTTTGCAGTTCCCGCGGCCAGCCGGCCACAAAAGCCCCCTGTCATCTCAACGAGGTGCGTCTGAAAAGCGTGAGCGCGTTGCGTCGCATGTCCCTCAATTGGTAATACGAACGTGCACAGGCTTGCCTTAGTTAGCCTCAGTCATCATGACAGCAGCAACTTCGAGCCCCGAAGTGTCCGGCTTGACGGCTCCGTTTTCAACTCCGCCCCCGCCTGCGCTCGGCTAATCTCGTTGATCACTGGCTGCAGCTGTGCTTCATGTCGAACGCACCTAATATCTAACCAGCATGCACCGCTTTAAGACAGATTTCGATCAATCTGCGCAGCGCTGCATGAAGTCGAACGCACCTAATGGTTAATCTAGTGTGCGTGGTTATTAGTCTCATTGTACAAACTAGCGCACAGTTTGCATAACTGTTTAGTTGCTGCAGTTTTGTTTCGTGCAGAAACGCGGTGTTGAGAAGCCTTTACGATTAATTAACCGTGAAGAATTAAAGCGCGGTTAACAGTGAAACCGGTTAATCGTTGCATCCCTAGTACCGAGTTGGTCCCCCTTCGTGGAATAGATCCAACAAGGCACTGGAAATATTCCTCAGAGATTTTGGTGCTTATTGACTTGATAGCATCACAGAGTTGCTGCAGATTTGTAGGCTGCACATCCATGATGCGAATCTCCCGTTTCATTGCATCCCAAAGGTGCTCTATTGAATTTGAAAACTGGTGACTGTGGAGGCCATTTGAGTACAGTGAACTCATTGTCATGTTCAAGAAACCAGTCTGAGATGATTCTTCATGACATGGCGTGTTATCCTGCTGGAAGTAGCCATCAGAAGATGGGATCATAAAGGAATGGACATGGTCAGCAACAATACTCAGATAGGCTGTGGCTTTGACACAATGCTCATATTGGCCCAAAGTGTGCCAAGAAAATATACTCCACACCATTACACCACCACCAGCAGCCTGAACCGTTGATACAAGGCAGGATGGACCCATGCTTTCATGTTGTTGGCGCCAAATTCTGACCCTACCATACGAATGTCGCAGCAGAAATCAAGACTCATGAGACCAGGCAACGTTTATCCATTCTTCTATTGTCCAATTTTGGTGAGCCTGTGTGAATTGTAGCCTCAGTTTCCTGTTCTTAGCTGACAGGACTGGCACTCAGTGTGGTCTTCTGCTGCAGTAGCCAATCCGCCTCAAGGTTGGATGTGTTGTGCGTTCAGAGATGCTCTTCTGCAGACCTCGGTTGTAACGAGTGGTTATTTGAGTCTGGCCATTCTTATCTGATCTCTGGCATCAACAAGGCATTTGCGCCCACAGAACTGCCGCTTACTGGATATTTTCTTTTTTTCTGACATTCTCTTTAAACCCTAGATGTGGTTGTGTGTGGAAATTCCAGTAGATCAGCAGTTTCTGAAATACTGTTTCTGAAAAACAACCAACTTTAGTTGCTGCCATGTGATTGGTTGATTATAAATTTGCATTAACGATCAGTTGTACCTAATAAAGTGGCCGGCGAGTGTATATACTTATAAATATAAAGATATTTATGTATATGTTATAGTGAGCATATTATTATTAATGCAGAGTTACCAATTTATTTATTTATTCATTTATGTATTTATTTATACTTTTTATTTAAGCCTCCCAGACAGGATTCATTTTCTTAACAATAACCTTTTCTAAGCAAATAAATAAATGATATCCAGGTATTCTTTTTTATTCTCACATAGAAATCATCCATTAAAATGTAATTCAAAGCAAAAATAAATAAATAAATACATACCACAAAATAAACCTAAGAAACACTGTATGGCCCCAACATACTAATAATTGCCATTCAAAATATTTATACTTGTAGAACAATACATATATAAAAAGTAAACTTTAATTTAAAATACATAATCAAGAGAAATTATGTAGCAAAATAACTAAGGGGAAGGATGTCTTAACACAGCGCAGTCAAACACTCCAATAGGTGAATTACTGAACATTACTGAATTTATTTTTTCCTGATGCTGTCGATAAAACTCTGTTAACTAACTGCTTTAATTGTGCACTTGTTAGTTATCATATCTATGCAAAAATATTATGATGTGGCAAAAACTAAAATCGTGTTTAGTAATAATAAAATACCAGCATATGTCAGCCTGTCAAATAAAATAGCATTTTCATTCTACTATGCTGCCTTTCCATTGTTTTGTCTACTGTATTTAAGCATGCTCCTGACAGATGTGTCGCTATTGTGCTTTTGTCTTTATAGCTTTTTGCACATGAAAATGTTATTCTTGGTTTTTTTTTTCTTCTTTTCTTTTTTCATGCATAAGCACATTCTTTGTCAAAGGGTATCTATTACGTGCCTTTTTGCAAGATCTAAAATAAGTCGCTGATAGAGTATGTTACTTTTCAGCTCAAAATACCCCACAAATAATGTTTTATAACTCTTCTCTCTAAATCTGCCCCTTTTAGGCTTTGATCCTCATTGTGCTATTTTGGTGACTTTAAATTCAAATAAAAATTCTTAATGGGCAAAGCTACAAATGCCTGTGTCAGCATAGTGGCAGATTCAAAAACAAGACTAAGGCCCCGATTACACTAGTACGTTTAGTTTTAAAACGGCGTTTTAGAATGAAAACGATCCGCGTCCACACTAGCGTTTCACCCAGCGTTTCTGAACAGCTCTCGGTCCACATTAAAACGGTGAAAACGCACATCACGTGACCACACACACTCTCTGGCATGCACTGCAGCATGCTTTGAGCACACACACACACCCATATGAGAGCTGTGCATGTTGGACTGTTCATCAAGGATCTACCGCTGGATCTAATGTCACTATATTTTTTAAACGTGATATTTATTTCATCTTGTTGTCTATATCTGACGACATATTCCCTGACTTTGATCTTTTGAATCTATTACTTCTCAGGTAACGTGTTTTGGCTGAGCGCAAGGATAAGTTAGGTTAATATCTTAATTAATTTAACCGCGGACACCGATTCTGCACATCTGACTGATTGTTTGCCTTTATTTTCTCTATTGTATAAACTTATTGTGCGTTATACTTTTAGAATGGCCATTAATTGATCATTAAAATGGATATTCAATGAAAGAGAGGGTATGCTTCGTATTTTCAATGAAAATGAAAAGAGGCAGTTCTGTTATAGGCTCCGTTTTGTTATAAATATGCTTGAAGATGACGGTCATATCATGCAGCTACACGACGCTTCAACATTTTTGATGTCTGTTGTTGCTAATATCAAAATGAAAATATACAGTTCCTCATATCATGTTTTCATTTTATTGTCAAGATAGTGAAACAGCATAGCTAGGGTGATGTGAATGACTTCATAAAGTACACACTCGGGAGTTTGTTTTCCATATCAAAACTTGCGAAGTCTGAAGTTACACGGAGAGGATGCAGGACTGAACTGTGTGAAGGCTACTTAATATTGACGAAAAAGCCCCAATCAGACAGGCGAATGTCTGCAGCCCCGCGTCTGTTTTCAGATGTCTCCGTTTTAAAATGAAAACAGCCTCTCCAGCGTTTTCAAAACGCTCCGTTTTCGGGGCTCAAAAACTCCGGCGTAGTGTGGACGGATGGCGTAACCATAGCAAAACTTATGTGTTTTACGCATTAGTGTAAACGGGGCCTTACTTGCTATGCTAATGACGGAGAGATAGTCATTAATAGGAAGGGCTTTCCCCTCTCTGATGACAAATGAAGAATGTCAATCAAAGTGTTTCTGCAGACTGTGTTTAAGTGTGATTATAAAAAAAAAAAAAAAGTATACTTTTTGACATTAGAAGCTGGTTATATTCACTGACTGTTGCCACACAACTGTGTTAACCCCCTTATAAAATTTATTTTTGCATAATAGGTCCCCTTTATTAGTTGATTAGGACTATCAATCTAGTCACATTCATATGCAAGTTAATCGTCTTTTTTCCTTTGTCCTTTTTTGGGACATATTGTTCATGTGTGTGACTGAAAAATTTAGCTATTTTTTTAATCCAAAATCATTACTCTTCAAGTAAATAAACAGATAAAATCAAAAAAATATTACATTTTAAATAATAAAAAAAATCTGAAGAAGAAAAAAAAAATCACCTTATCTTTACACACAGCCAGTAGTACAAAAGTGTTTTAAAAAACATCGCTCACACTTTATAGTAAAGTTTATTTCGTTAATGTTAGTCAATGTACGTAACTAATATTCATAGTTCAACATCAGTAATACTGTAATAAATGTATTACTTACAGTTTGTTCAGGTTAGTAAATACATTAATTTACATTAATTTGACCATGTGATTGTTGCATATACACTTAAAAAAATATGTTTGCTGTTTGTTCAAAGCACTTATTTTGAGCTGAAAACACAATTCTTTAGGATTTTTTTGGGACAACTTAATTGTTTTATGTTCAATCCACTTAAATTTGTAAAAAATAATAAGCTAACTTAATTCATTCATGTTGACCAAATTGATTGTGTGGATTTTTTACAGTGTAGATCGAGCTGATTAATGTATTGACGATGGCAGAATGGTTAAATAATAGCATGAAACACAGCATATGTGATCAATAGGTTCTTTTAACTGCAATATGAGCTGCTCAGCACCGGTACATTTTGCTTAGCTGTTCTCTGATGATTTTAGCAGGGTCTAAGGTTGTAAGTATTAATAGCAGGCACACTGATTGATCATTAGACACAACGGTGGTCTCTAATAATAGTATTTGGCTGTTATAGTCTCATGTGATGACATGAGATCAGCGCTTTCACAAAGACATATATGCGGTGTTTGAAATGTAAGAGGCTGAACGGGTGAGTTTGGTTTTACCATCGCTCTGCCGTTCACATCTTCCATCTGAGAAGCTCCAAGAGCGGAATCACTGCTGCTGCGCACTAGTAGAGGAGTACCTGCAACACAAACACACAGCTGATCAATATACTACTAATATACAGTAGTATATAGTGTTTTAATTGTGGCATTTACTCAGGGGTCCTACTCTTTCATGAACAGTAGATTCAAGAAGTTTTTAAAGCACCATTCATTTTAAACCTTTGTAATTCACAACCCCAGTATATGTAGTGCCATGAAAGTCCTGTACTGCACTTAACAATTTACTTACACTTTATTCTTACATAAAAAATGTCCAAGTGATGATGTTTGAATGTGTCATTGTCAAAAAAATTTGAAACTAAACTAAAATGTATAGTTTAAGTCAGTCACATTCAAAGAACTTTAATAAAATTAATTGAATTCAATACTATTAATATTCAAATGCAGTTTCTGAAATATTGATCAAATGTGCAAAAAGTCATAGTTCTTGAAGGTAATTTAAATGTAATATTTTTAAATTATGATGTTTTTGTTTGTTCTGTTTTTGACAGCACCACAGTGCAACTGTCGAAGTAACGCCATAAACCAATTTCATACAGAAAAAGAAAACACAATCAAACAAAAAATAGACATGTTTGTAACATGTGGAAGGTCAGTAAATGATTGAATTGAGTACATTTCTAGTGTATATAAATTAAGTTATACATTCTATAAAACAGTGTAGAAAACTCCCACTATATGGTTTACTATATAGTTTTTCTACACTACCTAACAAAAGTCTTGTCGCCTATCCAAGTTTTAGGAGCAACAAATAGTAACTTGACTTCTAGTTGATCATTTGGTATGTGAAGTGGCTTATATGAAAGGCAAAGGCCTGTAGATTATGCTTATTTTACCAAAATAAAATATGATCAAGCCTTGATTTTTAATTATTTAATTAAGACAGTGAGGTCTGACTTTGCTTAGACAAAAGTCTCTGCATCCATACATCTCTGCAATGACTCAAATAACTTATTAATAAAGTCACCTGGAAGGGCAAAGAAAGCGTTCTTGCAGGACTCCCAGAGTTCATCAAGATTCTTTGGATTCATCTTCAATGCCTCCTCCATCGTCTTACCCCAGACATGCTCAATAATGTTTAAGTCTGGTAACTGGGCTGGCCAATCATGGAGCACATTGACCTTTGCTTTCAGGAACTTTGATTTGATGGCTGAAGTATGATTTTTTAAGTTTTAACTGATCAACTAGAAGTCAAGTTATTATTTGTTGCTCTCACAACTGGGATCAACGACGACTTTTGTCAGGTAGTGTACACTACATCTGGAGTCTAAATGGGCTACAAATATATATTTTTTCATCTAAAATTAAATCGCAAAAAAAAAACTTAAATTGTATGACAAAAGTCATGGTTCTTGCAAATAAGCTCTTCAATGCAAAAAATTATTTATGATTATAATAACTTGTAGCTATCCATTTTTTTGCAAACGAACCCTTCAAATACTCCCCACTTACTCTCGCTCCGCCATCAATACATCCCATTATGAGCAAATGTATAGTGTCATTGTCCATTACCATCTCCTCTTAAATCAGCGGCTGTAGTTTCACAGTCCAACGCCTGTGGCTCAGAAGCAGGCATTGACTCTGAACCCAGAGTTAAACACAGTTTACATCTCACTTATTCACACTTCAGTGAAGAAGGGCCACGTCAAGCGCCCTGCCAGAGCAAGTGGAAGAGGAAAAGAAAAAAAACTGACAGCATTTCAAGAAGCTTTAAGGGAATATTTTGTTCTTTTACACCACGGCAAACACGGGCTGTCTGGGTGTCAGAGGCTCTGACACGACGCTTTGTAAACTCTCAGTCTGCTGCTTCCCTCAAGCGCACCGCATACATTTGCAGACCTGTTGGCTTCCATCAATAGTTTAAAAGGCCTTTAACCGCGTGTGTGGACAACACTTCTCAGCACACCAGACCTTGCTTGACTCACCGCTGATGCCGCAACTGAATATGAGAGATTCAAATACACTCAAATTGGGTTGCGTGTTGGTGCTGTTGCTATGTGGTTGCTGAGGTCTTCTGGCTGGTTGCCAAGTTAAGTTTATTTTTATTTTTTTTTATTTATGTACTTATTTTTATGTCAGGCACTCAGTTTGATATTTTCCTTTTGGAATAATAATGGCAACAATATACATTAATGATTAATTTATTCTGTGAAAAAAATGATATGGTATGATACTGTATGATACAATACAATACCATACATAATATATGAGATATGATATATATGATATGATATATGATGTGAGATATATGATATGAGATATATGATATAATATTTTATATGATATATGATATGACATTAAGGGCTAATATATAGTATATGCCTCGTCAGTTGTATAACTCAGTATTTCTCAACCACATTCCTGGAGGACCACCATCACTGCATGTTTTGGATGTCTCCTTTGTATGTCACACCCATTTCAGGTCTTTCAGTCTCTGCTAAAAAGCTGACGATCTGAATTAGGTGTGTTTGGTTAAGGAGACATGAAAAATGTGCAGAGCTGGTGGTCCCCCAGGAACGTGGTTGAGAATCACTGGTATAACTGAAGATCGGTTGTATGAAGCTCTTTATTCCGTTAAAACACCTAGCCGGATATACATTATGTCACTTATTACACTGCTACTTGCCACTAAATTAAACTATTATACAAAAAGCGTCAAACACATGCACTCACGGCGACCCAAGTTCGATTCCCGCCTCGAAAGTCCTATGCTGATCCTTCCCCTCTTTCTGCTCCCTACACTGTCCTATCAATTAAAGGTGAAAACCCCGAAAAAATAATTATAAAAAAGCTGAGCTGTAACAGTTTACTAGATCTTTCATTGAATTTAAGACTTAAAAAATAAAGACTGGATGCAGCCTAAAACTAACCTACTAATTATTTTTATTGTTTAGCCGCAAAATGCCGCCAAACAGTCATGAACAGCTAAGTGAAAAAAAAGCCAACTGGTGTCATCTACCAGCATTTTTCAAAACATCTTCTCTGTTTGTTCAACAAAAGAATGTCAAAAAGGTTTTGAACAAGTGTGGTGCGAGTAAATGATGGCAGAATGTATTTTTTTGTTGAACAATTCCTTTAAGACATCTGTATGTAAATGAGTTTGGCCCTTAGTTGTGTTTAGCACAGTATAACTGTGTATTTAATTGTGTCTGGCTTGGTTTAGCAGCCACCACTGATGGAGAAGCCTCTTCCCCTAATCTGCTTGTTAAGTTGTGATGTATTGAATACCGAGGTCCTGTCCACATGGCAGGCATTTAGCTCTACTGCAGGGGTCTACTTTCGGTTTCCTCAGCACATGCCACTCTGCACGGTACTACACCCCGGCCCCCTATAAAATACATTGTAGTGATCAAAATTATACATTTTATGAAGTATTAAGTAAAGATCATCTTCCATTGAAGAGATTTTGCATATTTCTTACCATAAATATATACAATTTCAATTCTTGATTAGTAATATACAGTGCCAAGAACTTAATTTGGACAACTTTAGACATGATTCATTCAGTATTTCGTATTTTTTTTAACAAATAGTTGTCTTAACCAATTATTCTCCTATCCTAAAAAAGTATACATCAATGGAAAGCGTATTCAATGAAAATGAAATAAGTATCAATGAAAAGCATTCGGATGATACATAAATCTCAATTTCTAAATTAATTAATCATTGATATAAACATTACGATCATGATTTTCATTACAGCACACTGTCAGTGAATATTAATAACATTTGTTGTTCACTTTTTGGAATCTAATATACAGCATTTGTACCCAGAAACTGATGTCAGACCTAACAAGTGAATAGTCCAGCCAGTGGGTCAGCAGGGCATCTAAATAAACTCATCTCAAACCTGAACATCCACACACACCCCTAAGTCACTGTCCACTGCCTGTTAAAGCTCAGGATGGAGGGGATAAAAGCTCCTCACTGTTCAATGCAGCTATAAAGAGAAAGGGTTGTGTTGAAGACCTCCAGCTGTTCAGAGAGACGGACCATGTGCTGCTGCTCTCCATTCAGTCAATTACATCTAACAACCAGCCCAACGGAGAAGCAGGACTTCATAATCCAGTAGAGAGATCCTAATATAGCGGTTCATGGGCATGAATACAGATAAACAAGTTTAATAAAGGGCTGCACAAACTGAACATTGTGTTAACCACTGGACTGTGCTCTGATACATGATCTGCGCAATGGTTTATATTACGACTGAACCAATACAGACATATCAACTGATGCAGTTGGCAATATTTGAGTGTTGTTCTGGCGGGGAAGAAAAAAAATCTAAAATCTTGTTTCGTGCAACACTGAGCATCAATAAAATATCACCTTCATCAAGAAAATGAAAACAAAATACAATATATTCTAATTCAAGAAACCTACGTTTATATAATGTTATATTATGTTATATTATATTATTACACAGCTGTATGATACACTGGAATACAGTTGCCACAATTCAATGTATGTTATTCAGCGACAACAACTGCTAAATAACACAGGTTCACTCGGGAATTTCAAATCACCTTGATCATCACTGAATATCCTCATATCCACAGAAGACTTCAAGGACAACACACACTTAATACACAAATACACTTCATTGAACATGTACACATATACATCACCTATATACTATATATATATATATATATATATATATATATATATATATACACTGTATATATATATATATATATATATATATATATATATATATATATATATATATATATATATATATATATATATATACATATATATATATATACATATATATATATATATATATATATATATATATATATATATATATATATATATACACTGTATATATATATATATATATATATATATATATGTATATATATATATATATATATATATATATATATATATATATATATATATATATATATATATAAAACTTTGTTAAAAGCTATTATTTACTAGTTAATTAGTTAAAGTTATAAGTAACTAATAAAGTTATGGTAACTAATAACATTAACTTTTTCAAATTTGATTTTAGTGCATTAATTTGCACCTTTTGTAAAGCTGCTTTGAAACAATAATTATTGTGAATTGAATATCCATATACTTACATCCACATTCATAAGTATCTGCTTGTTTGTTACGCCTGTGTTTTTAAAGATTTTGACTGTTTTGCTCCACCTTGTCAATGAATATTTCACAGGTTATTGTATCGTTTTGTATTGTATTGTATTGTTTCGTTTCTGTCAGTTTTGCGTAAGATTTGTCAGTTTTGCGTTAGATTTTAGTAACTAACTTTGACTTTACATTCAGTTCGTGGTCTCATTGTTTTTGTAACACTGTAAGCTATGACATCAACTTGTTTTTACTAAGACAGCGTTTTCGCATGTAAGTAACTTAGTAAACAATGTAAACAACAGGTCTCCAGCAGAAGCGGTGACATAAACAAACAAATAACTATCCATAATTCAACACTATTGTGTCGTTGGACTAAATGTGTTCGATGGGATGTTGCTCTGTGGACTCTTACCTTTTAAAACAAACCATGATGTAAAAGAATGAATGCGTGTGTGTCTTGTTACTACAATGATATTCACTCCATATCTAATAAGCGTTTTCTGTACAACTTACACAAATTTAGCAAATACATTCTTTATAAGCTTCCCATAGAAAAACAACTAGTTGTATTGGCTGCTTGAGGGTTGTAGCTTTAGACTGATGTTTAGCTTGTCAAGATTACTTATGTTCTTTTTGGTGTAAACTATTCATAAACACTCACATGTGAAAAAACAGCACCTAAGTGCGTCCACGTCCTGGCGCTGGCTATTAATTAAAGAATTAATAAACTAGTACAGCTCAAAACAACGTTTACTGTCTAATTTTTATGTTTTGTAACTGTGTAATAAGCAAGATAATGTACATTCAGAACACTGTTTCCGCAAAATAAATCCCTTATTTATTCTTATACAATAGCCTATTCTGCGATAACAACCTCCTGGATGTACTTTATCCCAAAAACATGATCAATTATAATATAAAGCAATACATAAACATACAACAGCAATTACATATTATCATAAACTGTCGAGAGGCTAGGCTTAATTTTGAATAAAGTCATATGGAGATCAATGGAAATTCAAAATTAGAGATTAATAATGTTTGTGAGAGACTACTGATGTCCTGTGAGAGACTAGCGATGTATGGGAGAGACTAGTGATGTCCTGCAAGGCAGTGGTCCTCAACCACCGGGCCGAGGACCGGTACCAGTTTTAGTCTGAACGATCTTTTATTTTGAAAAATCTTTTATTTAGAAAAATGGCTGTATTCCCTCGCTTACATCTTGGTCACTTGACTCACAAAATGAGTAAGAAACACACTGAAAGAAATTAATCTAATAAATTTACTCTCATAATTTTTAACTTGTAATATTTAGTGCCAAGGATAACTAGAATTTTCTAAGTAAATATTTAATATTTACACATTTACTTTATGTAATAAACTAAACGAGTGGAAAGAGTTAAATATTAATATCTATTTACTTGTAATATTTAAATATTTTGTAATCGTTGCAAACTTAGTAATATTAAGTCAATTTTAATAATTGATATGTCGTAATGAATGTGTAGTTCCCAGAATGCTTTGCATGCATGGGACTAAATTAAGAGTAGAATATTTTGAAAATAAAAGCAATCTTAGGTGTTTAAATTTAAGAGAAAGACTTGTTAGAGTTTAATCATCATTAGTTTGAAGATTAAGAAGAGTTTTGAGTAAGTGTTTTTAGTTTTGCAGTTACTACCTTTCAGAAGAGCAGCACTCATGCTTTGGATCTTGGCATTTTTTCAACATTAATGTTTAATGCTTCACTCAAAGAGCCATAGCTATGCTAACGCTAATTTTGAGATCAGTAAGGATTTTTAAAGTAAATTTGCTCTTGGGTTCAATTTACTTAAACTAAAGTGAAATTACAAATTTTAAGTCAGTGGAAAATTGTGTTTTAATTAAACAAGTTATGCCAGATGTACTAATTTGTAACTAATAAGATTTATTTAAATTATTTTTAAAAAGCAGTGTTGCTTTTGCTAAAACATGAACATGATATTAACAAGTTAATTGTACCTGATATAAGAATGTAAAATTTACTTGAAATTTGTTTGTGAAAATTAATACAAGGATTTTAAAGAGCCCCTATTATACATTAAATAGGGTCATATTTTGGTTGTAAGGGTCTCCAACAACAGTCTAATATGCATGCAAGGTCAAAAAATACTTTAATGGTCTTATAATAAGCATTTATTTTTACCTAATTATCCTAGTGACTCCCAAATTAATCGCTCAGCGATTAATTTGTTCCCAAACCCCTCCTTAGCGCGAAGCTAATCTCCGCTGATTGGACCAATGACAGCCTGTTGCGATTGGTCGACACTGACAGCCTTCAGCACGAGACAGAGTGAAATGCCCAGTACAGCTTATCAACAATACAGAAGTAGTCAGAGTGAATACACACTTCATATTAGTGTAAGGCGTGGATTTCGGCAGTGGGTGAATGTAAATACAGACGATGGACTTGAAAATACTGACGACTAACTATTTTATTGAGCAAAAACTCCAAGAACTGGGGAGGAGATCGACACAAGTCTCCTACCCCGTCACACTCTACCTCAGTGTTGCCAGATGTAGCTGACTGATTCCAGCCCAAAAACTATCCAAAACCCGCCAAAATGCAAAAAAACCCGCCCACTCATCTGGAAAACAGTTGTGACAGTGCGAAAAACACGATAAGTGTTTATACCCACACAATCGTGTTAAAAACTGTCCAATTGAGCAGGAAACCGCCCAATTTGGCAACACTGCTCTAATTGCTCTTTTTTCACACACACACATTACCCTCCTCCTCAGAGGACACAACACAAAAATAAAAGTCCTCAATCGAAACATTCAAAAACAGAATACATAGAATGTATATTAAAGAAACAACTTCACATTAGTTACTAACACCATAGAACACAGTACCCGGTTCTCACCAGTGTTATCAGGGCCGGCGCGTCTATAGAATAGTGAGGGCGGCGTCCGCGAACTCCCCCGGTTCTCACTTTCATCCGCGACACCCACCCCCTCCCTCCCGGTCCTCATTTTCCCCCAGTCTCAGGGAGTTTTTGTGTGTGCATGAGTGCACTAAAGCAGTGCAGTTGCTCTATTATTAACAATAACACATATTCAATATTAATCCACACAGTGGCAAATGCTGAATTATTCTGAACCTTGACCGCCGCACGTGTGTAAGAACAGCTGACGGTAGCCATAGCAATGACAAACGACAGGATTGCAAGCTCACAAACACGTTTAAATCCGCAAAGAATGCGGCACGCGTCACGTTTTTAGCGTGATTTTTGTCGCAATATGTATAAGTGTTATATGTTCTCAGGGCTTACCTGTACTCTGCTTTGCCCAACGATCACCAACCCTCATTACAAAATGGAGGAAGAAACTAATCCATGAGCTGTGTATTGATAGTTCCTGTGGAGCTCTGTCAAAGTCTCATCGATCAGTAGTCTTTTCTGATCCTTCCTTTTTTGCAAAAATAAACCTCAAACACTGACTCTTCACAGTTTCATCTTTGGGTAGAGAATATACACTAACTTTCCCTCAAACTGCCAATGATATCCAGCTAAGCACAGCGTCTTCATGACTCATGACTTCAGGATCTGTTTATCTTCCTCTTTGTCTTTGCTGCTGTGTTAGTGGGCGGGACCACAGGTTTAAATTTTCCCGGGTTTGCGAGCAATTAGGCGTGGCTTATGTTTCGTATCCACGTCACGCCGAAACAGCTAAAGACTCGTTATCAAGATGATTCATTCGAGCCACTATGAGTCGACTCTTTTATAGATGAATCAATAGTTTTAAACCCTGTCCACTTTCAGATATAAGCCTTAGCTGGATATTTTACTTCACTTAGAGCTGTGTTACACACTACATAGAAGGTCATTTTCAAAAACCCATAATATGGGGTCTTTAAGTAAATCTTAAGAGTTTTTTTTTTTAAGGGCAGGCGTCTTTGGAAAGTTTCTTTGCTAAGAGGGAAAAGGCCCTGTGAAGGACCCACGAACTGCCAAGGAATAGATCCGCAACCCATTTGTCAACAAATCAGGTGAATCCAGCATGTCTGTACAAGAAGATCAACAGCTGGATATATGCAAATGACAGCAATTTTTAGGGGCCATTCATATATCGTGTCTTTTTTAGAGTTCGAGCAAGTTCATTATTTCCAATGGAGGTGCACAGCTTGCGTGAGGAAATGGCGTGACGCGCTGGAGCCTTCCAGACACACTCAGTTAAATGAATCCTGTGAGCACAGCGCAAGTCACGTGACAAGAACTGACCAATCAGCTTTAGTTTGTATGAAATATACACATTTTGGTGGACTAATTATCTCAGACAAACAAAGAACACCCAAATGCTGCAGTGCTTTGTAATTTTCTCCATAAATAAAACGTGTATCAAAGTGACAGCAATGTTTTGTCAGCTTGTCATCCTCTGAGAAAACGGTTGATGGTCACCTAGCAACCTACAATGACATTCTATGAGAGACTAGTGATGTCCTGTGAGAGACTAGTGAGGTCTAGGAGAGACTAGTAATGTTTTGTGGCTCTAGATGTCCTTCAAAGCAAAGCCTCTGCACTTCCTACTAATTTCTGACTGATGTGAACTTCAGAAATCTTAGTTGTAATATTTCTTCATGCTATAATCATTGCTGTTCTCTAATTGTGAGCATTAGTCATGTGCTTTCCGTAAAATAAAGTGTTTTTTGTAGAAGTGTCTTGGTTATTCTGCAAAACATTGTTCTATTAGCATAGTATGGTTGCAGCTAAAACTCATTTAAAGTCTGAATGACGGCAATTACAAGATTAATGATTAAGATTTCAGTGAGGAAAAAAAACATACTGCACAATGACTCTAGAATAATCATTGAGGCAGAATTATTTGAAGAAATTATGTAATTTCAACATCTACCAATATAACAACATCTGTTCACCCCTTCTCTATACTCTATTGTTCCTATATGACTTCCTGTATTATAAGATTATTTCCTCTCTTTTCATTCCCCTGCAAAAAAAAGGATAAAGTTCTTCCTCAAGCAGGAATTAAATTCAGATGGCAATCACCCAAAGAGACAGTGAAAAGGAACTGAGCCATGGTTGTGAATTTATGAAACCGTCATCCTGAGTTTTTTTCATCATCAGACAGAAGAAAGCAGACAGAGCGAGTGAGAGAGAGAGAAAAGAGATGCCGACAGAGACAGAACTGTACGGATCTGCAATGTGGGTGAAAGGGCCTTCCTGCGGGGCTCGTCTCTTGTCAGATCTCTGCTGTAAAGCCCAGTCTAATCAAAGCTCCTCAACACAGAGCACTGACACTCTCAACAAATAAGCCATAATCGCACTGACAGTAAAACACAATGAGAGCAACTATTTACAGTAACCACTATAAATAAAATCATACTCAAAGTCTGCCTACCACCCATAAGACGCTTAGGTCAGCAAGGTGTGACATTTTATTATTTATTTATTTTTAAATGTAAAAATAATTTCGTCAAACCCAACAACACCTCTGTTGATTGGTTTGCTTTGACATTTACGTCAAGACAGTTTTACAAATTTCAATTCTGAGATTATTTACTTGTCTTATGTAATTGTAAATTAGGGGTTGTGCAGACTAGTCTATTGGTTGACCCTAATGCTTTGCTATGATGCTTTTTGTTTGACGTCGATTAGTCGCACTCACTAGATCACACGGTTTTTGATCTGAACTACATCGCAGCATTACACATTGTTACATGCTTTCCGTTACTTTTTAATGTTAGAGGGGGAAACAAAAAGTAAAACATTAAGCCAGTTAAAATTATTGCTGTCATCTGTAATAGATGAGGAACAACAAGACACAAAAGTGCTATTAAAGTGAACTTGTTTATTATAAAACAAGCTGTGGGTGTTTAAGTGCTTATAGAAAAATAAAGTTTCACACAAAAGTTATTAGGGATGTCCTCTGGTTTTTTTGCCTCCGAGTCATTTGATTTTGAGTATCTGCCGACACCGAAACCCAATCCGATACTTCTATAATACATAAAAAATGAATCAAAAAGTGAAGAAACAGATCCAGGATGTTCCTTATTTATTATTTAATTCACCTTATTTTAACATTCAACAACTCTGTTATCAGACAGAGCACTTATGTGAGGTAGCTTGAACAATCAAGCAATAAATAACACCAGTTCTTCACTTTTGAGACTTTGAGGTGGTAGTGTCTGAATAACACTGTTGAGAACCGGGTTAATAACTATACTGTGATGTTACTAACTGTATTATGGAGTGGGTTTCTAGCGGCCGCTGCAATTGGATGCTATACCAAAGTTGGCAACTTACTGGGAGAATAGGTAGTGGAAAATCTTCTCTCGTTTACAGGTTTTGTTCTGTGTGCGTGAGACCTGTCAACACTTCCACAGACAGTCTCACGCGCTCTGTAGAACAACAGACATGTGTCTTTTTGGGACTTAAAAAAATCATTCAGCCCGCGTTTCCAAATCTCTTAAAATGTCTGGGATTCAGCTTTTGCTTTTGCTTACTAAAGCTCGTATGCGTTTTTGCGTTAGACGCCTGCACTGAAAAAAAAAAAAAAAAAAAAACTCTTAAGATTTACTTAAAGAGCCCCTATTATGGGTATTTGAAAATGACCTTCCATGTAGTGTGTAACACAGCTCTAAGTGAAGTGAAATATTCATCTATAAAAGAGTCGACTCATAGTGCTTCAAATGAATTGTCTTGATAACGAGTCTTTAGCTGTTATGGCATGTCTATACGAAACATAAGCCCTGCCCAAATGTTGCACGTGCTAACCCGGGAAAATTTAAACCTGCGGTCCCGCCCATTAACACAGTAGCAAAGAAGAAGAAGACAAACAGATCCCAGTTGAATCAAGTCGTGAAGATGCTGTGCTCAGCTGGATATTATTGGAAGTGTGAGGGGAAAGTTGGTGTTATTTTCTCTACCCAAAGATGAAACTGTGAAAAGTCAGTGGTTGAGGTTTATTTTTGCAAAAATACCTCAGCATTATAGGCCAGCCTGTGCTGTTCCTGTCACTTTTCTGACGTATGCTTCTGCAATCTACATGCTTATTGATAACGCGAAGCGTGCTGCTTTGTTTACGGATTTACATGCATTTGTGAGCTCATGATTTACTGCCGTTTGTCGTTGCTATGGCCACTGTCAGCTGTTCCTACACACGTGCAGCAGTCAAATTTGAGAATAGTTTAGCTTTTGCCACTGTGTGGATTAATGCTGAATGTGTGGATTAATACTGAATGTGTGTCTGAATGTGTTTGCCACTGTGTGGATTAATACTGAATGTGTGTCATTAAGAATAGAGCAATATGCTGGTGTTTAACTGCACTGCTTCAATGCACACACACACACACACAAAATCCGGGAGTAGCGCTTTGGTCCACTCTCTCATGGTGCTCCAGCGCTGCCTGACGAGGGAGTTTACATTCAGACTAATGCAGCGATTAAAATGATACATGACTTCACGCTTTACTAAGTCACGTCTGTGTGGATTATGTCAAGACATATTCCCTTTTTTTAAGTCGATCAACTCGATCTCTCAACATGTATGAAGAATAAAAACCTGCCATAAGAAACACCGCGCTGATCTTGTTGCTGTTTGGTTGGAACACGAAAAGAGGTGAGGTGCTGTGATAGTGAAAAGTTAAAGTACCCGCCCCCATTGCGTCACCACCGGACCTGGTTGATGCATCAATGCATGAAGTTGTGGACACGCATCACAGAGCTGCTGAAAATACAACAAATACAAGCATTTAAGTGTCTTAAGTTGTGTATTTTTCTTAATTTAATGCCTTTCGTTTGATGCACTTTGGTCCACTCTCTCATGCTGCTCCAGCACTGCCTGACGAGGGAGTTTACATTCAGACTAATTCAGTGATTAAAATGATACATGACTTCACACTTTACTAAGACATATTCTCTTTTCAAGTCGATAGACTCGATCTCTCTACATTTGTGAAAGATAAAAACCTGCCATAAGAAACACCGAACATGAAAAGAGGTGAAGGGCTGCAGTAGTGAAAAGTGAAAGTACCCACCCCCATCACGTCAGTAATGATTTACCCTCTGTATTACACTGCCTGACTGCCTGCCTGTATGGGTTTCAACCATGATTTCAACCAGGTCCGGTGGTGACGCAATGGGGGCGGGTACTTTCACTTTTCACTATCACAGCACCTCACCTCTTTTCGTGTTCCAACCAAACAGCAACAAGATCAGCGCTGTGTTTCTTATGGCAGGTTTTTATTCTTCATACATGTTGAGAGATCGAGTTGATCGACTTAAAAAAAGGGAATATGTCTTGACATAATCCACACAGACGTGACTTAGTAAAGCGTGAAGTCATGTATCATTTTAATCGCTGCATTAGTCTGAATGTAAACTCCCTCGTCAGGCAGCGCTGGAGCACCATGAGAGAGTGGACCAAAGCGCATCAAACGAAAGGTATTATAATAAGAAAAATACACAACTTAAGACACTTAAATGCTTGTATTTGTTGTATTTGCAGCAGCTCTGCGATGTGCATCCACAACTTCATGCATTGGGTTAAATTAGGCTGCAGTGTCTGTGTTCAGTCCGTAAACCCATGAAACCCATACAGGCAGTCAGGCAGTGTAATACAGAGAGTGAATCAGAGCGCGTCAAATGATCGGTAATTTAAAGGGAAAAATAGAATAATTATATATACTTTTATATTAGACACACATCTGATGCTTGTATTTGCACCAGCTTCACGTCCCCAACTAAACACATTGGGTTAAATTAGGCTTTACAGTCTGCGTTTTCAGTCCATTTTTTCCATTGTATCTGTTCAGCCGAAGGAACGGAACCAGCTCCGTGACGTCAGACACAGTGACATTCCAAGATGGAGGCGCCTTAGGTCTAAAATCTATAGTAAAACATGCCGTTTTTTTCTAAATGGTTACATTAATAGAGTTTGTTTAATATATTTTCATTAAAGTGGAATCCAATGTACAAAATAATGTAAACTTGACTGAGTGCTTCATTTCCCCTTTAACTATAGCAAAGGGCCATTCACAGCGCGTCTTTTCCATGCACAAGTTCGTTATTTGTAAGAATGTATGTAATAATATATATGCCAATATGCGAATATATTCAGACTACATAATCGTACAACCAAAATTTATAAGTGTTGCATCCCTAATTGTTATGCAGTTCAAAACATAACTTATGAATGTGTCTGAATGTAGAAGAAAATTACTTAAGCAATGCACTGCTTTTGTTGTGCTTCGAAATACAACATTTGAATGTTTGTAAAAAAAAAAAAAAAAAACTATTGTACAATGCAGTGATGTTATGTAGTTTCAAAATACAATATATTAACATTTTAATGTAGAAAAATACAAAGTTGGTGTCTTAAGGAGCAAAAATACAGCATATGGGCTGTTGTGTCATCACTCATGTCATATCTCTCCGGCCCCTTATTTGGGATGCTTTTCATGAACTGGCCCCCATGACAAACTAATTGAACAGGCCTGGCCTAAGGCTTTTGCACAAGATATAATCAATCAGTATTTTTATTAAAACGAACAGAAAATATAGGAAATATGTGCAAAAAAACAACAGCACAACATTTTCCTCTTCAAGCAAACGTCTTTGTTTAATGGCTTCCCTTGGCACCAAGCACAGCTTGAACTGCAGCTCAAACCAGGACAAACACCCTCTCTCCAACATTGTCTTTCATATGTCTTAAACAATTAAACTCTAACCTAACCGAACTCCAATCCTAACAAACCATACATCAACTGAAAGATTTACCCTTTCACCTTGTATAAATCTCAATTACAATAATTAACAAAAAATTTACACAAGTTTTGTGTGTGAAGGGCAACATATATTCATTATACCATCAGTAAAACAACAGATTTAATGTTCGCCTAAAAGTTTTGCACAGTACTGTATATATAACCTGCTCACAACCCTCAAAACAACTTCCCATCAGTTCTGGTTACATGGAATGCCTTTAGGGCGGGGCTATCAGGGTCTGCCCTGCCCAAGCAGCAACATCCCGCTCTCTCTCTCTCTCTCTCTCTCATAAAGCTATTGCCTTTCGGGATTATTTCGTACAATTAGCAGATAATATAGCAGATAATTAGCTGATAATGTTGTTGTACAGTGTAATGCCTGGATTTCTCGAATAGCCTTGCATTTACTAACACAGACTAATCTGAAGTATTTGGAAGTAATTAAGCTTTTTTTCCTCCTGTAGAAAAAGGTCATAAGAACAATGCTTAGTGGCTCAGTGTATTATAACAGTGTTTTTAAAAGACAAAACACAATAAACACTTTATTGATATAGTGCACAATCAAGCACATGTGGTCAGAACACAAACGAATCACAGGTAATGAAGTGTTAAGCGTTTCTCCCAAAAAAATCTCATCTAAGCAAAATGATGGCAGGCTTCTGTAGCTTCATTCACGCTCCGCCTCTTTGCCCATTTTTTGGTTATCTCTGGTTGGTGCAATGACACGCGAACAAAAGGGCAACAGCTGGCCACAACCACTTGTAGCTTCAGAAACCTATAGATGCTGTCATGGATACTACGCCCATATTTTTACAGTCTATGGTCCAGTCTATAGTCTTCTTTCATTTTAATAGCAACGCCCATCTTCCAACAATCCAACCGGTTTCCAAATGACAAAATCATACATCACCCTTAACTATTTTTCTCATTTCAGGACTGTTTCAAGATGATAGAGTAAAAAAGGACAATCTTAACTTCCATTTAATGACGACTTTAACCCACTTCACAGTAATCTAGATCTCAAACCTATCAGATCATTCTTCCCATGAGCAGTGAGATTCTAAATCCAACAGTCCTCCATTAAGCATGAGAGTTAAGCAGCTATGTCCTGCAATGACAAGGAACAAGAGCGAACACCTAAAGCACAATTAGAAAGACTGGCCTTTCTCTGTTAAACTGCTCAGCATCCATCACTCTCAGTCATGAGCGATTAGCTTTGTGTGATGGTTTCAGTGGACTCCATCTTTGACTGATCTGGCAGCACCAGCTTATTCCTCAACCTCAGATCACACAGCTCTAGTTCCTATAGGCGGATGAGAACCGAAGGCCATTAAAGGAGAGAGTAACGGATGGTGTGTCAGCAACATGATGAGTGTGCATTGAGACTCTTGGGATCAAGGCAGATGGAGACAAGAGGGACGTTCTGCTCGCTGGTCTAAAACTGTAGACCCGAGGCTCTTTACTCATCACTGTCGCTGTTCATCTATCCTTCTCTTCAAGGTGTAATTTTTACTTATCTGCTGGCTGGTTGTGTGGTCAGATGCAAAAGAAGTGAAGGAAGTTCATTATATACAGTCAGTTGTGAAACTGATGTGCATTTATGTGTAGCAAACCAAGTGAATAATGGATACACAGGTCTGACGGGTCATTGAGGATATAATGAAATGCTGGAGTGACATCAAACCCCTGGGGTCTCACCAAGCTCTTTAGAAAATATAGACATATGTCAAAAATATTTGTAGGGTCAAGTATTGATCCTGATTAAAAGAACACCCTGGATGCACTTAAATCAGGAGTTATTGATGGAAGCCAACTATAGCAAAATAACTGAAAGGAAAAAAATAAAAATCAATGCTCTATTCAATCTTAGACACAATGTGTTTTAGGGACAGAGGGCACAGTGCATGTTAGAGAAAGTGAGGTGGATTCTTAAAATGTAAAGAAATAATAGAAAAATCTTGCACAATAAACAATTATAACAATAACACTGTCAATATAAAGGACAGACAGATGGTAAGTTGTATACATTATTTTACATAATGTTATATTTATATGATAATACTTTGTCTCAAATAAAGTTAAGGTCATAATTATTAGCTTTCCTGTGATTTTTTTTTTAACATTTCCCAAATTATGTTTAACCTCCTAGGGCTTGAGTGTCCACATACGTGGACAGCACATTTTAGCTTTTAAGTGGCTATTTAAAATACTTTGAATGTTTTATATTTTGTTACAGACATACAGTGTCATCCTGCAACTGTTTTACAACATATGAAATGTCCAAACCCTATTTTTAACTGTCCAAAATGGGAAAAAAATGTTGTTTTTACTATATAATAGTCAAAGCAAGTTGAAAAAAAAATTATGCTATATATGCAATAATAAACATTCAGGAAAAAGTATTTTATGTAAATTCGGACCATGAGTCCACATATATGGACATTATTTTTCTCTAGAAGTACATCATATCAAAAGATGATACTTAAGACATTTTTATTCTAATTAGGTTCCAATAAGCCCAAATAGCAAAGAGAAATAAAAAGTGCATGTAAAAAAAACCTTGGGCCATAAGAGCAAGGAATTTTTTCACAGTATTTCCTATAATATTCAGACCCCCTAGTTGTTCGTGTTATTGTATTTATTTCAGTTTGCAATTAATTGTTTTACATGACTTATAGACGTTGCATATAGAGCGCACGTGATGTATTTGAGTGTCTCTCGAAAAACAACGTCTCACCTGTGCCCTTACAATCATTACATTACATGGAGGAGGGGGTGAATTGTTTCTGCATGGTTTCCGCTACATTCATTCTTCCATGGCGGGGCGCCACACCACAATTCATCCCGCCACGGCTACATAACAGCTTCGCATTCAAAAACATTCAGTCGTTTTTTCTTTAATAGCAGGTTATAATTGCACCAAAACGTATTAAAAGGTAAGTGATTTATAACAGCGCAAACTTTTTTGTAATCCTAGTGCTGTGCGTTATTTGTTTAACCCTTTAAAGTTACATGCTGACTGACTGACAGACAGGTGCGTGAGGCCAGCAAACACGACGTAGTTTTCAGTTAAGATGAACACAGTTTCCATAATTATACTTTATAGCCTATGGCTCTGCATACAAAGACTTTATCTTGCTGGAGTTTATAGCCGTTTCACTTTACTTCAGGACACATTAATGCCGCTCTGTAGGTCTATTGGACGCAATTATAAATGTTCCTAGCAAATCTAATAAATGTTGGAGACATACTTGTTACATAAACGCACTAAATCGCACTTCAGCAGCGTTTTTTTGAGCATGCACAAGAAAATCTGCACTTGAACAGAGTATATTTGAGAGCGTTCAACAAGTTTTGTTCACAAACAGAGGCAATCGGCGCGCAAGCAAAGAGATTCGCATGCTTGTATTACACAAATGCGATCTCAACTTGTAATACTGCGCTCATGACATTTGTCATTGAAATAATGCCATTATCACCATAGGTAATTGGTAGATCTGTGTCTACCAGTCCTGCCGCCACAGCTGGAAAAAATCCTAGAGGTAACACTGTTCTGCAACCTGTGCAGTAAGCAGACGTGGATAAAACGTGAGTGATTTACATGTGAAGTCAATGCAAAGATGCGATTAGACATCCTGTGGTGCAAATTTGGAGTTTTGTGCATTTGAAGTGCTTCAGACTGCAAAAGAAAGTGGGAGCAAACGTTTAACAAACGAAACAATGCAACACACAGAAGAACAAGCAGCTTAGATTGGTTCAAGAATGACAGCCGCTGAACGTGACCGAATTGAATGACATTATTTGTGCTTTACTTGTATGGCAGGTGTTATGATGTATGATAAAAAACTTTTTCCCTGCAGTTAACAATGGAAAACTACGAAGACCTGGAAGGGACGTGATGGTGGGGGGAAAATTTGGGTGGAAGAAAAAAAAAACTGGGTGGGAGAAAAAAAAACAGTGATAGGAAATTTTATTTTTTTATTATTATAATTATTATAATTTTTTTTTAATCCCTCGCAAAGATTGCGTTATCTCGCAAAGATGATTTGCGAGGGAATGCAAAGATGTTTTGCGTTCCCTCGCAAAACTGTTTTTCCACAAACACTTCCTGTTCACTTCATACATGTCAACCCTCCCGTTTTTGCCAGTATTCTCCTCTATTTTACCATTCTATCCTGGTATCATCCTATCATTTAGTATTTTTAATTATTCTTATATATTTTTTATCTTGAAAGCACGCTGAAATTAATATAAAAATGTCTGCATTCACTTTCTTTCTATTACAGCTGTGCGTCGATCATCGTCCTTCCTATGCAACATCAGCGAATGCATGCATGACTGACAGACGTGCTCCGTATGATAAACTGATTCCAGCATTCAAACTTATACATGCATTCACTGATTCAGAGGTTGCATAGGAAGGGCGATGATCGACGCACAGTTTTAATAGAAAAAAAGTGAATGCAGAAATTTTTATATTAATTTCAGCATGCTTTCAAGATTAAAAATATATCAGAAATATGGGAAAATACTTAATGATAGGATGATAGCGGGATAGAATTGTAAAATACGGGAGAATACTGGCAAAAACAGGAGGGTTGACATGTATGATGTGACCAGGAAGTGTTTGTAATAAAACAGTTTTGCAAGGGGACGCAAAACATCTTTGCGAGATCTTTGATTTTTTTTTTTTTTTTCCCTATCATTGTTTTTTTTTCTACCACCCAGTTTTTTTCCCAACCATCATGTCCCTTCTGGGTCTCTGTAGAAAACGATTCCCTGCCATTGACTAGTTTAACGGCAATCTGTTTTTTTTGTGTAGTACAGTAGGGGAAGCTCTATGTGTAAGATGCATGTCCTATGTGTAAGATGCATGATGTCAGATGCTCTGGGGAGTGAAATCTGAGAGATAAAGATCATGGAAAAAAAATAACAGTTATACAACCTTCCTTTGGCTTAATCCTTACCGTTTTAGATCTTGTCTTGACAAGAAACCAAAATAAAGAAGCTTTATTTTTATGAATTGTGTTATTGTCATTGTGTCAGATTGCACACCTGACATAGTAGGCTACCTAATATGGTAAATAAGATTTTTTATAATTATATATATATATATATATATATATATATATATATATATATATATATATATATATATATATATATATATATATATCGTCATTTTTATCGCAAAAACAAAATCACAAAAAAATCGTGAAAAACCAGGGGGTATGACTATTTTTTTTCTTCTGAATATAGTCTTATTTGTTTTATTTCTTCTAGAATAAAAGCAGTTTGTTTTTTAACTATTTTCAATGTCAGTATTGTTAGCCCCCTTAAGCAATATCTTTTCGATTGTCTACAGAACTAACCACTGTTATATAATGACTTGCCTAATTACCCTAACTTGCCTAGTTAAACTAATTAACCTATTTAAGCCTTTAAATTGCACTTTAAGTTGTATACTAGTGTTACGTTGCCCATATGTTTTGTGGTGTTTTGTGTTTCACTTTCTTGTCTCTCTTCCGTTGAAGAGAGAAGGCTGTCAATCACCATTATGACGCACTCGGCGCACCAATCAGAAGCTGGTCCGCCACGTCTAAAAGACGTTTGCTTGCATTGTTCAGCAGGAGCGGTTGGCTCGTCACCAAACTCCTCACTTGTGTCAGCCAGTCTGTTCATTTGTGTTTGTATTATTTTTGTTGCTGTTGTTGTTTAGTTTGTCTCTCATTTAAATTATTTATTAGATAATTAGATAAGTTTAGTGCAGCTCAATTTAGTATTTATTATTGGGAAGTCGAACAATCTTTATGAGAATTGGATTATCAGATAAGCTCTTGTTTTGCTAATGGCTAACAGCGTGTACATTACGAGAACTAGTCATTTTGAGCAGCATTGGTTTTTTTGTGTTAGTTGGAGTTGCCACATTTTTAATTATGTTTAGAAATAGTTAAGAAGTTAGTTAAGCTGAAGATTACGCTTTTGTTTCTGCATTTTTCTTTGGTTAGTAAGTTTAGGGGGTTGGGGTTAAGTTGGATTGTTTTGTTATATTTATTTCTTTGTTTTGGCAACACTCCTGTTTTTTTTTTTTTTTTTTTTGGTTTAATTCGGTTATTTAAAATTACATTCTAAATTCCTATATTCATTGTTTGATATGCTCTGTTTAATAAATTGTTAAGTTTTGCTTCACTTATCCATATGTTGTGTTTTCTCATTTTCACCTAGCACCATTTGAGACTCACTGAATGAAACGTCTCATCCAACATAACAACTTAAACAGGTAACAACTAGTATCTTGGAAAATATCTAGTAAAATGTTATGTACTGTGATCATGGCAAAGACAAATGAAATCAGTTATTAGAAATGATTATTAAACAGAAATTATTAAAAAGAAATGATTATTAAACAGAAATTGGGGAATAAAAATACAGGAGGGCTAATAATTATCACTTCAACTGTACATGCTGTTCTTCTGTACTGCGGGGGGGCAGTTAATTGTGATATACAAATAATTGTATATTACAATTATTTCTGAAGGATCATTTAACAATGAATGCTGGATGAATGTCTGCTCACAGCTCATCCTACAATATAAACTACTTTTAATTTCACAGTATATTGGTAAAAAACCATGAACATAAAAGCTTTAATAAAGCAATCCAAACCAAATCCAAACATTAGAATAGTACTACAATAAAAAATACAAATGCTAAGCTCATAAAAACTAAATGTAGGCTGTAATTTATGGAGGGAGAATAAAATCCCCTCTCCTGCACCTCTCGGATTCCAATTGATTAAACACTTAAAAGACATCCTGACTTCCAACAGAGCTTCGATGATGTACAGTTCTCTTCATTTACATTTACAACCGTCTCTGACATTGTCAATAAAGACAACGTTTTGTTAGTCTACTTTTACAAGACCTCTGCACTCCATCACAAATCCCCGTGAACTATAGGAGTTTACAGTGAAGTCATGGAACAATTCCTAAACATGTCAGAGGTGATAAAAGCGTCCAGGTTCATCTCTGTCAAAGATAAACCCTCTGCCAGACTTCAGCACGCAGATCTAAACCACAAGGCCTCAGGTGACACTCGCCAGACGCCCTGAAGTGGAAAGAAAAGCTCGGAGCGAGACCATGTACTTCCTCTCTCCTTCATCTGACTTGTCCTAAATCACAATCAGTCGCCCTCACTCTCCTGCCGTCTGTCTTTCATGCCGTCCTATTTCTTTTCTTCGCATCCCTGCTTTTTTCATCCGTCGTTCTCTCTCCCCGTGGCCCATCTCACGCCTGACAGCATGACAAATGCTGTGTTAGACACTCGGCTGCCATGCGGCCCTGTTTGGGATTAGGAGAAAGAGATGGTGGAGGAGATGTTTACACTGGCCATCGGTGCCGGTACTTCAGCAGGGTCAGGATGGAAGAGAGAGACCAGTGTGTATGCGGTCAATGGGGAGAGGTTGAACATGCCAGAGGTAATTTAAAACAGAAAAGCTCCTGAGGGACACATTACCCACAAAACCAACAAAAGACAGACCCTGAGGTTAGAGATAGTGTCAATGAGAACAACCTGGAGAAGAATAAAAGCACTGATGATTATCTATACATGTTGTTTTTTCAGGCAAATCTGAGCTTAATGAGTAGCACTGAGAAGTATAATTGGTTTATGGAGACAGTTTGTTTTAATAATGGAAGAAAAATCACTGACTTTTGACTCAATAAACTCCTAATTTGCTGCTTAATGATAGTTATTAAGGTAGTAGTTATGTTTTGGTATTGAGTAAAATTAGGGATATAGAATAAGATCACGCAAAAAAATGTAGTTTTTTTATGTATTATATAATATTATCTTAATAGGTATGTAATAAGTCACTAGTTAAAAGTGAGAATTGGTGTTTAAACCTAATTGTTATTAAAGTGTTTTTGTTGCAAAACAAGATATATCCATTTCGAGAAATATTGGTTATTTGACATTATTATTTAAGACATCAACAGTCAAGTTCCTTCACAATTTTTGTACATTAAACTATTACTTGAGCTCAGTGAAGGCCAGGAACACAATATTCTTCAAATCAAGGATATTTTTTATTTAATTTTATGTCTATAAATACAACAAAAACCATGCTGAAATGCAACATATTTATCTTAACATTGTCAAACATCTTAAATTGGTTAAAAAAAACAATACATCATAAATATATGGAATAGTATATACAAAGATTGATTAATAATAAGATTCTGAGTTAGTTTTGGTCAGAACATACACAACACAACATAACTTTTTTTTTTTTTTTTGCAAAACGCTATATATCCACCTTAGACAATATTCTACTGTAATACCATTAAGAAAAGCTAATAAATCAGTGTTTTGTTTGATAAGTAAGATTAAGTTAGTTAGATAAACCACTTGTAGCTTGTTACAGAAAGAGTGGAGGCTCCTTCATAATCATAATAATAGAGACATTCCAAGTATGAAATGTACAATAATACCTTACTAAAATACTTTATATTTTGACTTTTATTTTTTGTCTACATTATATTATAGCTCTGTTCTTTTTTTATTAATATATTTACTTTGTAAATCAAAAGTCACCGACAATCATATTTATTTTATTTATTCATTTATTTTCTTTTCGGCTAAGTTTCGGCCCTTTATTAATCCGGGGTTGCAACAGCGGAATGAACTACTAACTTATCTAGCATGTTTTATACAGCGGATGCACTTCCAGCTGCAACCCATCAATGGGAAACATCCATACACACTTATTCACACACATACACTATGGACAATTTAGCTTACCCAATTCACCTATAGTGCATGTCTTTGGACTTGTGGGGGAAACCGGAGCACCAGGAGGAAACCCATGCGAACACGGGGAGAACATGCAAACTCAACACAGAAATGCCAACTGACCCAGCCGAGGCTCTCACCAGAGACCTTCTTGCTGTGAGGCGATTGTGCTACCCACTGCGCCACCGTGACGTCCTCATATTTGTTTTTTTGCATTTCACAAAAAACTTGTCCAGAGTTGTCAATGGTGATTTAGATCCAATTATATTTGTTTAACAGTTGAATCTTGTTTAACAGATTTTTTTATTAAATACAAAATATATAGGTTCATTCAAGCATCAAATATAGGTTTATTGAAAATTATTGCACTCTGCTTACTTTTTCTACTTCTTTATTTAATTTACTTTTAGCACTTAAATCTTCAGAATTACACAACACATCAAACTGTAAACAAGTCGACATAATAAAAATATGTGATTGACTCAAATTGGACAATGTCAGCTAAAACCTTGGAATTCCTTGGAACCTTGGAAGGTTTTTATTCATATAATCTGTTATAGCACTCTTGTTTCATATTTAGTAACTTGCAAATACACTGAAAAAAAGATGTCTGCAAAATTGTTGCAAACAATTTATGTTGAATTTAAACAAACAAATTAAATGTACAGTAGTAATGTTTCATTTAATTGTTTGTTTAAATGCAGCCCAAATAAATTGTTTACAACTACTTGACTCAATTTAGTAAATCCAAGGAATCATCTTTGAATCATTTTATTCAGTGTAGAATACTTTACGGTTTCATTTAAGAAGCTCTAATATTAAACATATTTCAACAACAGTTTGGACTTATAACAACTAAAATGCTAGTAGTGAATCTTTTTTATGAAGTCATATTTACTGAACATTTAAAATTCAGTTTCCACCACAGAATGCTTTTAAACAACATAAATTTAAGGTGTGAATAAAATTCCACTGTGATAGAGGAGAAAATACATTTTCATTCTGACTAAGCTCTTGTGGGACTTTAAACAAAGTAGAAGTGTTCGAATAGCATTTAAAGAGTTTAATTTCTAAGAGTTCACCAGGACAAAAAGTGTCTAACGCTTAAGAAACCCTTATAATCTCAAAGCTGGGCACGCAATTATTCAGCAGCCCAACAATGTCACTTCCTCTCAAAATGAGCATTTCCAATTTCCACATGCCGACTATTTCCAACTGAAGAATACTGAGCAACTTTAGTATTTCTCCAACTTTATATTAAAAGTGAGGCTCGTGAGTGATGAGAACTGTCTAACGGCTGCTCCGGTGTGACAAACTAATTAAAGTCTTTCAACTCAAGTCCTTCTCATGCTTTAACTCAAGCATTCTAATGGCAAACATCCAATGTGCTGAATGCTAAAAGTCGTGTCTGCTCTCAACAACTCACATCTCATTAGATATCGCTAAAATAGACGCAGAGCAAACCTCATGCATGTCTGCGGTCATAAAATAAACAGTGTCCCTTTCTAACAGAAGACGAGCAATGAGCGCACTATGAAGTGGGCAGGATGTGAATATGTGGGGAATCTGCATGTGTGTGTGTGTTCACTGACAGACTCCAGATGACAGTCCATAGACCTCTGGGCATACTTATCAAAGCAGACATCACTAGTGCAAACATATGTGTGCTAAACAGCCCACAGTGCCAAAACAACATCCCTTCAAATCAAATAAAAATGATCTATGAGTTCACATACTCACTGATTGAACGTGTCGTGTAAACAGTCTCTTCTGGTCTGCCAATACCCCAAAAAAACAACTTAAAATGCTAGAAATACGACGACGCATTGCACTTGACTCCAAGGATAGAGAAACAAAGAGGGAATTTAAAAGTCTCAACCTGACAGTCAATCTGGGTATAAACTATAAATGAATAATGCAATTAGACCGGTTATTATTAAATAACCATCTAAATTGTGGTCATTTATGCTAAAAAAAAAACACAATTGCTGCACTTCCTGTAATAGCCACAAGGGGTAGAAATAAACTAAAATGAGGTGCCATTCCAAATCCAATTTTACTTTCACTTTCAAATTTAAAGGTGTAAGAGTAAATCGTTGTAAATCATTATTCGTTGTAAATCATTTGTTGAGTACTTCTCTACTAATAGGTTGTTTTCACATGAAGTCATAGATGACGTGCAAAATTCAGATGTAAGGCAGGAAGTGATTATTTTACATAGGAATCGCTATCAGAACAAAACAAAATGTTTCTGTTTTATGCTGTTTATAATTGTTTAAATCAGCAAAAATAAGAAATGCCAAACAGCTTTTATAAACTTCCAAAGGTTTTTACTCATAAAGGGGAGAAAGTTCAAGGAACTGGCTGAAAACGGAAGAAAATACATTTTTTTAAAGATTTTTTCAAGACATCCATGTGTACAAATTTTTTGAATGCGACAATTCATTTAACAACGCTAATAAAGATCATATAGAGGCCTAGCTATGTGTATAAATATGTTCATGTGTTATATAAAATCAGAAAAAACACCACCACACTTATACAAAATCCAGGAGAATATAAACAACATACTCTGCCATGTAATCGCTGCAATGAAATCTCCATCTTGTTTTGCAATAATCCAAGTCCTTACTGGTGTTTCGGCAGAATAAACAACTGTAACGTTAACATTGCGGTACGCAGCAGCGGTGAATGTTTGTTGATGTTAAGTTCAACTAGACGGTTATTAGTGTGGAGCACTTTTTCCTCCTTACAAAACTAAATAAAAATGTAGACTATACGTCCATGCTTTTGTATGCTTTCATCTGTTATTTCGTAATGTCTGGAAGACATCTGCATGGGGGAAAAAAAAACTATAGTAATTTATAATAAACAAGTTTTTGAACCACATAGTAAAGTGTATAATGTGTACAACTCTTTGTTAATGAATGCTACAGAATACTGTAGTATAGTAAACTGATAAACTGTAATAAGTACTGTAACGTTAGTGTAAACTGTGGTGCATTGTGATGGTGTATAATTATAGCATAGAAAAACTGAAGCCTATTTAATAATTTGTTTATTAGTACAGTTGTGTTGTACCACAGCAACAATATAATTACTACGACAGTTTAATTTAAGTAATTATCTATAGTATGCTTCCAAATACTATAGTATTTACAATAGTATTTTTTCATGTAGTGTAATAGCTTATACAGTATCTACCGCCTCCATGACAGGCAAATCTATTTTAGTTCAGTAGAAAACTCGGCCCTCTTCATAATATAAAGATCATGCCCAACATATGTGGTTATTTTCTATTTAAATCTCCTTTGAAATATGGTATAAATTGCAAAAATACAGACTTTCCTCTATTTCTACTATTCAGTTTTTTACTTCCTGCCCTCTATCTGAATTGGGCAACACCAGAACCACGTGTTTGCAAACAACCTATAACTATAGATTAAAAACTTTGAACACAAGCAATGGCAACAATTTTTTGCTAAGAAAAGTAACTAATGCAGCTTTTTAGTGGCAAATCCTTCTAACGTGTGCATGTGTGCGTGTGCGTCTATGTCTGTGTGTGTGTGTGTGTGTGTGTGTGTGTGTGTGTGTGTGTGTGTGTGTGTGTGTGTGTGTGTGTGTGTGTGTGTGTGTGTGTGTGTGTGTGTGTGTGTGTGTGTGTGTGTGTGTGTGTGTGTGTGTGTGTGTGTGTGTGTGTGTGTGTGTGTGTGTGTGTGTGTTACATGTTTTTGACATTATGTGTTTAAGGCCAGTTTGTGATTTGTCTTTAAAGTTTACAGAAAGTAAAACTTTAAAAATGCAAAGTAATACATTTTAAAAGAGCCAATTAATTGACTTGTACATACACAACATATATTTAAAAATATATAATGCGAAAAAAAAACAGTTTTCACATTCATTTTCAATCATTAGAATTACGAATAGGGATAGGTATCATTTATATCAATATCGATAAATATACCGCTTATCAACACCAATTCTTTTCGATACTATTATAGATACTATTCTGTATAATTCAATACAAAAAGATTGTATTGTTTTTTTTTTTTACAATTTAATAATTTCATTGATAATTAATTAAATGTATTAATTTATCAATTTATTTAGATTAAATCCGGTCAAAAAACCTGTATCCACTTACAAAATATGCACATATAGGTTCAAATATGTTAACTATAATTTTATTTACAGTATATGTTCTTATTTGGCCATAAATTAGATTTCTACATGGACCCCAAAAAAGATAAATAATTGTCAAAGCACCACAAGAGACAATTAATCACAAAATTGCAGTATTTTTGTACGCAATTATTTATCAGTAAAATTTCATAATCATGAAAGCCCTAAAAGAAATTAATAGCAAAATACGAGGCAAGTATTTTTATTTAAATTAATAGCAGCCTTGTAGAGGGATGCACTAAGTTGATGAAAGTGACAATAAAGACTTCAACATACACTGTCATTTAAAATATTTATGTTTTTACATTTAACCCCCCAAAATGCTTTAACCTTTTAAATTAACAATTAAATTATGACCACTTTTTCATAAGTACAGTTCAGAATAAGTATATTATTATATTTTTACATTGATATATAATTTCAAACTAAATGTATGATTGATTCACCTACTGTATACTGTAAAATATGAAAAATGAAACACTTTACTTGTATTTATCATGCTTTCTATGTACATAAAATCGCTTTTGTACATTTAATTTGATCCAGATACCAAAATGGGATGTTATTCTTTCATTTTTCATTATTAACTACAATATATATATATATATATATATATATATATATATATATATATATATATATATATATATATATATATATATATATATAATTTTTTTTTTTTTTTTTTTTTTTTTTTTTTTTTTTTTTTTTACAACAAAATGATCTTGAATGTATTATGATTATAAACATAAACAAGTTTAACCAACTTAACTTAACTTGCTTGCTTAAAACAGACCCTACAACTGGCCATAAAACAACAAAAAAGCACCAAAACAGCACCACATGTGGCAATGTGAGAATGCATTGTGTCTTTGTTTCACTTGCATGCGTGTTTTGGTCCTCATTTGCCCTGTCTAGCTTGTGAGCAATCTGTTGCCTTTCCGTTTTGTAAATTAATTGGGGTAATAAAACAAAGCTACAGAGCATAAAATAATATTAGAGAGCAGTTCTGGTAAGAGGGATTTCCCAGGTCATCATATAACTAAATGAAAGGTGGCTGATTGGATTGTGAAGACGTGTGGTCCTCCTGTGTTCATGGATGGCTGAGTGCTGAGCGTTCATTTGGACTGCAGGAATAATCCACTTAGAGAGGAAGATCAGCCAAATGCTGGGCATTAAGGAAAATACGAGGAAAATACAGAGGTGTTGGTCTCATTGATTTGGGAGGTGGTTTAATAATAAATCTTTGAGGGGATCATGAAGGGGGATTCACTAGAACATGTACAAATGTTTTCAGCCATAATATAAATGCACAATGCTTGTTGCATGTGGCAATTACACATTTGAATAGACCCAATCATAGAGGTCTTTACTTATAATTGCAAATAAATACTTTAAAAAAAAAATACATAAATAAAAGTCAACAATTTTGAAAACTCCTGCAAAAATGGGGTAATTTGATAACATCATAACTTTGACTAAAATTCCATTAAGTTTTAGTCATATTTTAGCCTTCTGAATTCATTGAAGTTGAGTCTAGTTTTTTAGTCAACTAAGTTTCATAAGATTCCAGTCAACTAAGGTCATACTCACACTATGTACAGTTGCCTTGAACTGGGCCAAAGCACGCTTGTCCCCCCTCCCGGCTCCCCTGACGGGCCGCACTCACATTACATTCGGGCCTGGGCACGCTTTCGTCATTGATGACGCGCTGTTCAGAAACGCTCTCGCTCAGCACAGTGGAGATTTCTTTAGTTATATCGTTTAAGTCGTTTGATATGTGGCGACACGCAGTCAAACATTTTGCCGAACAGATCAGCCACTTTTGACGCTCATAAACAATCATAAAGTCCTCGTGCTGCAGGAATTAGGAGGTTTGCTGAAGGCGCAGCTGTCGTCCAGTGAGGGGTTTGCGTCTTTAATAAACTACGACAGTTTGTGTTCATTGAACAGTACGAATGATAAATTAATCGATATGAAACAGTCGCTTAAAAGTCATGTCTCGCTTTCAGTTTCTGGCTCGGGCACGTTTTGCACTCACACACAAGCGTACCGTGCCAAAGCCCAAGTGAACCGCGCTCAGGCCCACCTCTTCCAACCGGACCAGGGCCGCCCAAGTGTACCGTGCCTGAGCCCGATTCAGAGCGCTCACACTTCTCAAGCGATCTGGGAAACGGGCCTGGGCACGATTCGGATAGCATAGTGTGAGTACAACTAAATCTAATCTACATTTAGTTGATTATAGTCCAACCAGTTTAGTTAAATGATAGTATATTACTTATTCACATCTACACTCAGTTCACATCTACATCCTTAGTTCATTATACACTCATGAACATGAATGATATTAAATAAACACAAGTAGTCCATTCTCACAAGCTGTGTTATATCATTCTGCCTGGTGAAGTCATGGTACAGCAGCAGAGTTTCTTGACTAATAATAGTGTTCACACCAGACGCAGCTTGCATGAATAAATTTATTCACGCAACAGTTTTGGTCGAAGATACGGCCACAATTTTATTTATGCGACCTCAAAATTGTTGCCTTGCGACCAGATTTCATTGCAAGAAATTCACACAGAATGCATCTTTGCACCAAAAAAACGCCAAATGCAGCGCTCAGGAATGGTGTAAGACAGTTGTCATGTCAAAATTTCTGCAGTAAACAAATCCTGCAATGCTTTCCCCGGCTTCAAGCTCTTCTTATTGGTCCACTGCTCAGAATGTGAATGGATTGGTTAATATCAGCTGTCAATCACTCAGTTCAGATGACAGAGAGCTACAGCCGTGAAAATGTAAATGTATGGCTACGAAAGAATGAAAACAACACTGACAGATTTCGTTTTAGAAACCACCTAACTTTGCAAATATTGGCACATCTTATTAGTGATCATGTGGTGAATGTTAATCCAGCATTTACACTTTTTTCGAGAAGTGGATAAAAGACTTCCATTGTTTAAATTCCGCTATGAAAATGACTAAAGCCGGTGGGACGGAGTTTTTAGGTAACAGTGTTTGCCAAATCTACACATTTTCAGCACAAGATGTTCTAACGTTATTTAATCCTTCATTTAATCATAAAAATGCTGTCAGTCGTGTGACTGACACATCGTTCACCTTGCAAAAGAGCATGCATTCACTGAGATTAAACTAATATTGCAGCTCATGAAACGACCCTTATTGCTATTAAGATGACATATGCAAATAATAAGATGTCAATATCATCTGTGCATTATCAGACATCACCCATGAAAACAGCACAGTTATTATTGTTAACTCAGTTCATCTCATTCACGTTAAGCAGTGAGTGCAGGGCCAATGCGTGTAATAAAATCTGTTAATACAAAACTTGTAGTAACAGTGCTCATAAATTTTGGTGGGTGTGCCTACATTTTGGCAGTTAGAAGCATCCATGCTAGCAGGTAAAAATGTTAATTTCGAGCCCTGTATACCTGGATGATAGAAGCTTTCAGTGGTGCTTCCGACTGAGCCGAGTCCAGTTTGATGAGCTGTTTTCCTGTGTCGGCAGGAGGATTTCCCCTCTGGACACCAACAACAGGTGCTACGTTATAATCACTCCCCTATAAGAGCAAGCTCTGTGAATGCACCATTACACCAGAATGAGAGTATAATTCCTAGCAATATTAGCCTAGAAAAACTGTATTTTTTCATTTTATTTTTCTTCCACAATGTAACTACAGAAGACTCTTTAAGAAGTAAAATTATCAAAACTCTTTTTTTTCCATTTTCTGAACTAAATGCTAATGGTCTAATTCGTTTCAATTCAGTAGGCTAAGCTAAAAGTTAAAAGCAACCATGCCAGAAAAAAAAAAAAAAAAAATGGCTGAATGAATTCAAATATGGTTCAAGTAAATAAATTATCTCTAGGAAACTTAGAGTGAAGTGTTCCTTTAAAGTAAAATTTAACAGTTGTGGTGTAACATTAGGCTTAAATATAGTTTATTTAAAACTATATGGCTTATTATAAAGAATACATGTCATTAGGTGTTTACCAGATAAATTTAGTAAATTTAGTATTTAGCAGAATTAGTTCTACTGTACTGAAGACATTACTGAAGTTTATTACGCGGTTGCAGTGTTCACACGCCATGTGTTGTGTTCTCCCCTACACTCCCCCCTCTCAAACATCATGTCTGTTTATGCAGAGGCACGTGTGATCTCTCTTCTTAACAAATGATCCAGATACAGATGTATGTCAGCCCCTGTCGACGTGACAAACGGCATATTTACAGCCGTGGAGAATGAAAGAGGAAAAGATCACTCAGTCAACCGACACCTCCACCTTGTAGTGGAGACGAGGAAACTCGAGCACTTCCAAAGAATGCCTGGATCGCTGAAGAAAACGCCACTTTTCCAGCGCGCTGAACTTTGCGAGCCCCACGTCTACGTTTAAAATGAAACTTAAAACACAAAGGGCCAGATTTACAAGGAGACACAAAGGCACTCATACATTGGAACATACGTGTGCACCATTCCCTGGTTTATTTTACAGAGGGTTTAATTTCAGAGTGTAAACATGTTCACACACACACTTTGACATTTAGAAGAAATAGGTGCGTGTTTTCTGTACTGGAGGTGTGCATGACATCAGGCAGAGGTGAAACCAGCCCAGATGAAAAACACATGGGATCCCTGAGGTGCAGTACTACACAACCTGAAATGACTGAAGTATTCCAGACCTGTGCAATTTAAGAGAAAATGTGACAAATGGAGAAAAAAAAGTCTGCATAGAAAGTTTCATACTTCCAAGCAGCAACTGATCTCTCTCTCTGATGGTGTAGATTATATTCCTGTTTAAAAATACGAGGCAGAGAGGTTGCTTAAGGTGAACTGTGTATTAAAAGTGATACTTTAACATGAACAAGTGGCGTAATGCGAAGGGAACGATGTTCATTTATTCAAGGCTACATGAGTGATTCAAAGCATTTCAAGCTGAAAAGCGTGCCCGATTACGCCATATAATATCATTTCTCACAGTGGCAGTCTATTATTTCACTCACTATTAACTCACAAGCACATATGTTTGATTGCAGCTCTGTTGTTCCAATGTGAATCCATTACTACCACTCTTTGCAGACTGTAATGTATCTTTTTTTATTGTATACATACTGGACTTGAGGGCAGAAGAGGTGACTTCGATCTCTCCTCCTTTGATTGGCTGAAAGCAGGCAAGTTCAGAGTCGTAGGGTTCTGGGCTGCACTGGCCTGTTAGGCTGCTTCTTGTCCCAGATCCATTCCCAGGACTCATGGTGCCCCTCCGCTGGGCCTCCTGTTCCTCATACACAGCGATCAGCTGAGGGTCACACAGATTAAGATAGTAAATACGTGGTCATTGGTAAATATTTGTGGTCATGTGCTTTTTTTTACTGTATTAACATGACATGATCAACTCAATAACTGTGCAGCTGTATCCTTAATTATCATTAAGGAACAGTGTACACATCCTAATCCATAACAAGTGGCAGAAATGCACACGCCAAGCACATATATTTCAGTCAACGGTTTGAAACTAAAGCCTAGACAGCAACAATACCACACTGTATTCAAAATATTCATTTGTTCACTTTTTAATTACTCCCTATGCACTGCATACTGCAGGTCGAAATACAGTTAGTGAAATTGAGTGCATTTGTCCTCATCCACCCTTAAAATAGAAGAAAAGTCATCAATTACATTAATTGATCTCACTTACTTGTTAGCTATAGGTGATAACCTAATGTTTGAACCATCTATTAAATAATTCCCTCTGTGTACAGTCTTTCAACCGTAATGTTCTCAGCAAATTACTTAGTCAAAAAAGATAAAACACTGGCCATTAAGCCAAGTTAATGGCTAAAAATCTATTACTCATAACCAATAGGCATATTTTTTTCTCTCATTATATTGCAAAACACATTTTTAAAAATAAACTGATGACTTCAAGTGAAATATGAAGACCAGTATAAAATAAAGACTACAATAATTAAGGACAGATCATGTTTGTTTTGTTGAACAATATTCTTCAAGTTGGCCAATATAGAGTACAACCTTTTCCTGTTACTTTAATTTGTAAGAAGCGCTGTCACCTCACAGCAAGAAGGTTGCTGGTTCGATCCCCAGCTGGGTCAGTTGGCATTTCTGTGTGGAGTTTGCATGTTCTCCCTGGGTTTATGTGGGTTTTCTCCGGGTGCTCCGGTTTCTCCCAAAGTCCAAAGACATGTGCTGTAGGTGAACTGGATAAGCTAAATGGACTGTAGTGCATGTATGTATGTCCTGGTCCTCCAGGCTAGGGGTTGAGCGTTGGGCTAACAACCCCCCTTATTAAAACTAGAAGTTATGAAACACCAAAATAGTGCGGCTAAATATCAACTTCGACATAAATGGGCCCTGGGAGTAAGGAAGTAAGTAAAAAATTTTTAAATAGTGGGGTTAGCGAGTGTCATCGGTTTTACACTATTCCTTGTAGGTACAAAATTAGTTATGCACCAATCGACAAGCAGGAAACCGGAACTGGATGATTTTTTGCAATAAAGGTATAATTGGCAATTGGACATTTTTTATTGGGCCGATCAGTGTCCTGATTTGCATACAAACTGCGCTGCAACAACTTTATAATACAGCGTCTATAAAAAAAATGTTAACAGAGCTCAGAAAAACAGGAGGAGAAGAACAGAGAGTGCACATGTTGATCCTGAAAGGATTTTTATACAGTCTATGAGAACAGGCAACAGCAGCACACAGAAATGGCCAAAGACACACTAAAAAACACAAAATTTTAGTCATTTTAACAAACTTTACCATTTGTTTGTTTCATTCATCTGCAATTCACTTATATTTACAGCTTTAAATCCTATACGGATCACATTGTAATGTGAAGTGACGCTGGACAACAAGGGTGCAGATCCAAACGCAGGGTTTATTAGCAGGATGGTCAGGCAAGCAACAGTCAACACAGGAGCAAACAAATGTAAACGGGTAATCCAGAATCATGGTCAGTAAACAGGTAGATGGTCAAAAGGCAGGCAGCAGACAACGTAAAAAAATGCATCATAATGTTCATAGTTCAGTTCACAGTTTAACAAGACACAAGACTCAGCCTTGAGAGTCTCAAAGTGAGCAGTATATATGTGGTGTAATCAGTCCATGGGTTTGTAAACAATGGAGACTTGGAGCAGGGGTGTGTGTGTGTGTGTGTGTGTGTGTGTGTGTGTGTGTGTGTGTGTGTGTGTGTGTGTGTGTGTGTGTGTGTGTGTGTGTGTGTGTGTGTGCGTGTGTGCGTGTGTGCGTGTGTGCGTGACTGGATCTTGTAGTCCATATATCGGTAGATTTGTAATTCTATGTGATCTCTGAGTTTACCAGCGATCTGTAAGGATTAGATTACTGGTGATTGTGACACACGTGTTTGGCCAATTCACATTACAGCTCATTTAGGTGATCACTTTATATTACAAAAGTCTAAAGCTTGAGTAAACCTCTATACTTAGGCTCAATCCCAATTCTAACCCTCAGTCCTTCCACTACCCCTCATTTTGCACGTTCACGTGAAGGGGTAGGGGTGTCCCAATTCTCTTTAGCTTGAAGGCGTAGGGCTAAGGGGAAGGGGTAGAGGTATGTATCGAGACAAAGGGGAAAGAAAATTTCCCAGAATACACCAGCCACAATGGCAGCATAGCTGCACCCAGAAGGAAATCCACAAATTAGTATTTTTTGTCATTATTACGAATTTTTACAACAAACAAGCATATGTTTTAATACATTCACAACCGCATTCGTGTTTTACAGTCATGCTTTTTTTTTTAAAACCCGCTAAAATAAAAACCTCTAAATTCCGCTATCTATAATCCATAATAATAACTCCTGTATAGTAGTCCCACAACATTCTGACACTCAATGACACTCAATTACTATCAGTAATGTCTAGTGGCTGGAAATTAGCCTTTTACAGTGTCTGCTATAATGTTAATGTTGTTTTCATGTGTTTACATAGATGAACATGGCCACTGTGTAAATGCACGGTACAGTTACGAGCTTATTGCCACATTATATCATTATGATAACATAATATATCCCTTCAGTGATTTCCTGAAGATAAATACCAAAAAATAACACAACTGGAATAACTACAGCAGTCGCGATCGGCTGATCTCATATGAAGCAAAAGATCATGATGACATATGATGGCGTGTCCAGGCGCTGTAGTGCTGTCCCATTTCTTAGGGGTAAATTTTGAAGCCCTTCCGCTCCACACTCTGTTTGAAGGGCCAAGGGGAAGGTGAAAGGGGAAGGGTAGAGGTATAAAATATAATTGGGATTGGGCCTTAATGCAGATGGGCTTCATTAAGTAGAATGTTAATCTGCTAATTTCCTTTTATATGTTGATAGTTAGTAGGCTGTTTGAAAAAAATCACTGGCACACACACACTGTTCATGATTTGTGAAGTACTGTAGGAAAATCCTAAATATTGTTGTATGGGTGTATCTATTAATTAATTAATGAGTGAAACATACAATGCTATCAAAATAAAAGTTAAGACAGTATTTTCTTCTTAGATTATATCTTACTGTATGTATAATTAAATATTGACCAGAATATGACCAGATTTGCTTACAGCTGTAACCAAGCAAATGTTGTTACTCCTGCATCGCTATATGCACCACCTGCTGGAAGATAATGAATTAGCATTTTTAATCAATATGTCTACTGTTTTAGGTTTGTACCAGTATGTTTTATGTAGTCCAATTTCACAAAGTCAGATTAATTCAGTCAATTAATTTCTTCGTCATCTCCCCAAGAAGAGTTTTTTTTAATTATTTTCTTGGCAGCAGATTTACTTTACAAAGATGCAAAGTATTGCAGTATCACACAATTATTAATATCCCACTTGCATAGAGAAAAACATTTCACAATATCTACAGTTTGAGCTGGGGCAATAAACGATATCATATCGAATTGCGATAAAATTTATGTCTAAAAAGACGATAAGCTCTGGACATTTTTACTTGATATTGATCTAAGAGCCAATCACACAGCAGATGTATGCAACAACAGGAATCTGTAATTGTGTTAATATAAGAGATATGCCAAGCCATCCAGTATTGTTTAGCAAGCTCGATTCACTTTCCCGCCCGCAGTATTAGATGTTAAACTGGTGTTTATTTTAAAGATGAATAGTTTTAAAATTTTAATTAATTAAAACCTTTCATTTAAAATAATTCTGTAATTGTTTATTTTTAGCAATAAGTGTATTTTTGTTTGTTTACTGTATATATGCTGTCAATGACAGTTCTTCAGAATTGATATTGTATATTATAAGTATATTAGAGAAAATCGGAATCTGCAAAAAATCATCAGATTGTAATGTGTAAAGTGTTTTTGTTTTGTTAATAAACAATACTTTAAAATGTTGTTTTATAAAGCATTTAATCTTTGTGGCTTCAGTCATCGTTGGGATACTCTTTTAAAGCTGGAAGCATTAACAACTTCAATCAATATATCAAATATATCAAAATATATATTGTTATCGTTTAATATGGAAAATAATTTTCAAGAATGAATTTTTGCCATATCACCCAGCCCTACCTACACCTTCCCCAAAATCATGTATTTAATAGTGGAATTAATAAAAAATGATACCTATTTAACCAAGCTGTTACCCTGTAAGACCTACCTGATAAATACTATAACTTAAAGTTATAACTGCCACAATAAAAATACAATCAACATTGAAACATCAAATATATCGACCGTAGAAACATAATTATTCATACTGATATTCATTACCTTGTGGATCAGGGCGCTATAGAGGACATCCAAGGAGCCCAGCATTTCTAGTGTATATCAGGTTGATCTCCTGTGTCTCATCAGCACAGTTAAATACATGCCTCTGACCACATTCAGACTCACTGACACCACACTGGACATCTGCTTTTCTAGGGGTCTCTACTTGTGTGTGTAGAGCATGTGTGTATGTGAGTGAATGCAGTGAATGAATGCAGTCAGAGACAGAAAGTAGAGTTTACTGGTAAAACCAGAGGCTTCCTGCCTGGAAGAGACAGCAGGAGAGTAAACATATAAATAAACAATACCCACCGTGACATTCAGGAAAATGTGTGTGTGTGTGTGTATTTGTAATAAGGCAGTGCTATAGCCAGAATCCAAAACATCTCTTTACTGACAATGAAGGTTTGCATCATTTTTACTTTTCATCACCATTCGAATGACAGTGGGATTATTTATCTCTTGTTGTTTTCTTAGCTTATTTAGGCATGTCCATGGCATGATTGGCCATAAACAAAGATGACCATAAAGCAATTCCATGCAAATGTCAACCTTGCCATGAAAAAAAAAATAGTTTTCACCAAAATTCCGAAATTGTTTCTACATTATTTGCAGTGGTGTAAAGAGTACTGAAAAATCATACTTAAGTAAAAATGCCATTTCTTGGTTAAAAATGTAGTGCAAGTGCAGTAAAAGTATCTGTTGTAAATATTACCTTTCAAAACCTTACTCAAGAGTAGTGAGTATTACGCAAAAGCTGATGCATTCACATGTAATTTGTGGATGTGTGCAAACGTAACATTCTGTAGTGCATTTAGTTATATTTAGTTATATATAAGATGTTAATATTAGGTTAGATGTAGGTAGTGACGTCAGGTAACCAAAATTCAATGTCTAGCAAGTGTCTAAAGACAAAGTTATTTTGATCTCCAATAACAATGTCAAATTACGTTGATATTTGGTTGATTTTAGGTCAAGGCAACATCTTAAGCCAACATCATATTGACTTCAAAAACTGTCAGTTATTTCTATGGTATGTCAACCAAAATCCAACATCTGATAGATGACATAGTGGTAACGTCAACACAACGTCAAGCTGTAACATCATTAGACGTTAATATTTGGTTGATTTTAGGTTGAATGTTGAACATTGATGTCGGCCAGACGTTGAGTTCTGACGTCAACCCAATATTAATTTCCAAACAAAATGCAACATGTTGATGTCTTGTGCCTGCTGGGTGTGTAAGGCCATTTCAGTCATCATACAGTACACATCTGTCATCTTCTAATCAGTGACATGCATCTAAACAGTCTCTGGGTCAATGCATGTAGACTTTGGATATCTTTTTGGACACTTTTATTTCTTCCAAACAGTTTGCTGTATTTTTAAATCACCCATGTCTTGAGGTAGTTCATTATGATGCGATTTTCCTTCTATGTGCAGTTTCATGTTCACAGATAGATTTTTCTGAATCCTAAACTCTGTGGCTAGTTGTTTAGAAAAACATAAACAGATGTTTCAATATACCCTACAATATATATACACATTCACTGTAAATTTATGTTTCAAGTTTTTACTGCAAATGTCACAAAAGAGTGGAGGTCATCAGTTTCCCATCTGCCACAGAAATGTAAAGAACTTATCTTATTATTGTTGTTTATTATTGAACTTATTTTATTATAATTTTTTTATTATTGGGGCAGCACAGTGGCTCAATGGTTAGCACTGTCGACTCACAGTAAGAAGGTCGGCGGTTTGAGTTCCGGTTGGACCAGTTGGCATTTCTGTGTGGAGTTTACATGTTCTCCGTGGGTTTCCTCTGGGTGCTCCGGTTTACCCCGTAGTCCAAAGACATGCGCTATAGGTGAATTGAATGAACTAAATTGGCCGTAGTGTATGAGTGAGTGTGCGTGTATGGTTGTTTCCCAGTAGAGGTTGCAGCTGGAAAGGCATCCATGCGTAGTATACTGTGGTGACCCCTGATAAATAAGGGACTAAGCCGAAGGAAAATGAATGAATGAATGAATTAATTATTATTATTATTATTATTATTATTATTATTATTATTATTATTAGTAGTAGTAGTAGTAGTAGTATTATTACTACAACTTTCAAACAGCAGCATATGTCTATATGTCTAGACATGAGTCAGCTACCTCTTCGCAAACATTAAGCAAGAGTTGGTTGATTGCCATTGGCTCCCTGTTGAAGCACAAGTCAGAGTACTCTAGCTTACAATGAGGTATGAAGGCTACAACGGTCAGAGTTACCATGGTTACTACTAATGCTTGAGGGAATCGCGGAACTACTTGCGCAGTAAAACTATTCTATTGATCACCTTCCAGCCAATCAGAATCAAAAATTAACAGACCACTCTCACCAACTCTACATTCTTAACAACTCAAAAGCTGAAGTAAATCCTACCATATGACATATACCTAACAACGCCCTTCTTTGACAAGGCAATCACATAATCCATTACACATATTGTAAAGACTAAATTCAGTCAGGGTTAAGCCTACGTAGGCAGCAGACCACAAGGAAGCTGACTAAGTTCTGGAATAGGGCTGTCAAGTAGGAATCTCTTACCTCCAACTTAACAGCCCACAGCATTACCCCTCAACGCAATCCTCACCATCCCTCAACCAATACCTCCTCATCTATCTATCCAACCATCCGTCCATCCATCACTGATTGCTATCATTCCTTTCCCAAGACCGAAACCCTTATTTCTGATTAGGCCCACCACTATTCCTGACAGATCTTCATGGCCAGAACCTCTCAGCACACACACACAGAGAGCAGAAGAGCTCAGGCATGATCACTGTGGAAGGGTTTTGATTTATTCACAGAGGCAGAAGAGGAGCACTTCCTCCGTACCAGAGGGAGGAGAGAGCATGGAGCTTTAGAAATGTCATCAATCTGCTCACCCTGGGAGAGAGAGAGAGAGAGAGAGAGAGAGAGAGAGAGAGAGAGAGAGAGAGAGAGAGAGAGAGAGAGAGAGAGCAAGCAAAGGGTTTCACCCTAATATTTCTCTTTCCTGCTCTCTCTCTCTCTCTCTCTCTCTCTCTCTCTCTCTCTCTCTCTGTCTGCCTTCCTATTTGGCTCTGTGTGATGTCTCATTTATTTCTAGCAGAATGTCGGCCCTCCAATAAAACTGGCTGGGCCATCGTCCGAGGGGAAACATGTGTAAGAGGGGTCCATCTATGAGAGGAGACAGGATTCGATTCGGTTTCATCTTTAACACCGCCAATCGCCACTAGGGGTGTCAAAATTAATTGGGGTTTTTTCGATGCACCGCGATGCAGATGCAAACAATTTGTTGTCTGTTCAGTAATAATCATAACCGGTTATTATGTACTGACGTCATTTATCACATGCATTATATGGCGGTAGCTTACTATGGCGAGGGAGGAGACCACAAGTAATTAAAATGCTTCAACTACTTAAAAAGCTGATAACTGTGCACAATTCACTGCTTGTACATTTGCTGGACAGTCTTTCACTGACAGGAAAGTACATCAGAACCGAGTTAGGAAAAAAATGAAAGCTGTAAACTCTCTCACTCTGTGGCCCCTTTGACCTGCTGGCAGTTGTGAGGTAATGTTTTACCTCCTCCTTGGCTGTTACAACAATAACGTTACTTGTGGATCCAGACTGGTCCACAAACTGGTCCAATGGTAATTTACCAAAATTGTATACCATAATTGTGTTTTAAAGAGAGCTCAGGGTATCCTATGCACCCCGGATCACCCATTGTACCCTTTGTTTCAGCTGCTGCCATCTGGACGTTGCTTTAGAGTTCCTATTTGCAGGACAAATAGAACTAGAAATTATTTTATAATAGTGGCCATTAGGTCATTAAATGAGTCCAGGGGGGAGGAAGGTGCACCTACAAAATGATGTATTGTATGTTGTGTGGTAATATATATATGTATATATGTAAATATGTAAATATATGTATATTTTAATATGTACATGGAACTTCGCCTGTGTTACCGCACCTTGCTGTAATTTTAGTTTCCCAAATGGGATAATAAATTTGAGTATAAATGATAATGACTATAAATGATTATGTTGTTTTGTGCAAGTATTTAAGTTTTGTTTGATATATTTAAAAAGAGTGTTTTCTTTCAGCAGGTAAAATTAATATATAATTGTAAATGTAACATATAATTACATATAATTACAAAAGTACATATATCTGACTGCTTGTATTAAAGGACAAAATTGTATTACAAATAGTATATAAATATATTTATAAATTATAAATTTGAGTACATGAATTATTGTGGCTAAGCAAAATATCATATTGTTTATGGAAAACCTTGTCAATGCACTGTGATGCACCGTGATATCGATTTGAACCGAATTGATGGCATAATAATCGAACTACTGTATTTATTCAGTCAGTCATTCCTGAACACAAACGCGCACGCACGCACGCACGCACGCACGCACGCACGCACGCACGCACGCACGCACGCACACACGCACACACACACACACACACACACACACACACACAATGTGCCTATTGGATGCAACGATGCAGACTTGAGCATAAAACTCGCTCTAGAAGTCCCAGAAGTCATTGGGACTGAATAAAGGAGGTGGGAAGTGCAGAGAGATATAACTCATTTATCTCAGGAGTTTCTCTAAATGAGACGGTGAAAGTAAACATTAACATGAAAATCTTAAAGAGCCCCTATTATGGGTTTTTGAGAATGACCTTACATGTAGTGTGTAACACAGCTCTAAGTGAAGTGAAATATCCAGCTAAGGCTTAAATCTGAAAGTGCACAGTGTTTAAAACTATTGATTAATTTATAAAAGAGTCGACTCAAAGTGCTTCAAATGAATCGTCTTGATAATAAGTCTTTAGTAGTTTCGGCGTGATGTTGATACGAAACTTAAGCATTGCCCAATTGTTGCATGCGCAAACCTGGGAAAATTGAAACCTGTGGCCCGTCCACAAACAGTAACAAAGTAAAAGAGGAAGACAAGCACTGTAGCAGATCCCGGTTGAATCAAGTTGTGAAGACGCTGTGCTCAGCTGGATATTATTGGAAGTGTGAGGGAAAGTTAGTGTTATTTTCTCTACCCAAAGATAAAACTGTGAAGAGTCAGTTGTTGAGGTTTTTATTTTTGCAAAAATACCTCAGCATTATAGCCCTCATTTTTCTGATGAGTGCTTCAGTAATCTACATGCTTACAACGTGGGATTTGTCGACCGTTTGTTAAAGAAAGGATCAGAAAAGACTATTGATGTATAGGACTTTGTCAAATATTTGACAGAAACTTTACAGTACACAGTTCATGAATCAGTTTCTTCCTCCATTTCACAAGTGTAAGTATGATTAAAATGGTTGCCTCCTTGTTTTCTCTAGCTTGCAAATTATGTATTTAATTGTGTTTTGTTACTTGTAACCGCTTGTACTGTATCTGGTTATCTCTTTATATTCTCATATCGCGTCTAATGCCACGTTGAAAATGCGACCCCTGCCGTCTGTCGTTGCTATGGCCACCATCAGCTGTTCCTACCCACGTGCGGTGGTCAAGGTTCTAAATAGTTTAGTTTTTGCCGCTGTGTGGATTAATACTGAATGTGTGTCATGGTTAAGAGTAGAGCATTATGCTGGTGTTTAACTGCACTGCTTTAATGCACTCCTCCTGCATTGAGCTCACACACGTGTTTTGGGCGGCGACCCGGGGGTTGCACAGACCGTACCATAATGCTGAGAACCGAGGGGATGGTTGAAATTACGGGAGTTTTCCGGGATAAATAACATAACGGGAGGGTGGCGGGAGATGGGTGTGAAATACGGGAGACTCCTGGGAAAAACAGGAGTGTTGACAGGTATGCTCACACATTATGCACTCTGACTACTTCAATAATGTTGATAAGCCGTGGTGGGCATTTCACTGTCTCATGCTAAACGCTTTTGACCAATCGCAACAGACAGATCATTGGTCCAATCAGCGCAGATTAGCTTCGCGCTAAGGAGGGGTTTGGAAACAAATGAATCGCTGAACGGATCATATGGGAGTCATTGGGATAATTAGGTAAAAATAAATACATATGATAAGACAATGAAAGTGTTTTTTGACCTTGCATGCATATCAGACTGTTGTTGGAGAGCCTTAAAATCGAAATATGACCCTTTTTAATGTATAATAGGGGCTCTTTATTAAAGGCATAAACACCATAAGGTTGTTTATTTGCTATCCACTGTAACAGAGTAATCTGCTGATGGATTGATTGATCTACATGGCTTTAAAATGATCCAGTGTCCCTATATCCAAATAACATAGGCTCATTCTGAAAACGTAGCCCTCTATAAGTTTCTGGAGATCGTGAATTATGTAGCCAGAGCTACTTATGGCTGAATTTCATTTTTAAAATGAACGCTACAGAGTGGTATGGCGCCGTTCCTTTTCGCGCTTAACAGCTGACCACTAACCTCCATATGGATGGCTTTCCCGCTATTACCTGTTTGTCTCTTTAGCTCGCCATGTACGTCAGCGGACTTGAGACAGAGAGAGGAGTTGACCATGACGACTGAGTTAGAGTCCGGTTAAGAACAGTTCCAGAAAGCAGGTGAGACAATAACAAAATCCAAAAAATAAATTAAACAAGTAAATAGGGTGAGAATGTGGTAAAATCTGAAAATGTGGTAAAAATCAGACGAGGGCTTTTATTTTTCTGGATTGCATTTGAAAATTGTTGGTTGGGTTTAAAGAAGTTGGTGGGCGGGTCAATCAATACAATTGGTTGGGTTTGAGAAGGAGGGTGGGTCAGTCTATCGGTCAGTCAGTCAGTTATTTAGTCAGTCGACAGCTGCATCTGGTGGGTTTATGTGAGAACAGCTGGCGCAATTGGCACTCGCAAGAAAAATTGGAGGTCTCAAAAAGCATAAACAGCAGCCTCTGGTGGATTCCTAAACAAAAACTGCAAAAAAAAAACGTAGCTCCTGGGATGTATTTGGCACTCTCCAGAAATGTATAGAGGTACGTTTTCATGATGAGCCTGGGTTGCCTGTATCTGTAGTTACACTCGGTAAAGAGTTCGGTAAACCGTTGACCTTCATAGCCAATCACAGTCACTTCTGTTGAGCATGTGAACACAACGGCCAATGAGCGATGTTTAAGAACATGCTCAATAGCGCTCAAATGTTAGCGGGAAACGGATGGTTTAAAAATGTTAGTACCATTTGGTACCGAACTCGATACTTTTGACAACTCTGATGCACAGTTGAAAATGCAATGATACTTAACCATTTAGAAATAACAATAAAAAACACACAAATGTATATAATAGTTTCTAAAATGTGGATATAATTGCATAAAACCAATTTTTCTACACATCAACAGACTAACAAGAAAGTTATTCAGAAGGGTAGAAGTACTGTTCAGTCTGTGGACATTTAGATAGAAATAGGGTTGATTGAATACAGAGAATGAGGAGAAATTAAAGAAATTACGCTCCAAACCTTCATCGGTTCCTTGATGAATATAGATCTCGATGAGCCAATCAACTTCAAGTCCTCAACTCAAATTTTTCGACCTGTTATTTCAACTTCTCCCATCTCCCTGTAGCTAATAGTCCTGAATAAACCTTGCCTGAAATGAAAAAGCAGAAGTCATCTTGCTTCATGAAGTATAATTGGATAAACTTTAAGCAAAGCTGAGGAAATTAAGACGCGTGTGTTAAGAAACAGGCCTGCAGCAGGAGCCCAACTCGATACTGCCACTTATTTTAACCCTGGCTATTTAATCACAGCACTACCTCTTTACAACTAGAACAAATGTGTCCAAACTTACTTTAGCCAAATGAGCTAAATCCATCAGCTCGATTACCCAATCATGCGCCCATTGGACCCGGTCTACTTCACTTTACCAAGCGAGAATCACACACTCCCCACAAGTGCACACTTCCCAGTCAACCTCCGGGCTTCACAGGGAACCAATACTGAAGCGTTCAGACTCCAAAATTGGATCGATAGTCTGTTATAAAGTGGAATCGCTCGACAGGGTAAATAGCTGCCTCTTACTTTCTGTCCTTAGATAGTCCGAGTCCTCCAAATAAACCAGACGATGGCATTTTATTTGTCATCCTGCAATTTAAACAACATAAAAGTTCACTTATAAAGAGATGTTCAAACTCGCAGCCCAATCTGCCAGAGTGTTTGTATATGGATTATCCGCTGGCTCATCGATACCTCATTCACTGGGAGCTTGAGTGACACAGTTGCTGTCTGAATGCTGATGACGGTTATTTCTGAGCTGTCTCGAGATGTTAATTACCAATATCACTGTTGAAACTGAGATGGACGTATAGAGGGAGATGATTATGAAGGCACGGTCACAGGAACAGAAAGAAGCACATATACACACTCGCACAGGTGTGTAAAAGGCGTGAGATCGATGGCAAATTACATCTGACAGCGGAATCAGAACCTGTCAAGCACAATAACAAAACAGACTCTATTAGTGGAAGGAGACAATGAGAGAGAGAGAAGGAAAGTGGTGGGCTGCTTCCTCCCTTCGTGAAGGCTCAGGCTTCGGCTAGTGATGACTGGTGACAACGCAGTGAAAGTTCAGACGTGTCTAATGGATTCAAGCAGATGAATTAGTGTGGAGTGTCAGAAATGGCTCTGAACACAAAGTGTCAACAGCTAAGTTTTCCTCCACATATTATGCCTATTTTAGGATATTGCATAAACAACCGCTGGGTAAAAAAACTCCAAAATCTGCACATCAGCTTGATTTTGACACAATTCATTTGATATAAGTTGTGGCATTGGGATGAAAGAATCGAATTTCTCTAGAATAGTGCATCAAAACCAATGGACAAAAACCAATTCCATGGGGTTTCATTTTAAACTGGTCCTCACACAACAAATTCAGTCACACCTGTATGGGATCATATTTCTGCAATAAGTATCACAGTGACAGATTGAAAAAATTATACATGTTAGGGCTGCATGATATTCTGCAATATATTCTGCAATATATATTGCAATATACAATTTCACTAGATGATTTGAATATCTATTTGGAAAGAATTTATAATTTTAGATCGATTGGGATGATTCTGCCAGTGCATCTACATAAAATGTAACAAACAAGCATAGATATATTTAATAGGAAAAAGATACTAATTAAATAAACAGCATGTTATTGTTTTCCGAGGAGTCAAAATGTATTTAGGTAAACTGTAATTGAATAATCAAATGTAAAACAATACTGCATAGTCTGCATAGTTTTTTTTTAAACAAATCCATAAAATTAATAATCGTTATTAAAAACTTACAAACTGTAACTACAATATGCCTGAATGCTTTTAAAATGTCCAATTTTAAAAAAGAGGCACCCAACCCCACCCCTAAGTCCAACCGTCATTGGGTCATGAGCAAATCGTACTAAATGGTACAAATTAGATCATACAAACTCATACAATTTACTCACTAAATCAAAAAGTTACAAATTACCGTGAGATTGCGGTGAAAATCCCCATACAGTCACAGGCCTCAAAAACACTGGCAAAATTATCAATTGAAGAGTTTACCTAAAATTTTCCTCTAAAATGAGCATTTTTATCAGGCTCATGCGTGTGTTCAGTAATATCACTTTTATGGCGAAGAATAAGTCCTTTTCCTGGTCTTTAAAGTAAAATATCTTAACATAAACAATGGAGGCTGAGAAAAATGTTTGATGGAAATTTCAGACAGCACTTAGAGGTTTCTGCATCGGAACTCTTCAAATATAATCCAGACTCAACATTACATATTCTGTGACGTGACTATTGTGAATGACCACATTGTAATATCGATGCTGAAACTATATATAGTGTGCGGCCCTAATACGCAGAAATCAAAAAACTGAAAACACTGAAAAATTATAATGCACAAGACGAAAATGTAATGCAGAATAAAAAAACAACAAGGTCACTTATCAAAAGATGAGTGTGAATCAAAAATGAAAACAATGAAAAATGTTTAAAATAACACTTTACAACGCTGAAAGCTGAATTCAATGTTTTCCAATTGTTAAAACAAAATCCATTTTTCCTCTCATATTAAATTTTTTGTGTGCTTAGAGTCTTTTACCTTTGCTCTCATTTCTAAAACATGTGTTACAACCTCTTTGTTGTTAGTTCAGGGTTAAAAGAATAACACTTAAAAGGCGGGGTGTTTTCACACTGTGGTGGGAAACTAACAACGGAAATGCCAACAAAAGTGATTTAATGTACAAAAGTGAAATAAGATTAATGTCCAAATATATACAAAAGAAGAAAAATATTTACAATAATAACAATAATATAAATAACAAGTTCAACAAAGTATCAAACAAAAACTAAATGTTCAACTCAGGAGTAAGGGGACGAAAGTGAAGCCAAAAATAAAAGAAATAAATATAACAAAACAATTCTAACTCATAACAGACCCCTTACCTCACTAGAAACTTGAAGTTTTCAAGTTAATTTTTAAGTTTTATTTAAATCACAATGGGCTTCCGCATCATCATTGGTCCACTAATTGAGACTGACAGCTGCTCCTGTGGCCAATCAGTCAAAGGGGGAGTTGAAGTCACTCCAATGTGACTTTTGGCGGCTTCACAGACATGGACAGGTGTATGAACTCTAACAATATATGAATATTCAAGATATTTGATACAAAACCCCAGCAATTACAAACTTAAAATATTCAACAAAATGTACCCTAAGTAACACATTTCACATTTGTCATCTAAAACATACCTGGAGCCAATTATTTTCACGTTTAGCAAAAAATGTAGTTAAAAGGCACACATTTCCAATGAGCCTGGGTTAATGGAGCCCAGACCTTCTGCCATGAGTCTGAGAAACTGGCTAATAAAATAGGTGATGCTAAGCAGAATTTAGTATAATGTGGTTGTGTTTACTACAATTTACTACAATGAATTTAAGTGTACAATGATTCCTGGAGCCTGCCCTTATGATGATTTTTCAAGATTTGTTATCATAATTCAGTAACAAACTTTAGAGTCTTAATGACACACTAGGGCTGCACGATATTGGAAAAATTTTACATTGCAATATTTTTTTTCTCTGCTGGTATATATACATACATATATATATATATATATATATATATATATATATATATATATATATATATATATATATATATATATATATATATATATATATATATATATAGTATAGCGATATAATTTCACCAGATTAATTAAATAGCTTTATTTTCAAAGTCACTTGGGATGATTTTGTAGGGGAGTGAAATATAAATATATTGTTAAGTAATTGATTATATACACATATAATAAACAAACTACAGTCATAAATAAACACATTGAAGCAAATATTAAAGTGAAATAAACCGTGCTTTATGGTTTTCTGGCGAGAGCAACAGTATTCAGGTACAGAAATTGAATAATCAAATGTAAAATAGCACTGTATAGTCTTCACCATCTAATTTTTTTTTTTTTAAATCATCTTTATGCACTACTAAAATGCTTTAAACTCTCTTCAAATGCTCACACAGTCACAGGACTTAAGATTTGCGGAAATATCTAATTGTAAATATCAAATTTTCTGACAGATATTGTGATTTGATTTACGATTAAATTTAAACTTCAAGCTGATTTTAATTTAATTTAAGTTTCAGCTCAATAATTTGTAAGTCGTGGCAACAGTTCTGCAACAGCTCTTGAAATATACCTGTTTTTGTTCGGTGTCTGTGACTTTGAAACCAAAATATTCCCATATTACAAATGCTGTTTTTCTTTGATATTAATTCATCTATTAATGCTTCTGAGGCAGCAGACACCATCATCCCACTTGTCAGCGCTTTCCTGTTTGTTTTCTTTTTTATTTATTGTGGGCGTAGTTCAGTTGCGCAATTCTAATTGGGCAGAACAAAAGTGTGCTCACTCAATTGGCTAGTTATAAAGCCACGGTCAGACATTCTCAAACATTGTGATATCAATGCTCAACCGATACATTGCACAGCCATAACATACACTTTGTTAAAGATGACAAACTGTGATTGGTCAAGACGCAACGATTACTCTGACATGTTTCTTGTCTATGACAGAACAATCATTTTGAAGTCAAAATCACATAATGTGAAAAAGTGACTACTATTGCAGATAAAAACAAGCGCAATAAAAAACACCCCGTAAGATGTGATTGATAACTTGACTAACCAGTGGACTAATCTCAATTCAATGTCAATTTTATTTATATAGCACTATTTAACACAACCAGAGGTTGACCAATGTGCTGCACAGTACAAATCAACAGAGAAAAAATATAAAATTATAGCTAAAACAGACAATTTTCATTGATAAAATGCCAAATCAAAGAGGTAAGTTTTCGACCTAGATTTAAAAACAGACAGGGATGAAACAGATCTAATACAGTGAGGCAGAGAATTCCACAACCTAGGACCAGCTACTGTGAAGGCACGGTCATCTCTGCATTTCAGCCTCGACTTAGGGATGCATAACAGTCTCTGGTTAGATGACCGAAGTTCACAGCTTCTCAAATGTTATTTCAGTCATTCTCAATCGCCTGTCATCAAAATGATTTGGTTAAATGACCTGCCAGAACAGTCTCACAGATTGTGTCCCCAAACAACAGTTATTACAAGTGTCATCTGCAAGCTCTGAGGCTCAAACCATTTATACAGAACTTCTTTATAAATAATCATTTACACTAGTTTCCCAACAAGTGAGCATTTTGTTCTCTTGAATAAATGAGATGAATATTTGACTTTGTTCGCAAATTATTTACAGTCTTCCAATAAAAAACAGCTTTGAATGGAAAAAACTGAAACTAAAAGCACAATACAAGGGCTCCTTGTAGTTAATGGCAGCTTTAAAAAAAGATATATGCATGTATTCTTTAATGCAGTCTGCGTCTATATCAGACCGACAGCACCTAAATTAGCATGTGTGAGAATATTAAAGCTGACAAGTCAGAAGGATCATCTGCTCTCCTCTGCCTTTATGTCTGCGTCTTATTAAAATAACCCATTACAACCCTCTAAAATTAAAATCTTATATTAAGAAAGTATTAGACATTTTAAGAGAAAAAGTGAAATCTCTTCTTTTGTGTTCGGTTTAACCCTACACATGACATGAAGAGAGTTGTCAAGAAATAATTTACTTGAGAAGCCCTGAAGTTTTACATCACCTCAGAAATAAACAATGGAAATTAGTGTAAAATTGCAATCCCAATGAAATCAGATGATATAAAAAGCTAAACAGAAAGTCACTCTTATTAAGCATGGATTTGGTGTATTTCTGTTGGTCTATCAAAAAACACAAGTTACTTCAATTGGAAAGACAGACCAGAAAAAAAAGTTTGGAACTTCAATAAGGACAATAATTGGACTTTCAATATAGTGGCCATGATTAATTTCACTCTAAAATACCTGAAGTGTCAATCACCTAGGGATCACTGAAAAAAAAAAAGACACACTATATTCACATATTCTTTCAAAAGTCATATAATTAAAACATAATTACTGAATATGAGCCTCTGGACCTGTGCAATGTGACATACATATTGTATAGACAAAATAAAATGTTCATGGTTTCATATTATGCCCCATTGTTTATTTCATGGTGTCACAAAATACATTGTTTACAGTAATTCATTCATTAGGGACCGAGCACCGAAACGGTGCGTAGGCCCTATTGGAATTGCTCCGTTTATTATTATTCTTCTTCCGCGGAATGAATCGCGGTTTTGAGGGGCTAAACATGCCCGAAAACTCACGAAACTTTGCACACGCCTCAGAAGTGGCGAAATTTACGTTTATTATAGGTTTCAGAAGTGGGCGTGGCAAAATGACTCGACATCGCCACCTATAAACATGAAACGGACGAGCCCCCGAGCTACGAACCACGCACACGCACGAAAACTGGCACACACCTCAAACATGCCAAACCATACAAAAAAGTCTCTTGGAGCAATATCTCAAACCCAGCAGGAAGTCGGATATTTTTAACTTCCTGCGGCGAAAAAGTGGCGTTTTTGCCATTTCCAGGCGTTGTATTTGAACGAACTCCTCCTAGGGATTTTATCCGATCAACACCAAAATTGGGTTTTATCATCTAAAGGCCTTGGCGATGTTAAATTGCGAAGCTTTAGAGTTTTCGGCGATGGGCGTGTCCGTGGCGGCCTCGCAAACTTTGACGATTCGCCATGAAACAGGAAGTTGTTATAACTCAGGCACGCATTATCAGATCTGCCCCAAAATTAACACGTATGATAACCGTCCTGACCTGAACACGTTTACATGCCAATATCCAGGTACAGTTATAGCGCCACCAGCTGGCAACAGGAAGTGATGTGTTTTACAGCATAACAAACTCCTCCCACAAATTTCATCGTATCAGCACCAAATTTGGGTGGTGTTATCTGAAAGCTCTAGCGATGATATATTGTGAAGTTCTAGAGTTTTCACCGATGGGCGTGTCCATGGCGGACAGACAAACATCAACGCTTCGCCATGGAACAGGAAGTACTTATAACTCATTCACACAATGTTCGATCTGCCTGAAACTTTACATGGTTGATAAAAGACCTCTCCTGAAGACATCTACATGCCAATATCCTGTTACAGTTATAGCGCCACCTGCTGGCAACAGGAAATCACTTATAACTCAGCCAAACAATGTCCGATCTGCCTGAAACTTCACATGTTTGATAAGAGTCCTCTCCTGAAGACATCTACATGCCAATATTGAGTCACAGTTATAGCGCCACCTGCTGTCAGAAGGTAGTTTGGCTAATAACTGAGCCAAACAATGTCCAATCTGCCTGAAACTTCACATGGTTGATAAAATGCCTCTCCTGAAGACATCTACATGCCAATGATGAGTCACAGTTATAGCGCCACCTGCTGACAGGAGGAAATTTGGCATAAATTGTGATTTTTCTCAGGTTTTTTTATACATCTGCTTAAATTAATTTTGTTCGCTGTTCTCTGTCATCCTGAGGCCACCGGGCGGCGGTGAGCCGGGGTGCGAGGTCCCTATCATCGCTGCTTGCAGCTTTAATTCACTTTATTTTCGGTTTGGTCCCTTTATTAATCTGGGGTCGCCACAGCGGAATGAACCGCCAACTTATCCAGCATATGTTTTACACAACGGATGCCCTTCCAGCTGCAACCCGTCACTGGGAAACATCCATACACACTCATTCACACACATACACTACGGACAATTGTTTTAGCTTACTCGGTTAGGGAAACCGGAGCAACCGGAGGAAACCCACGCAAACACAGGGAGAACATGCAAACTCCACACAGAAATGCCAACTGACCCAGCCAAGCCTTAAACTAGCAACCTTCTTGCTGTGAGGCGACAGTGCTAACCAATAAGCCACCGTGTCACCCTTGTTTACAGTAATACTTTTTCATAATTTATACATTATTTTACACACCATGACAGGAATGCAGACCGGCAGGTGGCACCTTTAAATACACCAATTTTTGCTTTACAGTGTCCTTGTTACATGTGCTCACTATACAGTAGGGTTAGCTTTATATTTAGGATTTTTCCATTTAATTTCATATACAGAAATTTACTGGTAACACTTTAAAATAATGGTCCATTAGTCAGCACGATAGCCCAGTGGTTAGTGTGCTGACATATGAATCCTGGCTTACGGACCTTTCCCGATCCTACCCTCCCTCCTCTCTCTCCCACTTCACTTCCTGACAGCCTACTGTCCTGACAAATAAAGGCAAAAAATGCCAAATATAAATCTTTAAAAATAAAAATAATAAAAATGGTCGATTAGTTAATGTATTTACTAACATAAACTATTAGTAATACATTTATTACAGTTAGGGCTGGGCGATTTTTTCGATTTTTTCGATTAATTCGAATTTACGTTTTAAGACGATTTTATTTTTTATAAAATCGAGAAATCGCGATTTTTTAAATAAAAATATTAAAGCCGCTTTTCCACTGTCGTACCAAACCGTTCTAAACTGTTAGACAACCGTGCTGAATTGTGCTGATTCTGTGTGTTGATGTCGCGGCTGTCCCGAAGCCGCCTGTCTCTCCCGCGCGAGCTGCGAGACGGGCGCGCGTGCGCGCGAGGAGAGGAGAGGAGAGGAGAGGAGAGAAGGCTCGACAGGCGGAGGTCCGCTCCTTGCCTCCTTCATTCTAATCATCCACCCGCCCGCACATATTATTTTATCTGATATATATATCCGCACCCGATCGCCACTTTAATAATTCTAATTCTTTGTTTTAAGCATGATGATAGGTGTAACTTTCTCCGCAATGTCCGGCGGCAGAGTAACAGCTCGTTAATTCATGCTCGAGCAAATGATGAGACGGACAAAAGTACTCGATGCATGCCCTTCTTTTACTTATTTCAGTGTTTTCAGTTTCACAGTGCAAAACAGCTCCCGGGTGGAATTACTGAAGTAAACATAAAACAAAAGAGCAGCATTTTGCTAAATGCTATAGTCCTTTATATCCTGATATGCTGTGTTGATTCATTTTTTTTTTTTATATTTAACTTGATGCATTCGTTATTTAATGTTTGAATACTGAAATCGTTTAAATGGTTATATTTTACCATCAAAAGTATATTTTATATCATTACCAATTTTTGATATAAAACCGCTGTTATTTTATTGATTGTTATGAAATAATTTAAGTGCTATATTTTTTATTAGTGAAAGTGCCCGCTCACTTTGACAAGGCCTGTCTAAATATACATTTCTGCCATGCCACTAATACAGATAAACTATTGCTGCATTATCATTGTTTATTTTTCTGTTATTTGAAATATTTATTTCCCCTCCAATCCTTTTCAATCTTCTCGTTACATTTTGGTCATTTTCTCTCCAAAAAAAAATTGCCCAAAGCTGCACAACATATGACCTCTACATAAATACGGGTGCTGTGACTTCTATTGTAGCTATATTTAGCATCCCTATATGAGAGAGTGCCATAACCGCGTTTAGTCACACAGTTGCTTTTCTTTTACAAGTGAGCATGAAAAAAACTAGTTTCGGCATTTATTTAAATTTAAATGAACAAGGTAAGCTGGTAAGGTAGTTACACAGTAAAAACAAAATTAATAAAAAAAAATAAATAAAAAAATCGAAATCGAAATCGTGAATCGGTCAAACTTTATGAGAAAATCGAGATTTTTTTTTTTTTGCCATATCGCCCAGCCCTAATTACAGTATTTATACATCTTTGATAATGTTAATGTTATTTAAGGTTAGTTAGTTAACGTTAGTTCATTTTAACTCAGACTCCATTTACTAAATGTTAACAAACACAACTTTGGATTTTATTAATGCATTAGCTAATGTTGAACTATGATTAATAAATACTTTACAAGATTATTCATAAATACATCAACTAACATTAACTAATGGACCATTATGCTAAAGTGTTACCAATTTACTTTTATTACTATAGATCAGTGGTTCTCAAACTGTGGTGCTTAACTAAGTGGCACCGCACGCAGGCCTCCTCCTAGTGGTATGCGGAGGAACACTGAAAAATGAAAGAAAAAAAATAATGCTTTTAACCATTTGACTCGAATGATTACGCTGATGTGATCAGCACCGGCTGTTCCCTGAAGCGTACAATCACATCAGTGTGCTTAGAATGTTTACCGAGCAGATACATGCTAGAGACGCGCTTTTGCAGACAAGTGCTGCTGTGTTGGCATTTCGGTTACTGCACGCTGCATCGATGGTAAAATAATTATCACAAATGTTGATAAATATGTGTGTTCGTAGTTTTGTAAAATAATGTGTGTTTTCGATATATAAAGCTATTTGTTTTGTAAAGCAGCATGGCTTTCGATTAATTTGTAACCTCAGAGTTAGGCTAATTTATCTGGATGTGATTCAAATGTCGCGGGACACAGAACATAGACTCAAGCAACTTTTCCATGCTTGAAGCTTCGAGCTAGAATATAGCCAAATTAAAGTTAGTCTCTGTGTGCGGGTAACACAAACTCCATGATCCATATAAGATGAGATCGTAATTCACGGAAATTCTGCACGTATGAATTGGTCAAGCAGTGTATTTATGCATATAATCACTCACTTTTCTGACACACGTACTGTAAAGGACACGAAGTAAGCAGATCTAATTTCTAATTTAGATATGTAATTCCAAATCATTTATTTAAATATTTATGCTAATGTTTAGATTTCAAAGATACACAAATAGGCAACACATATTTCAAAATGTATCAAAAATGGTTTATATATGAATATGGTGACATATAGGCTAGATTTATGAGGTCCAAGTAACATTTCCAGGTTCTGATAAATAGGTTACTATTTGTTAATACTTTACATTTAAGTACAGCAGTTTTCTTTTTACTTTAAGAACAGTAGCCTACAATTTTTTATTGACATTTAAAAGCACATTTTAAACATTGACTTTTTTTATTTTTTTTACCTATAAGCACAGTACAGGACGACACAGTGGCGCAGTAGGTAGTGCTGTCGCCTCACAGCAAGAAGGTTGCTGGTTCGAGCCTCGGCTGGGTCAGTTGGCATTTCTGTGTGGAGTTTGCATGTTCTCCCTGCGTTCGCGTGGGTTTCCTCCGGGTGCTCCGGTTTCCTCCACAGTTCAAAGACATGAGGTACAGGTGAATTGGGTAGGCTAAATTGTCCGTAGTGTATGAGTGTGAATGAATGTGTATGGATGTTTCCCCGAGATGGGTTGCAGCTGGAAGGGCATCCGCTGCGTAAAATATGTGCTGGATAAGTTGGCGGTTCATTCCGCTGTGGCGACCCCGGATTAATAAAGGGACTAAGCCGAAAAGAAAATGAATGAATGAATGAATGAGAGATTGAATGAATGATTGAATGAATGAGCACAGTACAGTTTTAATGTTCAAACTATTTATAATGCTTAAAGTGGCTGACAATAATAAATATTTCTAATAATAGGAATTAATCTGCCTCGTCATTATGGTGGTACTTAGAGAGACAATTTTTTTCTGAGGTGATACTTGATAAAAAAAAGTTTAAGAACCACTGGTATAGATAGTAAATGTAATGTGCAGCAAGGACACAGTAAAATAAAGTTTTTTGTTTGTTTTTTTTACTAAATACATCTCTTACGCACACACAAAGGCTTCATTTAAGTAAACAAAATACAGTTATAAAAATATTGCAGCTCAAAATGTTTTTATCAATGCTGAAAACAAGGACTTCAGTTTTTGGGGTGCCTTTTATTTCCAGATTCTTTGTTTAAAATAGACTTTCTAGCTCTGCTGTAATTTGTGATCAATTAAATGTGTCCTTTACTAAATGAAAATATTAAATGATATAATTTAAATCTAAAATGCCATCTATAGATCCATAAAATTCAACATTCTTACTATGCATTTTCTAAAACATCACAGAAAATTTGTGTATTACATTATTGTTGATGCACAATTTATTATTTGTATTGTTATATAACTAGTTTTACTTCAGACAGGCAAAGAAAACATGACAAGAATAGCTATTATGCATCAGAAATGGAAACAGGATGTCCATCATAAGTGGAAGGCCATCACAATGGACACATCCAGCGCAAACAGCTTCATTGATTGTAATGGGAACAATCTAGTCACTGTGGTAAGGCATGCTGTTTGCATCCGGCATAGACAGTGTCGTTCATCTCTCTACCTCTAACCTTCCTTCCCATGCTCGCTTCTCTTATGTCTTAAAGATTCTGTTGCTGTTGTGTCATATGCCAAATATTCAAAGTGTCAAACACATCAATCTTAATATATCTTTAAAACATTAAGTAAAGTGTTCTGGACACAGCAGCCTGGCAAAGCATACTGGATTCAAGAGCCATGTTACAAAGCCCAGTGAGCTGCCTACATAGACAGATGTCTTCCAAAACAGAAGCCGAACACAAATTTAACCTCATCATAGATTTTCAAAGCTCTATAGCCTATTGGCAGCAACTCTGAGAGCCACATAAACAGTGGTCTTTATATAAAGGGAACACTACATATAGAGAGTTCCCAGTTGTATACTGTTCATACTAGCAAATCATCCTGCTTAAGGGATTTAATACGTATCTGTTTTTAAAGCTTATAAAGCTTTCTGCCACACTGCCGGTATTTATCAAGTGGTACAAATTCTTGTCATGAGACTTGTCATGTCTTGTCAATCTCACAATGCACCACAATAACGAATGTACCATCAATGTACAAACAAAAGCTAGAGAATACCTACAATGCTTGTGCAAGAGCTTGTGCGTTGAATGAATTTCTGCGTCTGACCACATGATGGCATCTGCATGGGAATCCTATAGGTTTAGGTTAACTAAAGTATTTAATTGTTAAATTAACATTTGTATACCTGACTGAAATCCCAATGATTTGTTTTATTTTTAAAATACAGATCAAATTTATTTACCAAAATGATATATAACATAGTGTAGTTTTATAAATGTCAAAATGTAAATGTCAAAATAAAAATAAAAAAAATTATAAAAGATAAACTATTGAAGGTTTAAACACACTCAGAAATAAAGGTACAAAATCTGTCACTGAGACAGTACCTTTTCAAAAGATACACTTTTGTACCATACAAGTAGACAGTAGTACCTTTAAGCAGTGATTAAAAATGAAAAAAAAATCCAATCGGTTCACTCCGAGCAGAATTTATATATTTTTTTGTTTCTGTTTTTGCGTTCCCTAATAAACAAAATGTTCCGAAAATCGTTTTCTAGAAAAAAAAACGGTTAAGAACGTTCTTTTATTACAAAGTATTGCAGGGCTCTAGTGCCCTGATTTCTTAATGGTGCAACTAAAATTCTATTCGAGGGGTAAAATTAAAAAAAATTTCGATAAGAATTGTTAAAGAAACATTTATAATATGAACTTGCAGTTGACACACGCTTAAGGCGCTACACACACAGCCCCACTTTCCGCTTTTTTATTTATTTATGACATCATTTAAATTGATTATTAAACATTATACACTACAGCTGCTTTTCACTGGCCCACCACATTCTTACGAACATATTTTTTTTATTAAAGTTATTATTGCGTGGGGGCAAAAAGGAGGCATCTTTTCACTTTTACAGTTGTGAAAAGACGCATCCCATTATGCAGCAGCAGCCTCAAGTTCGGACACTTTAAAAATGCCTTTTGAGTTTAAAGATGATCGGCTTGCGAAGTCAAGTTTAAAGTGTTATAAATGAAATAGGTATATGGTGCATGAGTACGTAGATTTGCCGCGCATCTACCTCTCACGTGCGCTTCGGGTAGGCTAAATGATAATCTTTAAAAAATATGTAATTTAGGCTATACTGCTATTTGCTCATGCAAAATTAAACACCAGAAAATATACTGCCTATTCTAATGGCTTAAATACAGTTAGCATATCGATTTTATTTCGACTAGCTTATGGTCCTGATGTAACCTGAAAACAAGTTATTAAATTAGGCTAAATAAATAAATAAAATGACGGGTAGGCCTAACCTAATGGTTTATGGTGGCGTTTTTACAAATGCCAACCGGAGAATATCACGAAAATAAAAACCCACTCATGATAGCCTAACATAAATCTTAATATTTACTGTTAAAAGTATGATAAAAGTTATATAACCTGTTGAGTCGCGCGTGTTATGCCAAAATATAACCAATTTTCACGGTAATAACTGTGAATTTCTTTTTTTTAGATATCTTTTTTTAGGTATTTTTCTGGCTAATGCCTTAATGTAACCAAGTTACACATTTAGCTACTATTTTTTTAAATGTTTTATTATTTATATATAAGATTGTAACTGTACAAATTATTATCATCACTATAAAACATATATTAATGCAAAGTAATAATGAATAAGTGAATAAATAGCATAAATGAAAGGAACAAAAGGGACCAAAATCAGTCACCAGGTCTAGTGCCCCCCTACGGGATTAAAATGCCCCCTCAGTTATGACATCCTGGCGCTGGGCCTGAGCTGGATGCACTGCTGAAAGACTTTTTTTCTGCTGCGCATCGAATAACGACAAGCTTAATATCATCGATGTCCACAATCCACAACATATCCATGAAACAAGAACTTGCAGACTCTTTGAACAAACAGGAAAATTTGCACTTTTTAATTCAAAGCCCAAACGACTTGTTTTGTAATTTAATGCCGGCTATACCACCTGAAGGACGGTTATGGCGTGTTGTAAGGTATTCTGCCATCACCAGTGAAAGTCAAATCTTTCTTTAATTTTTGGGACTTTTGTTTGAAAGCTTTAGCGGCACTGTATCTGTCCAAGATAATGTTGTTTGATTTAAATTATAGCCTATATATGCGCCAATAAACAAGACAAAGGAATGAATAAATAAATAAAATAAATATGGATTCTTAAATGTCGATATTGTTTTTACTCAAAAAAAATCATTGTTTTATAAAAATAAAATGAGCATATAAAAAGTAACATGTTTTTGTGTTTGTTTGTTTGTTTTTGTTTGTTCTCGGTGATCTTTAATTTATACTGGGTACGCAAAATATTTTCTAAAATGTCAAGCAGGAATTTGTCTATAGCTTTAATTATGAAGACAATAAAATATTAAAAATAACAAAAAAAAAAAATGATAAAAATACAAAGATAAAAAGAGCAGCATTTTGCTAAATATAATATCCTTTATATGCTGCTATGTGTTGCTTCATATTCGTTTTTATTTCACTTCCATGCATTAGTTATTTAATGTTTGAATGCTGAAAGAAATAACAGCCATTGTTTAAACGGTTATTTTACCATCAAAATGTAGTACATTTTATATCATTATCAACTTTTGATATAATACCACTGTAATTTAATTGATGACAAGGCCCGTCAAAAAAAATATTTCTGCCACTATAATACTATTTTATTATATAGCCTATTTTAGTTATTTAGCGTAATATATAAGCGTAATATATAGTTATTTCGTTTAATTAGAGTAATTTATAAATATAAAAATTATTTAGTGCTTTTTGGATTTAGGCATAGGCCGAGTATAAAACTTAATTTTACTTGTAAATACACAAGATTATGCGGTTTAGGGTTTTTTATGGCACTTTATTGCATGTTGAATGTTATTAATCAAGTGCATACCCCAAGATATTTTTGTTGGTGTAAAAATATAAAAAGTATCATTCTCATATTCTTGCCTTATTTATCTTTAATATAAATATAAAATTGTATACAATGCAATGCGTGGTGCACCTAAGAAAAAAAGGCACACCAAGGCAAAACGTTAGTCTAGAGCCCTGAACTGGATAGATTAATTGATAGATGGTGTGTGCATTTTAGTAACATTGACACTACACTTTTACGATTAATTTAAACTAGGGATGCTAACGATTACTCGATCGATTTATTGTCGGTAGGCCTAACCCAAAACCGATAGACCTTAACGATTAAGCATGGGCATTTAATTAATTATGCTTTGCGCTGTGAGACGCGTCCCCGATTTCACACATTACATAACCAAGTGTGTGCAGTTTACGTTACCTTATGGAGTCGTGCACTCTCTTGACTTTGAATATTGGGGACACATAAAATCCTGTTATGCACAGATCTCGTATATTATTAATGGATTGTTTATAAGGACTAAGCTATTAATTACTGTAATTCTCCGAATGGAAAATGCTTGGGTGGTTTGATAATATATCATATCATTGCTTATGTTTATGATCTGCCACTCATCCTGTAATATTACAGATTGATTTATCAGATGATTTGTCATAAGGGAAATATTAACAAAAGGATTTTCTTTATGGAGACCCATCTAAAAACAATCGACAATCAATAATTAATGTAGTATAAATAAAAGTTTTAGTAACAATAACTTAAACCGAAACATACCTTTGTTCATGAAAGAGCAGGTTCTCTGTAACCTTTAAGACAAGCTTGTCGCATCAGAAACGACTCTAGCTTATGACGTCTGCTTCGCGGGCATTTTACATTGTAAGCGTCACCGTCACATTTGTACACATGCTTTAAATTAATGCTTTTTGTCTCCCAAATTCATATAATAAAGATAACGACCGGTTGACTTTAAATGTTTCGGTTCAGAACGATTAAAGTTGATCTTGTTTTCATTTTTCGTTTCTGTTCCTGCAAAATGTCATTTGTTTCCGTTTTTAGTTGCTGTTCCTTGAACCGGTTCAGAGCCCTGCCTTTAAGGCTCATTTATACTTCTGTGTCGAGTGATTGGCGTGACTCACGGCACCTGCCTTGAGCGTATAGCCGTGCATTTATACTTCTGCATGATGTTTGCGTTGCTCTGCAATAACACTTCCGAAACACTAGCTGGCATTGAGGTTTACATGTTCCTCTGTATCGAGTTTCTTCGCTGGTGTTTTGTTTTTTCTGAATGCTACCTCAATGTGCAAGTAGCTAAAACTCGCTCATTCAGAGAAGGGAATCGGCGGACGTACAACATTAATCATAAGTTAAACACAAAACAACAGTTTCCAACCAGAGCTACTTCACGGGACTCATCACTTGTAAACTCTTGTTGCTCTAACGGGTTCTTGGCTTTCAGCACCTCCAAACTTGTCACCAATACCAAACCGCCCAATCACAGAGCTTTCTTGAGAGGTGTGTATCAGCCTTGGTGAGGGCTATGCGACCCCGCAAAGGCTGCGCCAGACCATACACGTGCGCTTGACGCGGAAGTATAAATCAGCCTTTAGGGTTCACTTTTAAACATTTAACTACTTTGAGGTAGGGTTGTCACAACACTGAAATTCGGTACCAATCGATACTAAAATTTTAAAAACGTCCATTTCCCGCTAACATTTGAACACTGTTGAGCAACAGAAATGACTGTGATTGGCCGTGAAGGTCATCAGTTCACTGAACTCACCGATGTTTACGGAGTGTAAACACAGATACAGGGACACTGGAGCGTTTTAAAGCCGCAATTCATCAGGATCGCTCGTATGTCAGCTTATAGACAAACCAGCGGATCGACGTGACTTTGAAACGCTCAAGTGTCCCCGTGTTTGCACTCGGTAAACAGTGGTAAGTTCGGTAAACTGATTACCTTCACGGCCAATCACAGTCATTTCTGTTGAGCACACTTTTTTGTGAAAATGATCCATTGTTTTCACCAGTGCCTAACATTTTGCCTAAAAGCTGGAAAAAAAAGGCATGATACAGAATAATCATTCTGTCTACATATTTGAGTCTTTGTATTAAGTATTAGACATCTGAAGCTTTAAAATGCTCCCTTATGTAGGCAGCTCACTAGATCTCGAACTGCGCAAGAGACTACAAGTGTAACATATTAAAATGATAAAAGAGAAACACAAAAAGTGCTGGAAGGAGAGAAAAAATAAATGAGCTGCTGTTAAAAATGAGGATGGGAAAAAAATGAGATGCCCCTTCAGAAGAGCATTCAGGACTGAAGCATAAAAAGACTCATTTATAAGAAAGCAGTCTGCCTATGGCCTGAACCCACAAACATCAATAAATATGCGTGTTTGCTTCATCCTCCTACTAATCAAAACTGGTTATTGCTGATTCATGCCCCTTTCCCAATCAATAGGATGTTAATCAGCTAAATGTAGTGTCATGCAGGTGGTTAATGCAGACTCTTAAATATGTGCTCTGTTGTTTAGTGCTGGATGGAATCAGTCAGAGTTAGCATAAAGCGGTCATGAATCAGGCTGCTCCAGGCTTTTGGAGAGTCAGCATAGGGAGTGACTACTTCATTACCGAAGAAGCCAGTATCTGATTCAAAAGAGGTCCGGCATGCATGAAAAAAAAGAAAAAAAAAACAGATAAGTATTTAACTGAGATAAACACACCTGTCTTCCAGTAAGATAGCATGTTTAGGCTCATTTGCTCCACATCAATATAAAAGAGAGAAGTTTACAAGCAAAGGCCTTCAAGTTAAAATTGTAAAAACAAGCAACAGTAAAATTACACACTTGTGACCTGGTAGATGGCAGATTTTATATAATGAACAAAAATCAGGATGTGAGAGACAAATTGTGCTGAAAATAGTGTAAAATCATACTCTGTAAAAGTACTTGCCAAAAATGTAGTGTGAGAGTAAAAGTACATTGAAAAATATTCCTGCCTTCATTTTTTTTTCATTGAATCAAAATGACTTTGTCATCTCAATTTAAATCAGTCAAACTGACTAAAAATATTATGAATAATTAAAAAGAATAGTTGAAACCTGATTAACTTAGGTAATATAAAAACATTTGTTGTCATGACTTTTTGCCATATAATTTTACAGTGTATCTGTATTACACTGCAGGGCTCGAAATTGTGACCATTTTAGTAGCATATGCGCCCGAAATTGTATCTATGCAACCTCAAAATATATTTGGGAGCATTTGTGTGAGTGCATAAAATTGTTGTGTGTGTCCGGTTTTTACTGCAAAATGACGGTTTTATTACAAATAATGACACGTCTGATTACTGATCATGTGGTGAATGTTAATCCACCATCTACACTTTTCAAAGAGTGGATAAAAGACTTCCAGTGGCTTCAAGTCCGCTATGAAAATAACTAAAGCATTCACTGTAAAGTTTGTGGGATGGAATTTTCTGTTTAATCCTTCATTTAACTGCCAGATGCTGTCCGTCGTGGAAGTGGCAGCTATATGTAAATTTTAACACCACGTACACCATCGCAAACAGGCTTGCACTGACTAAACAAATATAGCTACTCATGAAAAGACCAATATTGCTAATAACATGACGTATACAAATAATAAGGTGTATGTCAAAAGCATCAGTGCAATATCAGACACCACCCGTGAGAACACAGCAGTTATAGATAACAGATTCATTTATGTCAAGCAGTGTGTGAAGGGCCGGTGAGCGGTCCGTGTATCTTTTGGTCACTCAGTTATGTTATAAAAATTAATTTTCTTTTGATATCGGGATTTTGTTGAGACATATTTTCCTCACGTACGCGCATATATATATATATATATATATATATATATATATATATATATATATATATATATATATATACAGGGAGTGCAGAATTATTAGGCAAATTAGTATTTTGACCACATCATCCTCTTTATGCATGTTGCCTTACTCCAAGCTGTATAGGCTCGAAAGTCTACTACCATTTAAGCATATTAGGTGATGTGCATCTCTGTAATGAGAAGGAGTGTGGTCTAATGACATCAAAACCCTATATCAGGTGTGCATAATTATTAGACAACTTCCTTTCCTTTGGCAAAATGGGTCAAAAGAAGGACTTGACAGGCTCCGAAAAGTCAAAAATAGTGAGATATCTGGCAGAAGGATGCAGCACTCTTAAAATTGCCAAGCTTCTGAAGCGTAATCATCAAACAATCAAGCGTTTCATTCAAAATAGTCAACAGGGTCGCAAGAAGCGTGTAGAAAAACCAAACCAAAAACCAAGGCGCAATATAACTGCCCATGAACTGAAAAAAGTGAAGCGTGCAGCTGCCAAGATGTCAAGATGCCACTTGCCACCAGTTTTGCCATATTTCAGAGCTGCAACATCACTGGAGTGCCCAAAAACACAAGGTGTGCAATACTCAGAGACATGGCCAAGGTACGAAAGGCAGAAAAACGACCACCACTGAACAAGACACACAAGCTGAAACGTCAAGACTGGGCCAAGAAATATCTCAAGACTGATTTTTCTAAGGTTTTATGGACTGATGAAATGAGAGTGAGTCTTGATGGGCCTGTGGCTGGATTGGTAAAGGGCAGAGAGCTCCAGTCCGACTCAGACGCCAGCAAGATGGAGGTGGAGTACTGGTTTGGGCTGGTATCATCAAAGATGAGCTTGTGGGGCCTTTTCGGGTTGAGGATGGAGTCAAGCTCAACTCCCAGTCCTACTGCCAGTTTCTGGAAGACACCTTTAAGCGGTGGTACAGGAAGAAGTCTGCATCCTTCAAGAAAAACAGGATTTTCATGCAGGACAATGCTCCATCACACACGTCCAAGTACTCCACAGCATAGCTGGCAAGAAAGGGTCTAAAAGAAGAAAAACTAATGACATGGCGTCCTTATTCGCCTGATCTGAACCCCATAGAGAACCTGTGGTCCATCATCAAATGTGAGATTTACAAGGAGGGAAAACAGTACACCTCTCTGAACAGTGTCTGGGAGGCTGTGGTTGCTGCTGCACGCAATGTTGATGGTGAACAGATCAAAACACTGACAGAATCCATGGATGGCAGGCTTTTGAGTGTCCCTGCAAAGAAAGGTGGCTATATTGGTCACTGATTTGTTTTTGTTTTGTTTTTGAATGTCAGAAATGTATATTTGTGAATGTCGAGATGTTATATTGGTTTCACTGGTGAAAATAAATAATTGAAATGGGTATATATTTGTTTTTTGTTAAGTTGCCTAATAATTATGCACAGTAATAGTCACCTGCACACACAGATATCCTCCTAAAATAGCTCAAACAAAAAAAAAACTAAAAACTACTTCCAAAAATATTTAGCTTTGATATTAATGCATTTTTGGGGTTCATTGAGAACATGGTTGTTGTTCAATAATAAAATTAATCCTCAAAAATACAACTTGGAGTATTTGTAATCAATTACTTTACACCACTGGAGACAAAGGTATCATCCCTAGCTTATGTCCTAATGTCTTAAGCTTTTATGTCATGCCCAAACATAACAAGTTAAGTGTTTTTGTTTTAAATTTACCAAAATATGTACTTTCAATGTTTAATCTATATAATTATTGCTGTTGAAGACTACAGTATATTAAACTTGCTGAAGAAAAAAAAAATTATTGGAGCCGTGTCTGCAAAATTATCAAATGGTGCAATACACAATATACCATTACTAAGAAAATGTTTCACCTGCAAAACTATTGACACTCGGATACATAACAGTACAGCAAATTCATGGAAAGGCATATTTTTGATGTTTCATCTGCAGATCAATCAATCAACTGCCAGACAACATTGCGAAACCTGCTGAAAGATGTATTTTTTATTTAGGTGGAAACATCTGTGGCTAGTAACAAATCATCTTATGACTAATATGAACTTTCCACACCCAGATAGACTCGTCAAAACCTTTTGAGAGAGCACAAAAAAACTTACTGAAAGATGTATTTTTATAAGTTTCATTTGCAACTACTGATCCAAACAAGCTGCACAGAAGATAGTTAAACAATAGAGGCAGAATCTAAAATCCTGCTCATATTATGATACAATTCATGATATCTTATTATGATATCTTAAAAACAGTATGCTTTTAAATGTGCAATTTATAACTGAGCTAATCTGGCAATCATAACTGAGAAATAAACCTGTGTTTATCTGCATGTTTGTTATAATTTTAAGAAGGACAGGAAATCGCTTGGATGTGTTTATTGTGAAATCTTCTTATCTTAACTTTGTAGGACTCCAAGAGCAGAGAAAGACTCCATCATGTTTACTGACACTGGACTGTCTGGCCATATCTGCCAAAGAAAACACATCTTTCAAGCCCACCCAAGCCAACCCGGATCAATTTTGGGGTGCTGTGAATTACACGCTCTGGTAAAATCAGCAGGAAATTTATGAAGAATACCTGAGGACAGACACTGTCCTGCAGAAAGAGAGCTTCATGTTTGCTTGTCTAAGCTAAACTCTGTCAAGCTGTGTGAGCCAGAACCTTGCAGTTACCACATGTGCTCCAACACAGTTTATACTCTACATTGTTTCAGTATGGACATGGAGTATGTTTACATGGACATCAATACTCTGATTTTAAGGCAATACTCTGAATACGAGTCTACCATCTAAACAGTGATTTTCGATTATCCTATAATCTGACTAAAGTCATAATTGAACTAAACAGAGATCGAATTAAGACATGTGGAGTATTGCTAATTTAGTCATATTATGGGAGTGTAGTACAGACATGTAAACACCATAAACAAACTATTATCGTATTGTAGTATAGTGCATCTGCAAAAAACACTTCCCAGAATGTGCATTGTTGAGTTGGGATTATAGTTGACAAGGAAACACAGCTTAGAATGTATCACTGTAAAATTTGACCATAATAGAGTATCAATTGTATGTGTTTTGACTGTGTGAGCATTTCAAGCGAGTTTAACCCAGTTGAACACAAGAAATTGTAACATTTGTAGCTTTTAACAGAGCTGCAAGCTTAAGGTAAAAGGTTTATTTGTACAAAGACTATGTGGTTGCATATCGCTAATGGACTACAAATCTGCCATTATGGACTACAAGATCCAGTCATGCACCACACACACACTCACAACCAGTTCCTGATCATGACTTACTGCAAACACACGGCCAGAGGATTGTCAAAGACTGATTACATGGACTATTTATACAGCGCACACACGCACACATCAGTGCTGAGTCTTGTTTATCTGTCTAAGTTAACATTACGACGCGTTTTCCTAGCCTTGTCCTGCTGTGTACCGAGCCTTGTTTGTTTGTTTGTTTACGTTGCCTGCTGCCTACCTGTATTGACCATTTGCCTGTTATTCGGCCATGACTCTGGATTCCCTGTGTATAACCGTTTGCCCCTGATTGTAATCACTGCCTGTCTGACCATTCTCAATAAACCTGCATTTGGATACGCACTTCCTTTGTCAGCGTCTCCCTTGTGACACTATGCATACTTGCTTTACATTTAAATACTCAATTTCTGTACATGAAAACTATTAGACTCAGCAGAAACCAAAGTAGTACTATTTATTTAACCCATTAATTGTCCCTGTTCAACAAGTTAAACGTTTTTCTGCAGTTGTAGCAAGTTAATGTGTTTACATGCGGAGTGAACTCTATGTAGTATAACAGATAAAAATCTAGCATGCTAATGCTTAGGTCATGCAGATTGAACCCTGACTAACAACCTACGAGTGTCCAGCAGTTGGCGCAGCGAACTAAGCTCATTTAGTACTGATAAAGCTATTTGTATATTAATTTGAAAACGTAACATTCTGTAGTGTATTTAGATACGGTTTAATGCCATTTGGCGATTTCAGCCATCATAAACATCCTTCATATTCAAGAGACAAGCCATCTAAACAGTCTCTTAGTCATTGCATTAATTGTCACCGTTCAACAAGTGGTAAGTTTTTCAAAGCATTTTCCAAAAAACAAAAAAATAAAAATAATCTAAACCTAAACTTTTTTTGACAAACTACATATAGTTTGCATGTATAAACTATATTTTCCATTGGGTGCCCTAAATGTGAGATGAGAACTAAGGGGTTCTTTATTCATTTATTAATTTTCCTTCGGCTTAGTCCCTTTATCAATCAGGGGTCACCACAGCGGAATTACCGCCAACTTATCCAGCATATGTTTTACAAGCGGATGCCCTTCCAGCTGCAACCCAGTACTGGTAAACATCCATACACTCATTCACACACATACACTAAAGCCAATTTAGTTGATTCAACTCTCCTATAGCGCATGTCTTTGGACTGTGGGGGAAACCAGAGCACCTGGAGGAAACCCACACGAACACAGGGAGAACATGTAAACTCCACACAGAAATGTCAACTGACCAGGGGGGGACTCGAACCAGCAACATTCTTGCTGTGAGGTGGCAGTGCTAACCACAGAGCCACCGGGTCACCCTTTTATTTATCAGCCTTTGCATTGATCTATGCTTGTCATTTCTGAAGTACATTGTATGATGCTGCACTCCCCTAAACAATAGTCCCAATCAATCCAAAATTCAGGTCACCTGATAAAATTGTATACATATCGCAATATACAGGGAGCGCAGAATTATTAGGCAAATTAGTATTTTGACCACATCATCCTCTTTATGCATGTTGTCTTACTCCAAGCTGTATAGGCTCGAAAGCCTACTACCAATTAAGCATATTAGGTGATGTGCATCTCTGTAATGAGAAGGAGTGTGGTCTAATGACATCAACACCCTATATCAGGTGTGCATAATTATTAGGCAACTTCCTTTCCTTTGGCAAAATGGGTCAAAAGAAGGACTTGACAGGCTCCGAAAAGTCAAAAATAGTGAGATATCTTGTAGGGGGATGCAGCACTCTTAAAATTGCCAAACTTCTGAAGCGTGATCATCGAACAATCAAGCGTTTCATTCAAAATAGTCAACAGGGTCGCAAGAAGCGTGTGGAAAAACCAAGGCGCATAATAACTGCCCATGAACTGAGAAAAGTCAAGCGTGCAGCTGCCAAGATGCCACTTGCCACCAGTTTTGCCATATTTCAGAGCTGCAACATCACTGGAGTGCCTAAAAGCACAATGTGTGCAATACTCAGAGACATAGCCAAGGTAAGAAAGGCTGAAAAACGACCACCACTGAACAAGACACACAAGCTGAAACGTCAAGTCTAGGCCAAGAAATATCTCAAGACTGATTTTTCTAAGGTTTTATGGACTGATGAAACGAGAGTGAGTCTTGATGGGCCAGATGGATGGCCCTTGGCTGGATCGGTAAAGGGCAGAGAGCTCCAGTCCGACTCAGACGCCAGCAACTTTGAGGTGGAGTACTGGTTTGGGATGGTATCATCAAAGATGAGCTTGTGGGGCCTTTTCGGGTTAAGGATGGAGTCTAACTCAACTCCCAGTCCTAATGCCAGTTTCTGGAAGACACCTTTTTCAAGCAGTGGTACAGGAAGAAGTCTGCATCCTTCACGAAAAACATGATTTTCATGCAGGACAATGCTCCATTACACGCGTCCAAGTACTCCACAGGGTGGCTGGCAAGAAAGGGTCTAAAAGAAGAAAAACTAATGACATGGCCTCCTTGTTCACCTGACCTGAACCCCATAGAGAACCTGTGGTCCATCATCAAATGTTAGATTTACAAGGAGGGAAAACAGTACACCTCTCTGAACAGTGTCTGGGAGGTTGTGGTTGCTGCTGCACGCAATGTTGATGGTGAACAGATCAAAACAATGACAGAATCCATGGATGGCAGGCTTTTGAGTGTCCTTGCAAAGAAAGGTGGCTATATTGGTCACTGATTTGTTTTTGTTTTGTTTTTGAATGTCAGAAATGTATATTTGTGAATGTTGAGATGTTATATTGGTTTCACTGGTGAAAATAAATAATTGAAATGGGTATATATTTGTTTTTGTTAAGTTGCCTAATAATTATGCACAGTAATAGTCACCTGCACACACAGATATCCTCCTAAAATAGCTAAAACTAAAAACAAACAAAAAACTACTTCCAAAAATATTCAGCTTTGATATTAATGAGTTTTTTGGGTTCATTGAGAACATGGTTGTTGTTCAATAATAAAATTAATCCTCAAAAATACAACTTGCCTAATAATTCTGCACTCCCTGTATAGCCATATTGCAGAAAAAATAAAGTTACAGTGCTGTTTTTACAATATTATGTAGAGCACAATTTGAATAGACCACATTTTTCAAGCTTAATCCCAGACCACTCTGTGTCCATTATTTCCTGTCTGTAATTAGTGGCAAATCTGAAGTTGTACTGTGTAATTTCTGTGGAATCAGTATGGCCAACAACACCCCATAAGCCAGTGGTCAGCCAACAAGACCGACCAAATCTCCTGCAATTGGTTGAGTAAAGCCACAATGCTCAGATTTATTGAAAAACCAACCTCTAAATTGCCATCCAGAACAAAACAAGATAACATTGTTAATTTTTTGGCCTTTTTACACAATCCTAGTCATGCCTATTATTTTAATCTGTCTCATTTGTCCACTTTTGGCTACACTACTTTTGATCTACACTACAAAAACCTCTGGCTGAAAGTGGACACACTTGAAATGTTTTAGACCATGTTTACGAATCTATAGCGATGTCCACTTTTGATCAGATTGACAAAAATATATCTCAATTTTATAATAAACCTTAAACATGCTTTAGTTTTGTTATCTGCCACATCTCATTGATAATCAGTAAGAAAAAGAATCATTCTGAAAGTGATTTGTGATATGGTTTCTATGTGCCATTATCTTCATAGAGGTAGTGTACCACTCTATTAAACGCAAAAAGATCTTTAAACCTATCATGCTAGTGTTATCATCACTGGTATAAATGTAAAAGCATTTTTACAATGGAATAAAATTACCATTTTATATAGCTTAAATCATTTTGATAACTCCTTAGAACAGTAAAACAAAAAAATGTCATTACTATTAAATCGAAACTTAAAAAAGAAAGACTTGTGCGTTCCTTATGTTCTTCTCCTTAATATTATTTTGTAGTTACTCACTCTTCAAGCTTTTTCCAGCCCTTTTAACCCGTTTTTACATGAACAGAGACATTGCATTCAGTAAAAGAGAGAAAGACCAGCTCATTGTTTAGTCTATAACACAAAAAAGGACACATGCGCACACACACACACAAACACTGAGCATAGATTAACAGCACCACCTAGCTCCTGTTAGGGTTAACTGCATCCTTCCCACAACACTGACTTGCTTCACAATCACACTTTCTTTCTCTCTCTCTCTCTCTCTCACACACACACACACACACACACACACACACACACACACACACACACACACACACACGACTTTTTCATCTTAGTGAGGGGATTGCATAGACTTTTATTTTTGTTTTTATACTAGGTTAACTGTATTTTCTAATTATCAAAGAAAAGAGTACATAACTAAAAACTTAACGTTGACCAATTTATAAGGAATTTAAACTACTGAAGACCAGTCATATACCCGCAGTATTTGATTGTCACAATATTTCATTATACAAGTGATGACATCTGAGCTTTCACAATAAGCAAAGCTAAACAAACACACACATGCAGACATGTTTGTTTTGTGAATTGTGGGGACATATAAGTTTCCAATGTTTTTATACTGTACAAACAGTATTTTATATTACCCTACCCTAACCTTTACAGGGGTAAATCTAAAACTGTGTCCGTTTCACTTTCTTAAAAAAACTTGTTCTGTGTTATTCAATTCAATTAAATTTGTTTATTGTCATGTGCACAGTAAGGAAACAAGTTTCCCTGTACAATGAAATTCTTTGGTGTCCACAGTAAAGTCATACACATCATACACTTCATACACGTATATATACAGAAGTGACAGAAGTATAACTATGAAATGAATATATATATATATATATATATATATATATATATATATATATATATATATATATATATATATATATATATATATGAATGTAAACAATATATAATACTGATTATAGAGTAATGTAAACAGGCATCATTTATAAGTCTTCTGAAAAATGGGGATATCAGCAAATCAGCAATGTCCTCATAATTCATCATCTCCTTATACACGTGTTAAACGCATGTTTTTTTTTTTTTTTTTTTTACATATTCTCACTTAGACAATAATGTGGCACTACACAGTGTCTTAACAAGGTTATTTTTATTATTATATTATAATAGTAACAAAATTGCTAAATATTTTATATAAAGCCGATTTAAACTGTTAATTAAAACTGTAACCATAGCAATGATATAAATACATGTACATTACATTTATCATTTGCAAGATGCAACACACTAGGACATAATTAGTAATCATATCAAACAGAAAAACAACACATACATACTATGACAAGTAACGGTCTAATGAAGTTAACAGAGTAAACATACAATTTTACAGAGTATGTTTTTCTATTTTGCATAGTTAGTAGATAAAGGCAGCATTTGTTTGTAGAAACAATAAGATATTTTAGGTAATTTGCACAAATTATCCATATCAAAAGGTTTTACAGTGTCTGGTGTGACACAACTGGGTGAATCTACACATCAATCACACATGAACAACTACCGAATGCATTTGGGATGAAGACCAACACCAATAAATCCATGCATCCATGTTCAAACGTATCAGTGAACCCAGCAGGCTCAGGACGTCAACATGACATCAGATTGATGTTGTATCCCAATGTCGTGGGACGTTGCATTCTGTTTGGAAATGAAAATCGGGTTGACGTCAGAACCCAACGTCAAGCCAACGTCAATGTACATTGCATTTTTGTTACTTTCCAAAGCAACCTACAAACAACCAAATATCAACGTCTAATGATGTTACAGCTTGACGTTGTGTGGACGTCACCACTATAACATCTATCAGGCATTTAATTTTGGTTGCCATACCTGACGAATAAATGTCAGTATTTGATGTCAATTTGACGTTGGTTTAAGATGTTGGCTCGACGTTGGATTTTGGTCACTTTTCAACACAACCTAAAATCAACAAAATATCAACGTCATTTCACATCGCTATTAGACGTCAAAACAACATTGTGCTTAGATGCTGGCAACTTAAATCTAACCTAATATTAATGTCTGTGTGTCTGCTGGGAAGTGAAAATGTTTTTTAAATTATCTACTTAAGTGAAACTATTTATCTATTTAAAATGAGCTTAATCAACACAATTCTTCAGTTTTTTGGGGACAACTTAATTGTTTTATGTTTAATCCACGTAAATTTATAAAAACAATTAAGTTACCTTAATCGATTTGTGTTGTGACAGCATGAAGGAATTGTGTCGAACCCTGCCTTTTCTTTTTTTTTTTTTTTTGTTTGATCCCAATAATGTTAGTAGCATGGTATTTCTTTAAAGGGATCCTGCAGTAAGCCCAGTTCACCACAGTAAAAGCTCTGTCAGATTCTGTTTCTCTCATTGATTGATTGGGGGTCACACACATACTCCTACTGCCTCTGTATTCTTCAATTCTGCTTTTGTTTAAATGTCAATTCAAAAGCGTTTCCTTTTCTCCTCAAAACCTCCTTGACAGGACCGGCACAATCTGTAGTAAACCCACATACACACACACACATGCAGACAAAGCACATCATTTCTAGTGTAATTACCACGCTGTCTGACTGTACACAGCATTTAACAATCCCTGCGTATCCAACAGCGCCTGCATAAACCCTGCAGTCAGAAATCACTGCGTGGGGAGCTTTCAACTGTACGCTGGGATCTTTTTCACTCGGTCTGAATTACTGTATTACTTGAAATAAAAGGCAAACAGAAAATATTGGTTGGGCTTGGTTATGTTTGGAATTCTTTTTGTGGCTACGTTGGTGGCTTCTGAGATAGCTTATAAAGCATCTACAGATACTGTTGACTCACAATAATGGCAAGAAAACAATTGAATGTATCATATTTATAGTGCTGCACATAAATATAACCATATAAACATGTATTCTGATTCACAAATAAGTGCCTATTATGCGCAGAAGTGTGCAATATCTACAGTAGGGATGTTCCTATGCCGACACAGAGTACCAATTGTGATGCTTCAAGTTTTATAATGCATAAAACACATTTTCACTCTAACTATGATACTTGAGTGGAACTTTATCCTTACCTAAAGAAATAAATTATGGATGCTGCATATAATCCCTTAAACATGTCTCTCATAACCATTTAGTGTGGATATGCCATGATCAGAAGCAGCTTTACAGAAAATAATAGATAAAATAAAAATGACTAACAATTCAATTTGGAAACATTGCAAATGACAAAAGAAGAATTCAACATGTCTCAATGAAAAAAATGTTTGAAGTGCATATTTGAAGTTAAAATGCTACCTATATTGTATATCCATTACTATATACCTATATACCTATGTTAAAATTGTATAAGATGAGCAAGATGACTGAATTTGAGCATGTTACTCGCTGTAAATAAGTTACAACAACATATTTCAAAGAGCCTAAAAGCACTCACAGTGTGGCTGCTCACAATGTTGGAAAATAAATGACCAGTATAAACCATTTCAATGTGGTCATGTCATTGGCCCATGAACATTTCCTGCTTGTTAGAAAACTATTTCATAACTGTAACAAGAGGCAATTCAATCATAACTTAATGTTAAAACAGCAAAACATTATTTTTCAACATGTGGCTCTTTTTGGATTCTCAGAAACTACAGAAATTAAAAATGTAAAACAAGAAATAAGTTGGGACCATTGTTTTTGTTTACATCTCTCAAAATGGTCTATACGTGAACTTCAGCTCCAGAGTCTTCTTAAAGTGATAGTTCGCCAAAAAAATTCAATTCTGTTATCTTTTACCAGATTTCTCAAACCTGTTTCATTTTATTTGTTGCTTTGAACACACAAGAAGATATAATAAATATGTAAGACATTGAAGAAAAAACAGCCATTGACTTCCATTGTATTTATTGTTCTGACCATGAACATCACCGTATGCTTTTTTCAGAAGATCTTGTTTTATATTCAACAGGAAAAAAGACAGGTATAACCGTTTAAAACCGCTTGAGTGTGAATAAATGGTCAGGAAATCTTTGGGTGAACGATCCCTTTAAATACACAAAAAGACAATGATATGAACAGGTACCACGGTATTGGCGACACAATCAGTATATATTGTTTTATTTTTAATTTGTGGCCTAAAATGGCTAATTTTTTAACTGTTTTTCTCAAAACCTATTGGATTATTGTATTCTGCTGTGACAAATAAAAAAAAAATCATGTTTTAACATTTAACAATTAACATGAAACTTTTTTTTTTTATCTCAAAAACCATTGAACTCTCAAAATCCTGGAGGGACTGGTATATATCTGTATAGTCAGTATAGACTAGTTGGATCCCATGTGTGTTTATACACCCAGAGGGACTACACACATTAGGAACAGCATGGCCACGTCAGACATCTGTACCATAAGCAGAAACTCAATAAACAATTTCATGTCACTGTGATCTCCTGCACAAGACCAACATCAAGTTCTTCTGCCACATTCCTGTTGACCATCTCCAAAAACACCTTTCTTTCATTGATTACCTTTCCTTACACAGAAAACAACTCTGTGCTTTAGATGTGCTTAGAAACAACCTCTTTTAACTCATCTGGCAATGCATCTGCATCTTTTAAATAAAATTCATTAAAACACATCTTAATCAGTGACTGACCAAAGAATTAGCATCCCCAGCTAAACCAAGCACATTAACACTCTAATCACGGTGTGATGGATTTCATGACCATAACTCATTAACCGGTCACATCGATCTGGTTTTCTTGATCAGTATGTCCTCTAGTTCCTAATGACCAGAAGCCATAGACAAACAGGTTCGACATATCCAAGCCATCAACTTCAGCCACAGAATTCACAAGTTTAATTGGCTTTTAGCCTTGCAACCAGTGGCCGACTGATGTTTTTTTATTTTTTATTCTTTGTTGTTTTTTAGTTAGATTGTAAAGTTGGAAAAAAGCTGATATGCAAAATGACACTTTCAAACTATCAAATTTTAAAGATAAAGTAATATAAATCTCAATTAAAGTAAATGTCTTTGTAACATATCAGTATTTAAATATATATATATATATATATATATATATATATATATATATATATATATATATATATATATATATATATATATATATATATATATATATATAAACTTCAGAGAGTATCCAGAGAGCAGTTTTAGATTGGTATGGCTGATCCTTGATAAATTATTTTAAAAAGTAAGAATTCATCAGAATCACATAATTTACATTATTTCAAACTTATATAAAAGCCTTCATCTTAAAGGGTCACGAAACACCAAAACACATTTTTTGAGATGTTGACTCATTGTCATATATGTGTCCCACGCTGCTATAAAAACTATAGGACACATACATGGTTTCCGCTACATTCATTCTTCCATGGTGGGGCGTCACACCAAAATTAATTCCACCACTGCTACATTACAGCTTCTCATTCAAAACATTCAGTCGTTGTTTTTTTTAATAGCGGGTTATAAACGCACCAAAACGTATTAAAATGTAAGTGAAATATAACAGCGCAAACCTTTATGTAACCATAGTAGTGCTGTGCGTTATTTGTTTAACTCTTTAAGGTGACATGCTGGCTGACTGACTGACTGACAGGTGAGTGATGGGTGAACAGGACATAGCTTTTGGTTATGATGAACACAGTTTCCATAATTATACTTTATAGATTAAGGATATGGCTCTGCACAATGACTTTGTCCTGCTGAAGTTTATAGCCATTTCACTTTACTTCAAGAAGCATTAATGCTGCTCTGTAGGTCTATTGGAAACATTCATAAATATTCCTAGCAAATCTAATAAATGTTGGAGACATACTTGTTACATAAAAGCACTAAATCGCACTTCAGCAGTGTTTATTTGAGCATGCATAAGAAAATCTGCACTTGAGCTGCGTATATTTGAGGTGCAGTGTATATTTGCGTGCAATAAGTTTTGTGCACAAACAGAGGAAATCAGGGCGCAAGCAAAGAGATATGTATGCTCAAATTACATAAATGCGATCTCAGCTTCTAATACTGCGCTCACGACATTTGTCGTTGAAATAACGCCCAGGTAGTTGATAGATCTGTGTAAAAGGCCCAACAGAGTTTGCCGCCACAGCTGGAAAAAGTCCTAGAGGAAACACTGACATATATTTCACTAAAAAGAGAAAATTGGTTGTTTTTGTGTTATTTTGATTAAAGTCGTTCTTCCGGGTTTTAAACGAATTGTTGAGGCTGAAGATTAGATACTTGTGTGTATTCCAGCGTGGAGACTGGATGTCTGTACCAGCGAGTGCATCGTGACGTCTCTGGGTGTGCAGCATTAATTCATAAGAAAGACTTGACTCAAACCAATCAGGGCGCTCTGTTGTGTATGCGGTACAACTTCATTAATATGCATGATAACTTCGAAGAAAGTTTTTAACTGTTACAGTGTTCAGACGGCAGAGAGACGCCACGTTGTGTTGCCAAAACAAGTGGAAGAACAAGAATTTGGAGACACGGGTTGTCAGTGTTGCGTTTATTAATGTGCTGCAACGAAGGTTTTGTTTTCATTTTCCCACTATGAGAGGGCAACTGAACTCACATGTGGATTACAGTGCATGCGACAGAAATGCGTTTGTAAGGAACATTTTTTACCCGAGAGCTTTTCGCATCTGGAAATGATGAAATCCGGATTTGCCACTCGTCTCCTTTTAAAAAAGACACTGCTCCAGTTGGTGTTGATTGTCCTGTCTCTACAGATTTGGCAAGTGTGTGATCAGTGCCCTTTGTTTGCTTATTCAGATGGCAAAGTTAGTTCGTATCGTCAGCAGTGCTCTTTCAGTTTTTAAACCTCACTCAAAATGATTTAGTTACTAAGTTTACAGTACGTTAATATGACTGCAATGTTATAGTACAATATTATAGACTGAAAGATCCGCTGTAAATGCTGCTCTCCCAATGTAAATATGTAAACACCTTAATCAAACTATTACCATCGTGTAGAATTTTTGCCGCATTTTGTGACAGAATAGTCTATACACACACGGCTTTCTGACGATATGTTACCTACCGAGTGCATCTAAGTTACTGAGAAATGTGGAGGGTTTTTTTTCTCCCATTCGCCATGCAGTATCAAACATTCCATTAAAACTACACTCTCCAGCAGTTCATCCTCGCATCCAATATCTCATTTGTCATGTGGAGCATGCATGAAATGTTCCTGAATGAAAGTGAAAGTGCCAAACTGCAGATAACGTCGACAAATTAAGAATTTGGCAAATAATTTGATTACTGATGTCCATGTAAACACAGTCACTGTCTTTCTCCTCTGCGTCTGTGTGTTGTTTTGCCTGTAAAATTAATGCGTGCCCAAATGGAAACTCCCATTTTTATGCAAAATCTTCCCTCTTTCCCTCCCCCGACACTCCTACCTAAACCGAGCTGGACACACCCACTTTCCTGTCTTTTTCTAAACTAGAGTTGTGAAAACAACCTGTTAAGACAGGGGGGTTTCGTGACCCTTTAAAAAAATGTTCTCTCCCTCTGCACTTTTCTTTCTTTTCACTTATTTTTTTCCAATTGTTTTACAGTATGTGCTTCTATTTGTATTTCTTATGTAAAACTGTTACCAATATGTTAAACTAATGCACTGCAAAATTATAATCTCCACAAAAGCACGCTATCAAAAAACAAGTTTTTGATTATGTACACACTTCAGGATCTTTTTAATTTCCACAATGAATAATTTCCTAATAAACCAAATAAGATGGGTTTCTATCCTATGGGTTTCTATAAGTTACAGAATTAAATGATTAAATATACTTATTAAAACTGAAATAAACTACAAAACACCAGAATCTAATGAAAACCAAATCAAAATTAGAATCAGTTCAAAAACATTCACAGCTTATGAAATGGAATCAAACTGAATGGAGAAATATGTATCAATACCAGACAATTCACATCCTTCTATATTTATCTCTGTCTTTTCTCTCTTGTTAGGCTGTTAGAGTCGTGTCCGGTAAAGATCCACGAGATGCAGCACTACTGTTAACTGCCGTACATTACAGCTGTTGTTATTATTTATAATGACTCATAAAAGCGAGAGGTAAACCCCTCATAAATCACCCGAGCCAGGAGGCGTAGTGAGCACCAGCAGGTCTTATTTCTTACATCTCACGCAAACACAAGGCACCCTAATTCATCACGGCCACACAGCTAACACATCGCACACCCTACTATATCTGGGCTCCTCCAGCTCCGCCCCTTCCATTTCATTGTTCATTCGTTCAGAGGCTCTCTGTCTCCTACGGGTCGCGTCCACAGGGGCGGCGAGGAGAAAATGGAGAAAATGAAATGCATGATTAACCTGTAGCCCGAACTGATCTCTAACCTGTAGGACACTGGCAGCCTGAATGGGGTCCATTCACTAGGAGCCCGGGTAAAGTGCCTGAGGAAACCATTCATTGTTATTACAGCAAGGCTGCTTTATGATGCTGAAAAGAAAGCCTTATTAGCACTTGAGTAATTGACACATTATTTCCAGTGGTCCTTGGGCTATTTTTCCTGATTGCTCATGCTAGTTTTGTAGTTTCCCCCTCACTATTCTTTCTTTCTTTTACACTCCTAATAAGTAAACGGTAGTTTTTTTCTGGGCAAGGTAATATTTATGTCTCACACTTATCTTGTTAGTTTACATATGCATGCAAAAAAATGCCTGATGGCTGAAAAGAGTTTACGTTTCTCAATGTTGTTCTAACTGCACTTTCTTCTTTTGTGTCAATGGTGACTGGTGGCTTTTTATAAGCCTAAAAAAACTAACGCTATGAAAACTCAAAGTTCAACATGTTATTTGTTTTTATTTTTAAAATTGCCACCATTTTAAGATTAAATTATACAAATTCACAACTAGAAAGCACACATTTTTGCATTTGTAAGGGGAAACCGGAGCAGCCGGAGGAAACCCACGTAAACAAAGTTGAGAACACGCAAACTTCCACATAGAAATGCCAGCTGGCCCAGCCGGGACTCAAACCAGCGACCTTCTTGCTGTGAGGTGAAAGTGCTAACCACTGACCCACTGTGTCCCCATAACTTGATTATATCAGAATTAATCACAATCAAATACAAATTTTAATTGTTTCGAAATGATATAAAAGCTTTAATCTTCAAAAAAGGTTCTCATTTCTTTCTTTTTTTATTATATTTTCCAACTGTGTTATGTGTTTCTAGAAACAACTGCATAAAACTGTTAACAATAAGTAAAACTAAAGCATGATGATCTTTATAGCATTAATTAATTAAATATACGTATTAAATTAAATAAACTACAAATCACCAGAATCTTAGGAAAACCAAATCAAAATTGGAATCAAACTGGTAAAATCAAACTGAATGGAGAAATCTGTATCAATTCCAGACTCAAGACTGAACAAATTCACATCCTTCCATACTAACTTTATCTGTCTTTCACAACTAGAAAGCACACATTTCTGCATTTTTAAGTCACTATGGATAAATGAACACATGCTAAATGAACACATGTAATTGTACAAATTTTCGGTTCTATAATAATAATTGCGTTCATCAAAATGATGCAACATTTGTAATCAACTACGACTTTAGTCTTAGTTTTGTTTTAGGGGGTTTTTTATTTTTATTTTAGTGTGATTTATAATAGTACTGTTGTATAATGTTGATAACAGACTAGTTTCAACCACCAACACGTGACATTTCCATTTGAATAAGCAGCATTTTTTATCAGGTGTAATCTTTGTCCTACTATGTTTAAAGTAGATAAGACAATTTTTTTCTATTATATCATAGTACTTGCAATATTATTATTATAGTATTTTGTCATTAACAAGGTGATACAATGTCACTAGTTAAAATTGCTCTGGATTTGAACATTTTGTCAAAAGATTTGGGAGAACCTCAGTATACAAATCAGCAAAATATATAATACTGTTTTAGTGTTTTTTGGATATTTTAATTTTAAAAAATCTTACATAAATTTGATCACAAAATCTCATGTTAATCATATCGTCTTACAACCTTTAAAATCCTAAAGAGGCACAATTAGCCACTGAATAATCCTTTATTTTATTTTTATATATATTTTCCATTTTTATCTTATTTTTCTCCTAATAACAGCAATAACAAGCATCTGTTGCATTACTTTATTTGAAAAACAAAGAAAATGGTCAACAAAGAGCTTATATTAGAGACTAAAATAAAGCTTGCATAATAATAATCGGTCAGTCAATGTTATTCTAACTGCACTTTCCTCTTTTGTGTCAATAGTGACTAGTGGCTTTTTATAAGCCTGAAAAAAAACTAAACTCAAAGCTCAACGTGATTTATTTTTATTTTTAAAATTACCACCACTTTAAGATTAAATTATATGAATTCACAACTAGAAAGCACACATTTTTGCATTTGTAACACACTTTGGATAAAAGCGTCTGCTAAACGAATACACGAAATTGTAAATATTTTCAGTTCTATAACAATACTTATATTTATCAGAATGGTACATTTGTAATCAACTAACTATACTTTGTTCAAATTAGACTTTAGTCTTAGTTTTGTTTTATTCTTTTGGCTTTTTTTTTTAATTTTAATGTGATTTATAATATTACTGTAACAGTATTATGTTGATATTAGACTAGTTTCAACCACCAACACGTGACATTTGAACTCCATTTGAATAAACAGCATTTTTTATCAGCATCTAAAATACAGTACTGTATTTTTGTCCTACTAAAGCAGATAAGCCTATTTCTTGTCGAAAAATTTGGGAGAATTTTGTCGTAGTTCCCGGCCTTTCCATTAATTAACCACAATCAGACTGGAGATTTTCAATATCAGAAAAATACATCATAATAAAATAAAGCTGGGATGTCTGAAAGCAGCCCTTTAGGACAACCTGAAGTCTCCTCTGGACAATGTGTCTGTGTCCATAATCCTGCTTTTATATGTCACATTTCTCCTACTCATGTTTTTACCCAGTACATATTTCATACATGATGTTTGTTATTCTTGGCAGCCCTTTCACTCAGCACTGCTAGCTCAGGTCTACATTCCAGTGTTGCCTTTGCTAAGTTCTTCTAGTATGGTAATATGGTTTTACATAGATTGTCATGACATAATAACTTATATTGACTTGATAATGTCACTCAATCTTCTGAATGCCTCTTACAGATATAGCTACATATGGGTATTTAACACATATAATCAGTGCTTTACATATTCAGTTATTTTACAAATTCAGTTATTCTGCAGCATACTGTCGCTCCTCATGGTGTTCTTCCTGTGCAGGCTTATGCCGAGTTCAGAATGCATGATTTTCAAAGTAGTCATGTCACAGATGTTTTTACACTGCATGACTATCTGGGCTAACGTTTTGTCACTGCTTTGTTTACACTGCAAGATGGATTGGCCACAGGAGGTTTCACACTGCATGACTTTACAATAGGAAGAATCGCCGACAACTTTGTCCAAACTACGTCTCACAACCAAAAACATGTATCATTTGCTATAATGAGAAAGAAGCCTTTGATGGGGTAGAAAAGTACATATTTGCTCACCTGGGTTTGAAGGGAATTAGCGATTTCTCCTCAACTTTTTTTCTTTTTTGACCCGGTTGTGATATTGCTCACATGACATGTCAAACAGACACGGGTGCTCCTGCCAAATTTACACTAGTTTTTCATTCACTTCTTGGGTCCAAATAGACTAAAAATAAGCATTTATAACTTCTCCCTCAACCTCCCGCTGGCTTGCAGGTACCCATACTAGTAGATGCTGCTCTCTCATTGGTTGTAGGTAATCGCCGATGTTATTTTTAGTTAAAACTCATTTCACATGGCATGATTTGAATCGCCGACAGCTTTAGATATTTAGCATGCCAAATACCTCACGGGCATCGGTGACTCATCTGCGATTCTCTCAGATCGTGTCTTTGATAGTTCACACTGTGTGATTGCTACTCGCGTGATTTCAGGCATTTGTCTGCGATTTCTCAAAACCTGTCAGCGAGTCAAAATCGGGGCTAAAATCATGCAGTCTGAACTCAGCATTACTCATCTTACACAAACACGATTTTAGCCTGGCTCATGTTTACTAAACACTACTGCAAACTTTTAGAAAATACAAAATCTTCTTCAATCTTAGTACACAAATCAGCAAAATATATAACATTGTTCTAATGGTTTATTTTTTTTTGGATATTTTAATAAAAATAAATATCTTACATAAATGTCGATTGCATAAAATCCTAAAAAGGCACAATAAGCCACTGATTATTTCTTTATTTTTGATATTTTCCATTTTCATCTTATTTTTCTCCCAACAACATATAAAATTACTGTAAATAGTATCAGCAATGCAGCATCTGTTGCATTACTTTATTTGAAAAACAAAGAAAATGATCAACAGAGAGCTTATATGACCTAATTAAAGCTTGCATAATCAGTCTTGATGACTGAAGTCGGCAGTGGATATCGATTCCAAAAATCAAGCCCAAAATTGTAAAGAGTATGTTTTAGTGTACTGCAAACTTGCATGCTCAGCAATATTTATGAAAGTTGCATGTGCATCTCTGCACTGTTAACAATTTCCTGTAGAATCTACAGTATGGTAAATCAATTACAGCAAGAATATCGTATTTACATTTACAGCACATTTTATCTTGCTGTATATGTATTTACAGTATTGTATGTTTACTGTAAAATATACAGTAATATTCACAATGCAACTTTAAAACAGTAACATACTGCATAAATGTCCGACAGTAAAATACAGTTCAGATTACAGTTACAGATTACATTACAGATTATATTACTGTGTAATTTACGAAAATCTTTAACAGTGTGCATCCACAGACTGAATCCAACAGAACAAGAAAAATGACAAAACCTGAGGAACCTCATTCACAATTTCATATCAATCTTTAGTTTTGTAAGTGGATGTGAAAAAGAGATCATTCCAAGGCCAATCAATGAATCCAACAGCCGTCAGCATTACACTCAACCAATACATCATCTATTTTCCCATTGTCATAAGCTCAATACGTCCACAAAGTGATGAAGATTAATGCATTTAATGCATTAAGAAAATGTCAACCATGTGAAAGCTGAAACTGCAAAGCTGTCTAATCAGATTCACATCACCACCCTCATTTGTCTATCAAAACAACAACCAAAAACAAATTTAAAGGGATGCAAGCAAACTGTTTATTGATCGTTTATAATTAAAAGCAGAAGAGAGCCACCAACTCTACTGAGAGCGCTTACATGACAAAAACAAACTCAAACAGCTTATAAAGTTCAAAAGTCTAGAGCGTACTTTTTTTAAGACGTGCATTAAGCTCAATAAAGTTACACACTGATTTTCTAAAACATTACCACTGGCTTCCAGCCACTGCTGTAAGTGTGTTCACAAGAGAGTCGAGTTATGACAAATGACGCAGTCATAGTGGAAAAACTGAAAAATGTGGAAGCTGTTTTGGCGATACCAGTGGGAATTATAAAAAGCACCATTTTAAGATGGATATTAATATAAACTTAATCCAGATACAGGCATCAATTTTCATTTTAGCTTCTGTTACAATTCAATTTAATTCAATTCATCTTTATTTCTATAGCACTTTTTACAATGTACTGTAGATTGTGTCAAAGCAGCTTAATATTGGGGTTAATTGAAGTTCAAGTTTAGTTCAGTTCGGTGCAATGGACCTACCCTACACTAACTACACTCATGTAAGGGTGCACATCAGTTATCAGAAGATGGTGATAATAGTTCATAAAGCTTTATAGGTGCCATATAGTGTATTGATTCAATAAGTAAAATGTTTTCTTTGATATCTACACAGTAGGTATGTGGCTTCAATTAATATGCTCGTTTATTATGCAAAATTAAATAACCCTAGGATCAGAAGCTCAAGATTGACCATATTTGAAACGGTTATGAATATTAATAAGCTTTGCTGGCACCTCAGTGTCTGCTCTCTCTCCATCACACACACACAGTATGATGTACTAATAAACACATGCAATATACGTGCAAAAATTGTCTTGTTAAATCTTTTTAAGTGAAGTGAGAGGTTTATTTTAGCTCAAACAGGTTTGTGACAAGTAAAGACTGAATTTCCATCCCTTTAAAGAAGAAAGGCACATATACCTAATCGCTAGGAAGGGAAGTAATCTATAAAGGTTTTTTTGGGGGGGTAAACTATTTCTTAATATTTTTGTGGAATGCAGAGAACTTGTTAGATAAAACACTTATAAGAACAGCAGTGCAATGTTAATTGATTTGGCAAAAATAAAAAAAAAACTGTAGTAAATGGGGTAAAAGCTAAATCAAGTAAACTTTTTTTAAGCTGGAAATAAACTAGGTCCCACTTCAGAGTAGGGTCTAAAAGCACAAGTACCAATGAACAAAGTGCACAATGATTGGCCAAATGTATGCAATATGAAACAGTGGGGCAGTGTTTTTTTAAAGTGTTACAAAACACCACAAAAAGTTCCTATAACGGTTTGATGTCCCGAACACTAAAAGGAACAAAAACTATACCATAAAATGAATGAATTTACCCATAAAAACCCTGATAAGCAGGAATAAAAGAAGAAAACAAATACGATGTCAATATGTTTTTTTAACTAAAACCAGATCGCCAAGTAAATGTTTCAGAAACAGAAAGAGATAGTTCACCCAAAAATTGTAATTCTGTCATCATTTACTCACCTTTTACTTTTACTCAAACCTTTATGAGTTTCTTTCTTCTGTTGAACACAAAAGAAGATAATTTGAAAAAAAGATAAAAACCTGTAACCAATGACATCCGTAGTATTTGTTTTTCCTACTATGGAAGTCAATGGTTACAGGTTTTCAGCATTTTTCAAAATAGATTCTTCAAAATATGCAATGTTTTATGATTCGTATTGACACTGTGGGATTATAAATTTATATAATCTAGTTTCAAGTGAACAATAATCTACATATAACTGAAAAGTTATATTCTTTGGTTTTTAATTATATCATTTCATTTACAGCCCAGCTATGAGAGATATTAAACCTTTGTCTTTCTGACTACTGGCTGAGCCAGTGATGCAAATGCAACGGGCAGGCTTTCAATGACCTTGCCTTTGTTTTAGGGTGATACTTTCAGGGCAAAGAAACCCCTTTTGTTGATTAACTTGTGTGGCAGGTTTTCTAACACCTACATGCCGGGTATCATGATGACTTCAATGCTGAATTTGCATGCTTTGTTTAGCCATCTCCCCTCCTCCTAAGAATACAATATAGACAGGACATCTTTGTTTCAATGCAGACTTGTGATAAAACTAGCAAACTGCAGACCTCCAATAGGCTCCTGCAGACACATGGACTTCTTGAAGATGTTGTATGACTGCAGATTAACCAAAACGTCTCAATAAAAGAATTCTGTTTCGAGTCTCCTGGACTGGGTTCTCTTCTATCCATCATTTATTTGTTTACAACAACACAAAGATGCTTTCTTAACAGTTGTTTTCACACCATTGTCATTTTTTTTCTTATGTGCTTATTTTGTAATTAAGAGGAAAGCGTACAGCACATCACATCATGATTTTGCCAAGTATGATGCGATCTTGGATTAACATCTATGTTGATCCTGGAACATCATTTTTGTTCAAATGCAATCCATACCTTTTCCCTACCCCTAAACCCAACCATAACTGTAAATTATTCCCAAAATTAGAGGGGAATAATAGTTTGATAACAATCATGTAGAAGTGCATAAACCGAACCTTAAGTCTAAACTTAACATAAACGGTAAACGTATCCCTTAATAATGATTGGCTGATTGGAATGTTGCTCCAGGATCAACATAGATGTTAATCCAGGAACGTGTCCTACTTGGTGAAATCAGGTTAGGGTACAGACCATATTTGCATATCCATCCAGTATCAGGATGTTTGCTAAAAGCATATCCCTGCAAAGGTATTTTAAACGTCTAAGCAAACAATGAAAATGCAGGGCCTTAAATTAAACATTTAGGAAAAAATGCCTGCATTTCATATCCCAACAAATCCAAACCCACCAAAGGCCACTTCCCAGCATCCTCTCGGTGGAAGTTCACACTCCGTAAAGTTCACACCAAAGTGTGCCCCATAAAGCCCATCAGCACAGGACCCTTATTGAGAATGATGGAGGTGGGCTGGGGTCAAAGGCATTAGGCAGTCTGGCTGCTCAGACATAAACAAACACTGCAGTATTAGTGCCTAACAGTCCCGCTCTCAGAACCAGCGTGCCATTAACCTCCCCTTTGCCTTTTATTCGTAGCGGTTTGAGTGCAAATACAGTAAAGCAAACAAAACCTCTTCCCGTGTTCTAGAAAAGAAAATCGGCCTGTTTGATCAGCGCACCGGGTGGTTAGTCTATCGATGGACGGATATGATTATAAATACTGTTATAGATTAGGCTGCCTAAACACTCGGGTGCTAAAGGTCATTGGCAGGAATTCTCTCCATCAATAGACTTAGGTTGTAACACCTGAAGCTCATCGACCAGGTCGCCCTGACCCAATAACAAAGAGTTGGATAAACTTCTCCAACAGGTCACTAGTGTCAAAACTATTTTCGTGTTTAGAAGACCTAATAAGGGAGATAAAAAAAGTTCTGTTGTTTGTCCATGCTGGTTCACATGAACTCAGTTTCAAGTGACCTTGGTGGTGTTAATCTCTGAATGTGTGCAGGGTGTCTCCTCTGGGGTCAGATGATTGTTGTGTCTTTGGGGTTTAATGAATCCAGCAGTCTAAAAAGGACATGACCCTTTTCGAGCAACAACATAATCATTATTTTCACACATATATCTTACAGTTAGATGGATAAAAGCCTCATGAAATTTCTGATTCAATCGGTGACAAAACAAAAAAATGAAAAGAATTTGTTGTGCCAACAGATATGGTCAAGTCTTGTCATTGCCTTAAAAATGTTTGGACATCTGAATGAATTGTTTGGAAACCAAAAATAAATGGGCCTGTTCAAACAAAGCCTAAAACCATAAATATGGGAAATGTCCAAGAAATGTTTGCCATACACAAATTTGGGTGGCAGAATATTATTTAATGAAATATATATATATATACACACACACACACACTGAAATAATAGTGATTGCATGAATATATCTGAATATCTGAATTAAAAGAAAAAAATGTCAATGAAATTGATTAAAAACTTAACATTTTAACATATGTGCTGTGCTTGACATTTGTTGTTCAATATATCGTTTCAGGCTTCAAATGTGTGCATCCATAATAGTCACATCAAAGGATATAAATTACTTGCGCTATATTGTATTTATCTATGCTTGTAATTTCATTATTTGTTATTTAATTGTAAGTTTCATGCAGATGTACACTGTAAAAAAGTATATCAATAAGTCAATACATGTCTTCATGCTAGTCCATACATTTAATTAAGTTAATCATGTTTCAAATTTTTAAGTTAGTTTGATGTCCTTTAATTCAACTTAAAAATTTAATCCAATACATTTTAATAATCCCAATCAATCTAAATAAATTGAAAACATATTTCCAATTTTGGTGAAATTGTATCCATACATATATAACAAAATATTGCACTGTCAGATTTTTCCAAAATTGTGAATGTATATCTATAATAAAAGGATATTTAATATTACATTAAATTGAAAATGTTAATCATTTTCGCCTTGACTTGATTATCACCTCGCTTTGACTGCAATGTAGAGGAAAGCAGGTGGCTGCAGTAGGAGGAGGGCTCAAAAAATACATCAGAAGTCGGACACCTCCTGAATCTCACTATTTTGCTGCCTGTAAACATCACCAGTGGCAGAGATCGCGTTTGCGTTTTTTGTCATGGATGAATGACCTCATAAAAAAATCTATGACAATTTATAGTAAATATTATAGTGTTTTTGAACATGTTTTTTTTTTTCAGTATTGGGTTGTTTATAGTTGTGATACAACAACTATAGAATTTAAATAGGCTTTTTTTAATAATTTGGTTCAAAACCATTATATTGATATTAATTACTATAGTATATTTAATGTGGGAGTTGATGCAATTGAAATATTGTTGTTTTTACAAAAAGATGGACACAATCCCAGAAGATGAACAGCTCATTACAAATAGGTGTATTAAAATATAAATCTGTATATTCAACAGTGGTAAATATTAAAATAATATCAAAATAAACAGCTTATACAGTAATAAAGGGTTCAAGAAATCTAATTTGGCTATATTATATATTAAGTAGCTAAATAGCAAGATGCTTTTGAATGGCAGGCCATGACAAATGTTTGTTTGTTCGTTTTGCTAGGAATGTCCCTAGAATTTGGCATTTGTTTGAACAAGTGGACCATTTCTATAGCCATTTCAGACTTTCTAGAGAGCATTAGAAGATATAAAGGGACATTATTAGCCCTCTTGTTAATTAAAAAAAATGACTGCAAAAAAGATGAGGCATAACGGCAAAGCAGTCGGATTACCTTTGTATGTATGCATGCATATATGTACAGTTGAAGTCAGAATTATTAGCTCCCCTGTTTATTTTTTAAACCCAATTTCTGTTTAACGGAGAGATTGTTTCAACACATTTCTAAACATAACAGTTTTAATAACTCATTTCTAATAACTGATTTATTTGATCTTTGCCATGATGACAGTAAATAATATTTTACTAGATATTTTTCAAGACACATCATTACAGCTTAAAGTGACATTTAAAAGGCTTAACTAGGGTAATTAGGTTAACTAGGCTGGTTAGGGTAATTAGGCAAGTTATTGTATATCGATGGTTTGTTCTGTAGACTATCGGAAAAAAATATAGCTTAAAGAGACTAATAGTTTTGACCTTAAAATGGATTTTTAAAAAAATTAAAAACTGCTTTTATTCTAGCCAAAATAAAACAACAAAACAAAACAATGACTTTCTCCAGAAGAAAAAATATTATCAGACATATTGTGAAAATGTCCTTGCTCTGTTAAACATCATTTTTAGAAAAAATAAAAATAAAAAAAATTTAAAAAGTGGGCTTATAATTCTGACTTCAACTGTATGTAGCCTATGCATCTTTTATTGGATTGACTTTCATGGAATAATGTGCATAAAAAATACAATCTACAAAATTCACAAATACAGGCAGTGCAGAATTATTAGGCAAATGAGTATTTTGACCACATCATCCTCTTTATGCATGCTGTCTTACTCCAAGCTGTATAGGCTCGAAAGCCTACTACCAATTAAGCATATTAGGTGATGTGCATCTCTGTAATGAGAAGGGGTGTGGTCTAATGACATCAACACCCTATATCAGGTGTGCATAATTATTAGGCAACTTCCTTTCCTTTGGCAAAATGGGTCAAAAGAAGGACTTGACAGGCTCTGAAAAGTCAAAAATAGTGAGATATCTTGCAGAGGGATGCAGCACTCTTAAAATTGCCAAGCTTCTGAAGCGTGATCATCAAACAATCAAGCGTTTCATTCAAAATAGTCAACAGGGTCTCAAGCGTGTGGAAAAACCAAACCAAAAACCAAGGCGCAAAATAACTGCCCATGAACCGAGAAAAGTGAAGTGTGCAGCTGCCAAGATGCCACTTGCCACCAGTTTTGCCATATTTCAGAGCTGCAACATCAGGAGTGCCCAAAAGCACAAGGTGTGCAATACTCAGAGACATGGCCAAGGTAAGAAAGGCTGAAAAACGGTCACCACTGAACAAGACACACAAGCTGAAACGTCAAGACTGGGCCAAGAAATATCTCAAGACTTTTAAAGATTTTTAAGATTTTTAAAGGTTTATGGACTGATGAAATGAGAGTGAGTCTTGATGGGCCCGTGGCTGGATCAGTAAAGGGCAGAGAGCTCCAGTCCGACTCAGACGCCAGCAAGGTGGAGGTGGAGTACTGGTTTGGGCTGGTATCATCAAAGATGAGCTTGTGGGGCCTTTTTGGGTTGAGGATGGAGTCAAGCTCAACTCCCAGTCCTACTGCCAGTTTCTGGAAGACACCTTCAAGCAGTGGTACAGGAAGAAGTCTGCATCCTTCAAGAAAAACATGATTTTCATGCAGGACAATGCTCCATCACACGCGTCCAAGTACTCCATAGCGTGGCTGGCAAGAAAGGGTCTAAAAGAAGAAAAACTAATGACATGGCGTCCTTGTTCACCTGATCTGAACCCCATAGAGAACCTGTGGTCCATCATCAAATGTGAGATTTACAAGGAGGGAAAACAGTACACTTCTCTGAACAGTGTCTGGGAAGCTGTGGTTGCTGCTGCACGCAATGCTGATGGTGAACAGATCAAAACACTGACAGAATCCATGGATGGCAGGCTTTTGAGTGTCCTTGCAAAGAAAGGTGGCTATATTGGTCACTGATTTGTTTTTGTTTCGTTTTTGAATGTCAGAAATGTATATTTGTGAATGTTGAGATGTTATATTGGTTTCACTGGTGAAAATAAATAATTGAAATAGGTATATATTTGTTTTTTGTTAAGTTGCCTAATAATTATGCACAGTAATAGTTAGGGGTGTGAACCTACACTGGTCTCACGGTTACGATTATCATGCCATCGATTCGGTTCAATTCGATATCTCGGTGCATCACGGTGCATTGACGATGCTTTCCATACATAATTAGATTTTTTTTCTTTACAACACAAGAAATTTTTTTTTATTAAAATCTATAAATATGTTTATATTTATATATTACTTGTAATACAAATTTGTCCTTTAATACAAGTAGTCAGATACATGAACTGTACCTTTAATTTTACCTGCTCAAAAAAAAATGTTTGTGAACGTTTTAGACAAAACTCCAATACATGCACAGAACACAGCACGAGCATTCATAACAAATAAACTAATGTAAATATTATCCCGCTTGCTTTTTGAGCACTGGCATGTTCTTACACCCCTATGACTGGTCATTGGTGGGGGGGGGGGGGGGGGTATAAGAGAGAGAGAGAGAGAGAGATGGAGTTTTACAGCATTTCTCCCCAGTAGTGAAATAGCGACACGTGCTTTACCATTCCTCAGTGTCAGTGAAAGATCTGCTTTTTAAGCAGTAGGAGTGTTTTATTTACTCACCCTCGCCTCCTTCGCCATAGTATTCTACCACGACATTGCGCATAGGGGATAAATGACGTCAGTGCGTAATAACCGGTTATGATTATTACTGAACCGATATCGAATTGTCCCCATCTGCATCGCGGTGCACCGAAGAAACGATTAATTTTGACACCCCTAGTAAGTCACCTGCAAACACAGATATCCTCCTAAAATAGCTAAAACTAAAAACAAACTAAAAACTACTTCCAAAAATATTCAGCTTTGATATTAATGAGTTTTTTTGGTTCATTGAGAACATGGTTGTTGTTCAATAATAAAATTAATCCTCAAAAATACAACTTGCCTAATAATTCTGCACTCCCTGTAGGACTTTAAATTAAGAGAGAAATAAAATACAGCCCATGCTTTTTTCACATGCAACTTTTTATTATATTATACAGGTCACATTAAGGTTTTACAAAAGGTGTGTTTTGTTTTAGACATAAGAGCGAGGCAAACGCAAGTCGGACACATTTCTAACCAGCATGCATCTCAAGGTGAACGATTCTACCCATCTTAAGCCAGCCTATTGTCTCTATGCTTGTGTATACTCAGAATATTTCTGGTCTAAAAGTTAAGATGGTGAGTACTTTAAAAAGTAATTTCAAGCTAAAAAAAAAAGAAACAAAAACCTTTAGGCCATACACAATTATTTTAGAATAACCAACTCGTGATGACCGTCCTATAGCTCAGCCCGAGCAAATCCCTACCAGAGAGAAACTTTTGTAGCATCACTCAAGCCTGAGCTTGATAGGCATCCAAAAAAATTATCATCACAAACCAAATGTGCATCCCGCTGCTTCCTAATCTCAATGTTGAAACTGTCTCCAGCATTAATGCGAACTAAATCTCTTGGCTTCAGTAACTCTTAAGCAAAGCAAACACTTGGGTTATGTGAAGGTTATGTGGCACACGCTGCTGTCATTTTGTTTTGCAGATGGCACAATGAGTCCCTTCAGAGCCGCGGAGAGAGCACACGACCAATCAGAGGTAAAATATTTATAAGAACCCAACTAAAACTGACAGAGAGAAGAGCTATAAATCTTATGAACAATCTCTCTAATCGCCCTCACGCTCAGGAATCCACGCCGAACCCTAAAACAACCAATTAAAAGAGCTCATTCAAAATATATGCTGACTAACAGCTCGTAATAAACTCTCCGTATCCATTTATATCAACAGTCTTTAATGTTCTAATCAGGATATAGATGCATTAATTATGGATCAGGATCAAGGCGAGTGGGGAAATTACAGCCAACAGCTGTTCAGAGAGCAAGCGCTGGCATTCGGTATTCATGCTTCAAAAAAGGGCAGAGCGTTGTGTGAGTGCAGTCCACTTCGCTTCACGTCTTCTCTCTTCCAGCGGTCCATGTTGCCTGGAAACTGCCTTAATAGCAAATCCATTTTAATATCCTTTCATATGTATTCCAAATGTATTATTCAAACGTTTAATATCTTTTAAACTCCCTCTGGGTAGTTAGGACTATTAGAATCTGCCTTCATTCTGTTTTCGCCCCTCTCGCTTATTCACTCATTCCTTTGTTTTCTCCATCTCTTCCTCTTCTGCCCTGAGGGGAGACAAGGCCACGGCTCGTTTCGGGGTTTCTTATCAAAGTCTGCCTGCAGGAGTGTGTGTGTGTGTGTGTGTGTGTGTGTGCTTTCATTCCAAGAGACTGGAGAGGTGGATATGAGACTGAAGAGAGCCTATAGATTTAGGGTTCTTACACACAGGATGCGTGTTGTTATCAGGAACTGGAAAGTGTAACAAAAAAAGAGTGCTGTACTTTACACCGTATGTGATATGCAGTAAATCATGCACTGTGTGATATAAATATGCAGTGATATAACACCTGCTTCAACTGTACAAGTGATCAATGCACATGGTGTTTCTGGAATTTAGCTTGCATCTGTGAATTTTTCTTACCTAGCCTAGTCATTCTCAAACTTTTTTTACCAAGCACCACCTCAGAAAAAAGACTCTCAAAGTACCACCATAATGACCAGTATTGAAATACAGTAGCGTAGTAGTAGGCCTAATTAAGCAGCTACACTGCACAGTTCAAAAACGAGGCAGATTAATTATTATTATTAAGAATATTTATTACTGTTAGCCACTTTAAACATTATAAATCGTTTGAACATGAACTGTCCTTGCAGACAAAAAAACCTTCACAGTTTAAAATATAATGTGCTTTTAAAAGTTCATTAAAAATGGCACTGTTCTTAAAAAGTAAAAAGCAAACCGCTGTACTTGTAAAGTATTAATGTATAGAAGCGTATTCATCAAAACCTGGAAAAGTTGCTTGGACCTGATAAATATAGGCTATATGGGACGATAACCGGTTTCAAGGTACTGTATATAGTGGTTTGGAAATGTCAAGGTTTCTGTTATACCATTCCTAAGGTAAAGATTTTTTTTGTTTTGGTTTGTTTTTTTTTTTTTTACATGTTTTTCACAACTATTTTATTTCGTTTTTTAGGGCAACAGTACATCCAGCAAAAAAAGACCCTCCACATCAAAAGCTATGGTCCAAAATACTTTAAATGTTTCTTAATATAAAATATATTGTGTTCAATGGGGGAAAAGTTGTTGTTTTTTACCCAGACATTTAAAAAGAACTTATTTTGGAGCAGTAATCACAATACCGTGATACCGTGAAACCGTGATATTTTTATCCAAGGTTATCATATCATTAGAATCTTCAACCGGCCCATGCCTATATGTCATACATGTATATACAAATTTTTTATACATTTTAAAATATAAGTTGCATGTACATATGACATATTTGTATATCTTTGAAATCCAAACATTAACTTATATTTTAAATATAAACACAGTTTGAGAACCACTGTTGTAGAGTGTTTAAATACATTTTGCAGGATTTCCTTTAGAATATGGAAAGTAAATGTGCGAAAATTTTTCATAAACACTGTTTGGGCAGGTAATAAAATGCATATTAATCTAAAATTTAATATAAAATTACAATTATAACAGTAATTTTGTTTTTCTGTACAATTATATGTGACTATCCACAATCAATCATAAAATGCAGCTTTTATGATGTCATTGACACATGGCAAGTATAAAAAAGGTAAAATATTTCAATCTTGTGTAGAAATAGTTAGTCGGACTGTATATTAAAATGGGCTTAAGACACATTCACACCAAGAAAAACAACAGTAGCATTATATAACAGTAGCATTTATAACAAAAATAGTATAACATAAACAATATTGTTATTATCAATTTCAGGATGACTTTTTTCCAGACGAAAAAAAAGAAACACCAAAGTGAAAATAGGAAGAGCTAATTTTAGACTGAAACAAGTCTGATCAAATATAATATCCATGACTAGGGCTGCACAATATTAGAAAAAAACTGACATTGCAATATTTCATTTTTTGCAATATTATCATTTAACAAGATGACTTAAATCACTTTTTTGGAAAGAATTCAGAACTTTACATTGATTAAGATGATTTTGTTAAGGGAAATAAATTATTATGGTTAAAATAAAACAGTGCTGGGCGACGCAGTGGCGCAGTAGGTAGTGCTGTCGCTTCACAGCAAGAAGGTCGCTGGTTCGAGCCTCAGCTGGGTCAGTTGTCGTTTCTGTGTGGAGTTTGCATGTTCTCCCTGCGTTCGCGTGGGTTTCCTTCGGGTGCTCCGGTTTCCACCACAGTCCAAAGACATGCTGTACAAGTGAATTGGGTAGGCTAAATTGTCCGTAGTGTATGAGTGTGAATGAGAGTGTATGGATGTTTCCCAGAGATGGGTAGCAGCTGGAAGAGCATCGGCTGCGTAAAAACATATGCTGGATAAGCTGGCGGTTCATTCCGCTGTGGCGACCCAGGATTAATAAAGGTTGCTTGAACAAAGTCACAGGTCTCAACACACATCCAAATGAAAATCTTTCACAGAGTTGGGATTAAATTTTGCAATGACTCCTCAAATCACACTTTCAGAACTGTGATTCTTGGTTAATTATAAACCCAACTTTGCATTGAAGACCCCACGATTTGACTATTGCACATGCGCACATTGTGTTATCGATGCTGAAACAATATATTGTGCAGACCTACTCTGGTATAAAGCGAAGTGATCAGTCAGTGCAAGAAAATAAACATTATAACGTTAGCTGAGACAGATAACGCTGAGATCACTTTCAGGGCATTTATATTCCAGCAGATTAACAATAAAATACTGACAGCTACTCAGAATTCATTCAATGTTGTATATGACATTGCAGAGAATCTCACTGCCTCAATGAATTGGCATATTAAATCAGTTTTAAAGATGCTTTAAAAATGATTATCTGGAAAACAGCTGGTTATACTATCAGAATGAATGCCGAAAAAGTCCTCAGGTATCCAGCACTAGCTTTGACATCCTTGTCTTGATTCCTTTTGAAGCTGCTTGAAAAAATTTCTACAGTATATTTCACAACGACTAAGATAGCTCTTCAAAACAGCTATTTTTTTTCTCTTCACCTAATTCTGTGTTACCCAGAAGAAGAAATAATCTAAGATTGTAACCAGCATGAGGGGTGAGTAAACAATAACACATTTTCCATTTTTGCGTGGGCTATCCCATTAATTCTCAATTACAATGAGCATAACCGATATGATTGTTTTCATCCAATTGATCAATGTTTAAACTTTAACTTGACAAACATCTTAAAATTACACTCGTGGAGGACAATGCTAAAAGAAACTATCTTAGACATACAAGTATAGGCATTATATTGGCCTCCCTGCTCTCTAAATACCGGTCATTAAAAACCCATAAGGGGTGACCACTACTCAAGAAGCAAACAAAACAGGTATTTGAGACTACAAATAACACTGCGGGGATTTCTGTTGCTTGTAGTGTAGATCTTAAGTCTTTAAGTTATTGAAGAACTGAAGCCACAAGGGACACAGTTAAATGAATCTCAATAAAACTCTGCAAACTGCTTAGTGTGATTAAAAAAACAAAACAAAAAAGAGATGGAATAATTATGACTGTCTTATTCATAGTCGTCTAAAGTGAGGGCATCCAAACGCTGCCATCCTTCTTGCTTCCACCATTTCTGTTGCCAAGGTGAACAAATCTCCTGTTTATCACTCAGCATGGCCCATCTGTTTACAACTGTAGCAGACAGAGCATGAGAAATAGACTTGTCTGCAAGTGAACAGCCTAATATATGCATGTGTATATATACACAATTAACCAATTAACTCACTAAAAATGAAAGTTATTTCAGCATTTACTTACGTGCAAGTCATTCCAAAATAGAGTTGCTATTGTCTGGTAGTTATTGCAATAACGATATCAGTAATCATAAATCATGTTTACAAAAAATAAGAGACAAAAAAGTCCTGTATCTTTGGATGTTCAAGATGTTCAATACAAACGGTGACATAGGCTTTTACAGAGTTAGCTTAGCAAAGCCTACAGCTAATGAAGTTTGGTGGACTACAAAAAAAATACATCTGAGGTAATGATGTCAATAACCCTTCTGAGAAAGCACATGGCAAAGGGTCATGGTCACAGAGGCATTGTAACAATAGTAGTAATAAGCGTCAAATATTGTCCAAACGCTGCTTTTTTCACAGAGCTTGTTCGGTTTCTGTATTTGGGCTTCCAAGGAACATGACACAAAAATTATGTTCCATAGAATTAAAAAAAGATCCAACTCTCTATGCAATGCATTTTACAAAGGACCGCTGCAGAAACTAGTCATTTATTTATCCAACAAACCCATAGAAATACCTACAATCTTGTGAAAAGTCTCTCTATGCGTCCGCTTTCCGTGAGTTCTACATTTGAATTAATAAACTTGAGTTCGCAGAAGTTATGTGAACATTTCGTATTACTTACACATGCTTATAGCCCAAATATATATGAAAGACAGATGTCAAATTTTATTTGAGACCAGGCATGACCAAACTGTTTACGCTAGATGCCGAATTGTCAATTTGTCATTCTAGTGTAACTGAATTGTACGTGTTGTGTCTGATTCAGGCTCAAACTGATGTGGCTTAACGTACATTATTTTCACAACAGAGTGCAAGCTAGAAAAGGCATGATGTTTCCTGGTGATGTGGACCCAATCCAAAAATCACAACACATTAGGTTAGCTGACCAATCAGAGCCCCTTGAGGGTGGGCCCTCGAAAGAACCAGGAAATATGATCATTTTCATTTTCATGTTGGCTGAGTAGCAGTATAAAATTAAGGTAAGATATGTGAAAAAATAATGTGATTTTATTTGCAAATGAAGCATAAACACACATTCTTTTACCCTCCCATAAACATAATCAAGCCTTAAAAAACACTCTGGACCACCCCTTTAAAATGCCCTATTAACAGTAATTAACATTGGCCATAATCAGAAACATTTCTTAAGAAGCCAATCAACATATTAGAATGATTTCTAAAGGATCATGAAATTGAAGACTGGCAGGGTTTTTACAGGTTTAAGACTTTAAGACATTTTAAGACCATTATGAATGAAATTACAGACTTGCACTACACAATGCTAAACTTTTTTTTAAAAATTTTAATTTTGATATTTAATTTTTTATTTCCTAATGGCCCAGTTAAAACATAAAAAAACCATTAAAAATAAATGTTATTGTAAGGAAGATAATTAAGCTATACTGGTAAAAACAGTTAATAAATAAACTTTTCTTAAAACTTTAACTGAGATGGAATGTGATTCGACGGGTGTTAGCCCGATTAGGTAGCTTCACATGGACATGTAAAGACCTACAACACAATATTACAGTGAATTTAAGACATTTTAAGACTTTAAGACCCCGCGATACCTTGGACTGATGTAATGACTGCTAAATAGTAAGTTCTGCCATCACATGAATAAATTGCATTTTAAAATATATTAAACAATCATCAAATCTGTCAAAAATGCAGCCAATGCTAAACCTGTGCATAATATTAGACAAAAAGAAAAATCTCTTCCCACAAAGGCAGAGTTGCATTAAGATTCTTCAAAAATGCTACAAAAAAAACGACGGAAAAATTTTGAAGCACACCTCTAAAATTGCAAGTACTACTCTGTTTCGGTGGTGTTTTATTACATTATATGACGCAAGAGTCTCTGCAACCATGATTGTCTCACAGTTTAGCCCACCTCAACATGTCACCATTGAACGTACCGGTGAGGGGGTTGTGGCTGGTTAAGTCAGTCCTTTAAAAGGTGAAAAACAGCACAGTCGGGTCTCGGGGGAGCCAGAGAAAGGTAATGAGGGCGATCCTTTAGATGTTACCCTTCACTCCGCAGTCTTTTAATTAGGGCGCTGATCAGACATAATGAAGTGGAAATGCCATTTCAGATTTTTAAAGGTACTGCTACTTAGCAAACCAGGGAAACAAAGTCCATCCACCTGTCTAAGCCATTTCTCGAGTAATACCAATGGCTTTGGTAAAATGGCAAAATGATTTGATCATCATAGGTAAAAGGTGAATGACGGGAATTATGGGCTGGTTCTTCAGGGCAATCCATCTGAGGTCAGGCAATTAGAAAAACTCTGTTATCACCGCTCATGTAACTAAAAGGGTTCAGACTATCAGGCTGTCTGAATCAAATTACCATGTCAATGTATGTTAATCTAAGGTTTTCTTTTCCATGTTTAAACCAGATTCAACCAACCCAAACCTTCATTTTCCAAGCCTTTTTGTTTTCCCTTTTATATAGAAGATCGCTGAATGGCCTGTCAACTTAAGAATCATAAACCTAAACGTTCTGTCTGTCTAAACTCATGGTTTAATGGAGTTTGGTCAAATAATTTCACCAAAGAAATACACTTCAATTTCCACAAAGCCCATGAGAGAGCTTGATAAATAATTCAAATATGCTTTTAAAGGATGGTTCACCATCCAAAAAATTGGAAAAGCACAGTTTAATCACCTTTAAATTATTAAAAAACCTGTATGACTTTCTTTCTTTGAAGGAACAACAGAGGTCACTATTAAAAATTCTGAAAGTGGACAAGGACGGCGGTATTATGCTGCAAAATTACAACACACAAAAATCATAAAAGTATCCTTATATAACTTACATGATATAAAATGGCCAAATTTAAGATATTGTTCACTGAAAATTCTGTTTTCAGAGAATACATCTGAAACTTTTGAATCTGGTTCAAAAGATACACTTAATTCCATCAAAAATCTGACCCACGTTCAAGTAACTGACTCATTTATATTAACAATTAATAAATTTTTACTTTTCCTGAATAATAGTGTTATAAAAATCCAATTGTAAATATGCACATAAAAGGTGCACACAAACTGCTTCATGCAATTTGCTATATAAAAATAAAATAAAAATAAATAAATAAAAAACATTGTACATGTGCAACAGTAAAATGTAATCTTTTGAAACATGTTTAAGAATTAAAAGGTTTAAAAATGATACACATATTCAAAACATGCCCATAAACTCATTTTCCTTTTGGACATTGTGTACAACAAACATACATTAATTGTCTATAAAATTTAAATAGTCCTATAGTAGAGCCTAATCAAGTGATTTTGGAGTGTACCGACCCCCCAAAAAAACATATATACATACATAAATACATACTTACATACATACAAATTTATATATACAATATAATATTATATATATATATATATATATATATATATATATATATATATATATATAATAAATCTAAATATTACATGTTCATCTGGAGCTGTTTCATTGTAACTAAGCAGTTAAACGGCCAGTATTATGTTTTATTATTATTATTATTATTATTATTATTATTATTATTTACAAAGGATAGAATAAATAGTATACATTACAAAAGCTGCAAATAAATAAGCAAACAGTTTTAACAATTAAACTTAATAGCTATTATAAAGAAATAGAATCAAGTTATCAAATCTCAATCTTTTCTTCACTGTATAACCTAAACATTCTGATTAAAGAGCAACAAATGAATCTCTCATTTAGATTTTTTGTTTGATTACATTAACTAACAGATGTGTCACTTTAAAAATGCATACATCTAACATTATAATGAAAGCATTTGATTGCTATCCTAACTTTTAAGCTAATTTAAGACAAAATAAGTTGTGTTTTAAAGTAAACCCACCAAAAACGACATCTTTAGATGTTATTATTATTATCAATTATGTGTATATGTCTGTTCAAATAGTTCAAACACGCACCCAAAGCCCAGACTTTTGCTCCACTTTAAAATTGCGTCAGAATTCGTTTGGGAAACAGCATCTATTTATCAACATCGAGTGCGTTAGCTGACAGTCATGCACTACTACATGACTGTTTTAAGGATTGCATAGGAAGGTCAACCTTGCCTGTAATGGAAAGGAAGGGAATCAAGCCGTTTTTATATTTATTTCAAAGTGTATTCATGCCTAAATAAAATGAAAGTACAGAACAGATTCACCTTTGAGAGCAAGGGCCGTCCCCTGGTGGTTTGGTGGTATGGGTTGATTGGAAAATACCTTTAAGGAATGATATCAGGATAGAACTGTAAAAAACGGGAGAATCCCAGGAAAAACGGGAGGTTTAAATGTATGCTTCTACAAGAAGTCAAATCAGGTTCCTTTCATAGTCCTAATGCTATGCAAAAAAATAGTCAAATGCATTCCAACACCAACAAAAGGCCACTGACCAATGTAAGAGAAAAAGCACAAACATTCATATTTCAATGCATCCAAATCACATCCTTTTTATTTGTTTGCTTCCCACAAGCTCCTAGGCCACATAATATGGCTATGTTTATCCAATCATGTGTATACATCGCACTGAGTGCTCCTGCGAAAGTAATGTAGAGCTTGATAAAATCAGAGCCAAAAGTCTTGACAAAAAACAAAACAAGCAATCACATGTGAATCCATGTTAAGTGATATTACTTCTTCTTGTGCCCATTTGTTTGGTTTTGAACTAAATAATTTGGTTTGCATTTACTGTAGTAAAAGTGTTATTCCCTCATATATATATATATATATATATATTATATATATATATATATATATATATATATATATATATATATATATATATATATGTATGTATGTATGTATGTATGTATGTATACTGTATGTATATATCGATCGATAGATAGATAGATAGATAGATAGATAGATAGATAGATAGATAGATAGATAGATAGATAGATAGATAGATAGATAGATAGATAGATAGATAGATAGATACATACATACAGTATACATACATACATATATATACATATATATATATATATATATATATATATATATATATATATATATATATATATATAGTTTATGTTATTATGCTTACTTAATTATTGTTGTTTTTCATGTTTTATTATTATTTTCTTTTTGATTCCATTGAAGCAGTCTGATTTGAGCTATGAATACCACACATCTGACAAAAGAAACACGCCTTACACACCCCAGAGATGATAATTCAAACTGGCAATTTTGACTGGCAACCATCTAATCAGGTGAAACCATTCATTAAGGTAATTAATTACTTTGATAGAGCCATCGGGAGATGAATATAATAACAACAGAGCCAGCTTTTCAAACTAATGTGGACGGCCTGGTCCCAGGTGCTGTTTTTCTCTTTAATTGAGGGTGAAAGACCATAAAGAGTCTCACTTTAACATTTCATTCACTCATCCAATTAACCCTGTGTGCTGGTGCAGGGTCATATGCATTGTGCAGACCTCTCATCTGCTCCTCTCAAGAAGTGTGACTTAAAGATTATTTTAGTCATTAATGAAGGAGAGAAAGGGGACAAGCAGGTTAGTGAGAGAACACAGTGACAAAGGTCCATGCATGGAGACCAGACACATAAGTTAGAAATAAGCTTTAAGATCTGAACCATATTGCATTTTCTATAGACTGCATGATGGGATTGATTACTCATATTTTAAGGGATAGTTCACTCAAAACTGAAAATTCTGTCACCATTTACTCATCTTCACCTCATTCATTACATAAGTTGAAATTGATGTATTGTTTATATTTATGTAAATTATTTAAATTAAATGTATTCATTTACATATTTATTTTTTTAATATACAGTTGAAGGCAAAAATATTAGCCCTCTTGAGAATTTCTTTATTCTTTTTCAATTATTTACAAAGTGATGTCTAACATTTTTATCTTATTTATTTTATTTTGGCTGGAATAAAAGATGGTTCTTGCAAATTGCCTTGCCAAATAACTACAAAAATAGTATGTAATGTCACTGTGGAAAAGACAAAAAAAAAAAGTAATTCAAAATTAGTTATTAAAACTCTTATGATTGCAAAAAAAAAAAAAAAAAAACATTTTCCTCTACGTTAAACATCCCTTTCAAAAATCATATTTTACAAAGAATTTACATTTCACAGGAGAGCTACTAATTTTGACTTCAACTGTATACAGTTAGTTATTTTTTTCCCCAATTCCTGTTTAATGGAGAGAAGATTTTTTAACACATTTCTAAACATAATACTGTAGTTTTAATAACTCATTTCAAATAACTGATTTATTTTATCTTTGCCATGATGACAGTAAATAATATTTTACTAGATATTTTTCTAGACACTTCTATAGAGCTTAAAGCGACATTTAAAGGATTAACTAGGTTAATTAGGTTAACTAGGCAGGTTAGGGTAATTAGCCAAGTTATTGTATAATGATGGTTTGTTCTGCAGACTATCGAAAAAAATATATAGCTTAAAGGGGCTAATAACTTTGACCTTAAAATGGTGTTTAAAAAATTAAAAACTGCTTTTATTCTAGCCAAAATAAAACAAATAAGAGCTTCTCCAGAAAAAAAAATATTATCAGACATACTGTGAAAATGTCCTTGCTCTGTTAAACATAATTTGGGAAATATTTAAAAAAAGAAAAAGTGCTGGGTGATATGGCCAAAATAAATTACAATACAATTGACTCATATAAGAGCAATTCCATGCAAATGTCAATCTTGCCATTAAAAAAAGTTTTTTGTTTATTTTGTATAGGCTTGTATTTTACAGGACTGTAAAAATAGTCAAAAATGTCTCTGTCAATGTTCTCAAAACAATTATTTTTGATTTACCAAAGTCACACAAGTGGCAATTTCACATCCGTCACATCCATAACTAAGCTTTTTTTTTTCCTCATAAATACAAAAATGTAAAATAAAATAAAATAAAATAAATTCTACACTTATCCTCTTGATTGGCATTGTTTCTTTTGGGTTGTGCAGTTTAATTCACAGAATTTCTACAAAGTATGTTGTATACTGTAAACTTGCAGACTCTTTTGGTCAAATTCATAACGCATGTTTATTTTCCTCATTTAAAATAAAAAATATGCTTTCAGATTGATATACTTCTGATCCCATAACTCTGTGGTTAGTTATTTTGGAAACTATAAACCGATGTGTCAATATAATGTTAACAAATACTTTCAGTGTAAATTTATGCTTTGAGTTTTACTGCAAATGTCACATCCATAACACTGGAATTGCTCATAAGTCAAATTCAATAATATTTACTTTAAGTTTAAAGACAGATTTTTTTTTCTCACCTGAATGAAAATTGTAGTTCCTTCACTTTGAGGAAACAATAAAATTGTAATATTTTTTTTTTTTTCAATAATAACCAAAATGTTGCTGCTTTTGAGTATTATTGGAGCAAACAGTGTGGCAAACAGGAATCTCTGTTAAGATTTGAAATACAAGGATTATATTAAGTTTGTGTTGTTTATTCAAGGTAAAAATATTATTTCACAAAGTCTAAGTATTATTATTTTATTGTCTAGCCCTACAGAAAAAAAAACTGAAAACCGAACAGAACAGAAAAAATAAAATGCAAGCTTTATCTGAAGACTTAATTATTAATAATCATAAATGGAGTATATTTAGTAAACAGCAGATAGTAACACTATGGTAAAACTCCAGCAACATAAAAATAAATAAATAAATAAATCCACCTTATGAAGCTGTCTGCCAAAGAATTAGCAAACACTAAAGATGTCTGATGAGCACTTTAATATTAATTGACCTCAGAATAAAGTAGAGTGAAAATATAATGAAAATGGGCAGACTTTGGTTGCACTTTTCCTTCTTAGCAAATCTGTTTAACTCCCAACCGAGCCCAGCCTTTCCACCTGTTTTTAACATGTTTATCATTAATTACTGGAACAGATTCAAACGTCTGTAGTGTAAATGCAGCTCTATGCATTAACCAGATGGTTGAGTCACTTTCAGGGTACTGAAAGTAACTGCGCAACATTAAAATTCACACAGAATTAAATTAGCTTTAAGAATTGTTCCAATTCACCGCTCCGGGATTGTGCATAACACAATTAAAAACACCTTGCCTGTGGCAAACCTAACACAAAATGGGGCCGTGAATTAGCACAATGAATTAAAACCTCCATTTAATATAATTTCCTCTTATTTTTATTGCTATTACCCCAGATGCAGGGACGCAAGCAATCAAAGTAATGGAACATTACAATTGAATCTAAAAGTCAAGTACGGTCCCTGTCTTCAGCGTGTAAAGGTGCGGTCGTAAAAAGGAATCCAAAAGATTTAGATAGACATTTCGCTGAAGGTGGCGTGACACATATTTCTCCGCCCATTTAAAATCACAATGCCGAACTACAGTGTGATGAACTCTCAGCGAGGGATAATGCTCCGCTCACCTCTAACATCTCCCTCCATTAGTGCGTAATGAACAGCAGGGTTTGAAAGCGCAGCCATTAGACGGAAGAATGTATTTCCTCCATTCTCACATCCCACCGGCGACAGCAGGTCAAAAGAGGCGGAGCCAAAAGTGCCGTTGTGTTGATTAATAAGACGAATAGTCATCCAGAACATAACATCCTACTCAGGAGGAGCTAACAAGAAACATGCTGCTTTATGAGGAGCCTCTCCACGAGAAAATTGGGATTTTAATGCAGTCATAATCTCCAACATTTGCGTCTTCCGTAAAAATAGAAGACATGTCAGCATTATCTTGCTCCTGCAGCATGTGTGTCTAATTTAGTGAATTGACGACAGGGTTAAGCAGGGTTCAGCCAGCACAACAATGTAACACTCAGCCATTACACTGCATTGCCCATGGCGACCAGCTTGTTTTCGTTGGCAATGGTTCAGTCCTGCCAGACAGCAGAACATTTACATTATGGGACAACACATTATGGCCAGAACACCCATAATGCTGTAGGTTTCTAGACATTTCTGAAAGCAATAAAAAGTCTCGGAATTTAAATGTCACTCTGCGGCTGATCAAAAGGTTAAATCTAAGTTTTATGAAGCTTAAAATGGATAAACAAGATGATCAACAAGAAGGCACAGGGACCCAACTACAGTCAATAAAGAACTGAAAACAACGTTGTCAGTACTGTCAGTTTTACCAGTTTAAATAGATCAAAAGTGACAGTAAAGACATTCAGAGTGTTCAAAAAGATTGGTTATGTTATTTAGATTTTTTTTAAATAAAAAACAAAAGACAAAAATACAGATTAAAATATATTAAATCAGAAAACTGAGTGTAAACTAAAGCCTGTTTTATATTCGACACGTTCGCTAGTTCGCTTGAGTGCACACGCTGCATGTGACATCATTGTGGTGTTTGCGGAGGTTCGATTTGGGTGTGCGCGACATGATTTCAGCTGACAGAGCGCACAAAATTTTTTGAGACTCGAGCGAACAGTTCGTGCTGCGCCACATTTGATTTGAGTTGAATATGAATCACTTTGAAGAGATTTTGTCTAACACGGGTACATCAGTACAGACAGCTTTGCGATCTGTCCATGCGTGATCATAGAGATAACCAGATGGACAATAATTATTAGCTAGAAATTAGAAATACAGCCGTAGGAAACGAGTAGGGCTGCAACTAACCATTATTTTAATAATCGATTAATCTGTCGACTATTTCTTCGATTAATCGGATTTAAAAAACAAAAAAACAAAAAAAGAAAAAATATATATTTTCAACCCTTTATTCAAAAAAGCTCATCCCTGAGCTGTTATAATAATAATAATAATAATAATAATAATAATAATAATAATAATAATAATAAACTAACTAAGAAGTTTTGTCCTGTTTTCTATCCAAATATCTAAAAAAGAAAAATCTTAAATCAAGATACATACTAGACACTAGGGCTGCACGATTCTGGCTAAAATGAGAATCACGATTTTTTTTTTTTGCTTAAAATTAAGATCACAATTTTCTCACAATTCTGTAGATGTAAAATAAAGGTTTACATGAGGACGCTATTAATATTGTTATTTCTCAAACATATGGTAAAACAATACTAATAATATCAGGCCTATGTGTAGGTCTACCGTTGATTAAAATGCTTAATTTTGTATAGACATGGAACGGTGGATTTGAACAGACTTTAAATTTGTCCTGGTTGTTAATTCGAAGTAAGGTGATGACATCAGAATATAACTACTCATAATTCTAAAGTTGAATTATTATGTTTGAGACATGCTTGTCATTTGTCATTGACAACATTATTAGACTATTTTATTTGGTAAAATAAAACATTTGTCATTATCAGATTTCTTATCTTGCATTTTATTCAACATTATATAGGCTAGAGTAGTTATACTGACCCAGTAAACATTTATTTGCATGCACAACCCCATGTTCGCTATGAAAAAAAAAAACATGTCAAATGCTTGTCGTAATCATAACTTTTTAAATGCGATATGGTCATTTAAATGATGTGCGCACCGGATTCACTTTCACTTCCTAGTGCGGTTCATAGCTGCCGTTACTGTGAGCAAAAAAAACACACTTGCAAACTATACTTTCCATGCAGCTCTCAACGATAGCGCTGTGCAACAAATTGAATGTTATTTACAACTCTCTTAGCTGTTATTCACAGCCTATGCAGGTTCTGTTCACTAAAGTAGACATCGTTGGCGGCCATGCGAGCGTCCTCTCGGTAGTAAACAAACAGTGCGTCAGCACACGTGTGATTTCGCGGCTGCGAATACATCATTACATTAAGATAGAAATTACATTTTTGGGTGAATTATATCTTATAAATACAGTATGTGACACTTTTAACTAGGGCTGTGTATTGGCAAGGGCCTCGCGATACATGTGTCATGATACAATATATCGCGATATAATAAATATTATATTATATATCGCGATACTATAAATATAGTGATTTATTGCAATAGTATGTGTGCCACATTATATTGACAACTTGATAAAGTCGGCAGACAAATTAAAATTCCAATTCCAATTTCATTTTCATCCATTCCAATTCATTAAAACTGCACAGTGTGATTAAACAGAGAACTACAGGGAGTGCAGAATTATTAGGCAAGTTGTATTTTTGAGGATTAATTTTATTATTGAACAACAACCATGTTCTCAATGAACCCAAAAAACTCTATAATATCAAAGCTGAATATTTTTAGAAGTAGTTTTTAGTTTTAGCTATTTTAGGAGGATATCTGTGTGTGTAGGTGACTATTACTGAGCATAATTATTAGGCAACTTAACAAAAAACAAATATATACCCATTTCAATTATTTATTTTCACCAGTAAAACCAATATAACATCTCAACATTCACAAATATTAATTTCTGACATTAAAAACAAAACAAAAACAAATCAGTGACCAATATAGCCACCTTTCTTTGCAAGGACACTCAAAAGTCTGCCATCCATGGATTCTGTCAGTGATCTGTTCACCATCAACATTGCGTGCAGCAGCAACCACAGCCTCCCAGACACTGTTCAGAGAGGAGTACTGTTTTCCCTCATTGTAAATCTCACATTTGATGATGGACCACAGGTTCTCTATGGGGTTCAGTCAGGTGAACAAGGAGGTCATGTCATTAGTTTTTCTTCTTTTAGACCCTTTCTTGCCAGCCACACTGTGGAGTACTTGGACGTGTGTGATGAAGCATTGTCCTGCATGAAAATCATGTTTTTCTTGAAGGATGCAGACTTCTTCCTGTACCACTGCTTGAAGGTGTCTTCCAGAAACTGTCAGTAGGACTGGGAGTTGAGCTTGACTCCATTCTCAACCCGAAAAGGCCCCACAAGCTCATCTTTGGTGACACCAGCCCAAACCAGTACTCCACCTCCACCTTGCTGGCGTCTGAGTCGGACTGGAGCTCTCTGCCCTTTACCTATCCAGCCACGGGCCCATCAAGACTCACTCTCATTTCATCAGTCCATAAAACCTTAGAAAAATCAGTCTTGAGATATTTCTTGGCCCAGTCTTGACGTTTCAGCTTGTGTGTCTTGTTCAGTAGTGGTCGTTTTTGGTCGTTTATTTTTTGTCTAATTCAGTACTCCCTGGTATAGCGTTTAGGGTTGGGCTATGTTGACCAATTTGGCAACTAGGCAGAGTGAACTGTGCCGTTGTGGCGTCCACACACTTGCTTGGTAAAAAAGGTGCACAACCAACATTATCTGAGGTTTTCACTAAAATTACTTGGTACAAGCGTGAAAGCAAAAGACTGAAGCAGTGTACTGATGCTGTGACACGTTACCTGATAGAATCAAATGACAGAAGAGTTGTTAGATAGAGACAAGATTAATTAAATATCACGTTTAACAACTAACTTATAGTGAGATGCGATCCAGCGGTACATCCTTGATAAACTGTCCGTACCAATGACTGTGTAAAATATACAGTCCGTACACTGTTCTCTGGAGCTCAGACGAGCGCATGACAGTGTGTGTGTGTCTGTGTGTGGTCACGTGATGTGCGTTTTCAGCAGACGGAGGGCTGTTCAGAAATGCCAGATTAAATGCTAGTTTGGATGTGGATCATTCTCGTTCTGAAATGCCATTTTAAAACTAAGCTGTATCATTGTAAACGGGGCCTGAGTGTGTGTTTTTCATGAGCGGGTTTGCAACGAGGGCGGTGCGAAGAATCGGTGATGCTGCCTCAGCATCATGATGTCTATAGGCTATCGGCCCTAATAGTGTTAAAACCATAGTGCAGCCACACGTCAGCTCTAAAAGCTGGAGGCACCTTTATATTTTATGCCATGATCACTTTTGCTTACTTCTGATACCGTACTACTTGGCGTTTTGTTGATCGTTAGCAACATTTACAGGAGCGGAGGAGGAGGTCATTTGGCACAACTTGAATTGATACTTGAGGTTGGACTATTAATACACTATCGTAAAAGAAACTATCGCGATAGTTAGATGTATCGATATTTTTGCACAGCCCTACTTTTAGCGCCATTTGGAGGTGTCCATGTTGCTTTGAAGACTTGTGCCCTGCCTTTACGTTTCTCTCCTGACCTTGAAAATATAATTAGCTAAAACTTAGAAAAGCTGAATTAAGATCGTGTGTAGGGTCGAATCGAGATCGCTATCTTTTGTCAGTCCTACTAGACACATGAAGTAGCATAAGAAATGATGTCTTGTTTTCTGAAAAAACACCTCAAAAAGTGATTGTTTGCTTAAAACAAGCAAAATTATTTGCCAATGGGGTAAGAAACAGAAGTTCAGTATCACTTAATTTTCTCATGCTGTTTTTCTTGTTTAATCTTAATTTAAGATTTTTTTTGATATTTGGACTGGAAACGAGACGAAATGACTAAGTAAGAAAAGATTTTTGCAGTGTAGCTATACATGACAACAGATGAAAAAATGAATGATCCAAAATAGGCGAGAATAAAAACGTGTCTTTAGTCTTGTAATTCAAAGTGCACAGTAACTATACCACCGCTGCTTTACTACTGTAGTTAACCCTTTCACTGGTGAGTTTAAAATATTCTGAAACCAGGAGTCAGTTATTTTAGGTGACCGCTATTTTAGAACATTCACCCTTAATGTTTCCGTGGCGACGCATCATGTTTGTCACGTGACACACCGCAGCCACAATAGCGCTGTATGACAGATGTATCCCTTTTATTTCGTTTTTTCCGTTTTATTTCAACATATTTACCAGCTTGCTCATCATGTCATTAACTACCTGATATTCAAATTCACATACACTTGTAAGTGATTGTGATCTAAACCGAGAGATGGACATCGCCATGTTTACTTGCAGCCGGGCGTTTGCCTCATTCATAAAAGTAGAACATGCAGGATTCAGCATGCAAGTAAGTGGCTGGTGAACATAGTGAAAGTAACTATAAAGTTGAATCTTTTCTTCTCTATGTGTATCTGATATGAATAATACACATCGGCAAATTATATTTAAATGGATTGTTAAACTTCCTTGTGTGTTTTACTAGTACTTGTGTGTATTTACATGTCTAAAACATAAACGCTGCAAAACTGTTAATATGACACATCTTTCTTTAGCTCAGCGCCAGTCAACGCGCAAAAAGCTCAAAAAGTCTTAAAAATTCAAAAAGTTTGAATTATTCAGTTGCCGCTCTAAGGGTAAATGAGCTAACGCTAACTTGTCATGCTTGTCAAGCTGGATAACGAGCAAAACACCAGCACCAGGGACTTTACAGTCCTCACTTCCACACGGAACAAAAGTAGGGTTCTATAGTGATTTACCCTGCTGTTGAACTCCCTTCCTCCTCGTCCCTGTCAATGAGGCGCCAAACTCTGTATCAGTGCGCAAGAGAGACCGTGTTCACTCCGCTCCGCGCTGAACTAAAGTGATTTTTTAATTATCAAACGTCCCGAATATGAATTTCAATGCCAACTGATTTTTATTGATTTAATTTATTCGTTGTTGCAGCCCTAGAAAGGAGGAAAGTTTTTGTTAAAAAGTTTTGAAAAACATGAGGGATAAATTTGTTAAAAACAAAAAGGCAAAAGTGACAATTACAGAATATGTTTTTCCACCATTCATAGGTTTTACACTGATGTGTATATTACAATTTTGAATTTAAACTATTTAATAGTTACAAAACAAATGAAGTCACAAATTATTTCTTTGATAACTGGTTTTTTCCATATTTGAACCTATCGGTTTATAATATAATGATGCCCTATTTTTCTAGGTTTTATTGGTGAAAACGATCAGGAATATTGGACCATTATTGCCTTTTTAGCATATAAGTATGACAGAAACTAACCCGACAGTAATGTGTGAATTGTGGAGTGAGATAAATCAAAAAAAAAAAAAAAACCTTCAGTAATATTCAGTAAATTTACTTTTTTTGTAGAGCAACCCATGTTCTATTGTCATTGATATTTTAATAAACTTTAATAGGTAAAGTGTCTGAGATACGAACAAAAGCATGTGATGCATCAAAGTTTAATTTAAAAAACCTTAAATGGTTTAAAAATCTTTATAATCATTAAAATAATTTAGAAAAATAATAAAAATAATTAGTTTAAAAATCTTGAATTAAATTAATGAGATGACGTAGTTCCGGAAACTTCCTACTTCTCTGTTTATCCGTCTGATTTTACGATCGCTTTTAAAGAATATCACAATGGCAAATGCGTCAAGTATAAAAGCGTCGTCCGTTTCGTGAGGTCTGCGATGCAGCGCCAGGCAAAAGTATAAGTCAGCCTTAAGAGTGAAAATAGTCAAAATTCAGAGAAAAAAGTTAGAATTGTGAGATATGACCACAGACTTGCAAGGAAAAAAATCTGAATTAAAATTGTGAGAAATTAAATCACGGTTCTGAGAATATGTCAGAAATGTAAGTCATAAAATTCTAAAATTGCAAAAAAGTTTGTTTAAAATGGTCACAATTTTAAGGGGAAAAAGTCAGAATTGCATTTATATATGGCATTTCAGCCTTATTTAATTAAGTTTATTAGTTTATTTGACAGGCAGCATGGTGGCGCAGTGGGTGGGACAATCGCCTCACATTAAGAAGGTCGCTGGTTCAAGCCCCAGCTGGGTCAGTTGGCATTTCTGTGTGGAGTTTGCATGTTCTCCCCATGTTTGCGTGGGTTTCCTCGGGGTACTCCGGTTTCCCCCACAGTCCAAAGACATGCGGTACAGGTGAATTGAATAAGCTAAATTGGCCGTAGTGTATGTGAGTGTGTGCAAGTGTGTGGGTGTTTCCCAGGGTTGGGTTGCGACTGGAAGGGCAACCGCTGCATAAAACATGTGATGGATAAGTTGGTGGTTCATTTCGCTGTGGCGACCCCTGATTAATAAAACGACTAAGCCAGAAAAAAAATGAATGAATGAATGAGTTTATTTGACATGGACATCACAATTACACTGGACAAACTAAATGCATACTGTATATTTAAGTGTTTTAGCAGACTTGCTAATTCTCAACACCTATCCAAGGGAGGCTTGACATTTGAATATTTGTATTACATTTATCATACATGTATCTCATCATGCTTCATTTTCAGTAAACTGTGAGTATAATTATTTTAATTATGACACAATCTCAAATAAAATATATATTTTTTTAATTATAAAAAACATAAAGAAGCTTTTTAAGATTCAGTATGCAAAACAGGCTTCCATATAGGGCTGCACAATATATTGTTTCAGCATCGATATTGCAATGTATGCATCCGCAATAGTCACATCGCATAGATATGTAATGTTGAGTTAAGATGATATTTGAGCAAAACAAGAAAATATTCAGCATGATTCCACATATCTATTACAATACCTAAACTACCTTAAAATCTATTAATAAGCAGCAAATTAGTAGATAGTTTATTAAAGCAAAAGTCATAGTTAATTATTTGCTAATAGCAAGAAGTAGCGTTAAAATAAAGTGTGACTATAAATTCTTTCCAAATAGTGCTATTCAATCATTTGGTGAAATTGTAGATGCAGTATATAATACTATATATATTGCAGAAAAATTAAATATTGCAATGTCCGATTTTTCCAATATTGTGCATAACAGTATATATATATATATATAATATATATATATATATATATATATAATATATATATTATATATATATAAATAAATATATACAGTATATATATATATATATATATATATATACAGTATATACAGTATATATATATATATATATATATATATATATATATATATATATATATAATATATATATAATAGTATATATATATATATATATATATATATATATATATATATATATATATATATATATATATATATATATATATATATATATATATATATATATATAAAATTTGGGAAAATTTGACAGACCAGAAATGTTTTAACGTTAGTTACCTAAATATTTACACTAGCTAAACTGTCATTTACATAAGAAAACGTGACCAAAATCTTGCTCATGAAAGAACATGAGACAAGTAACTGCCCGCATTACCAATAACAACAGAGTGAGCCTGATGAAATGAAGGAAATTATGTGGCATTCTCGATAATTGCCATAATACTTCTCATTATAGCTCTCAGCCTCATCCATGCTGTTTTTTGTTCCAGAAAATGAACATGTGGGGCCCAACATAAATGAGACCAGCACCACACGGTCCCCCACACGAAGGCTTCCGCACACACTTTTCTCCCTCTCTCTCTGCTCTGAATTATGTCTATTTTCAGGGGAGACTCATGAAGAGGCCAATTACCCAGCGCTCCCTTCTCCCTGCCTCCCCATCATCATTCTCAGCGGGGGAAACGGTCTGGCTGTCAGCCTGACAGAACAGCCTCTCAGCATCCTGGTGTGTCCACAAGTTCCCTGGTCCTCCAAGAACCCCTGCCGGGAGATGAAGGGGGGGAACGAAAGCGGGATTGGAAAAAAAAAATCCATGCTGCCTATTCAGAGCGGCAGGGATAGGGAGAAACTAAGAGAGTTAGTCATAAGACTCATTTCCTAAATGAGCGACAATTACCCAAATTATCTTAACAACCCAACATCAAACCCAGTGCTGAGCCTTTGTGCGCCTGAATCAAAAGGTGGCGTTTTGGCAGTATGGTCGTTTTCAGGTTCAGAGTACAAAATAAAAAGCTTTTTTTTTTAAAGGGCCTGGGTGAAAAATAGCCCTGTTTTTAAAATGCCATTCGGATCTCTTCATGCATCATTTTCCTACATTTATATGCTTGATCTTAATAAACAAAACCTTGTATGCAGAAAGTATTTTTCACCCCACAACACTAGAAATTGGCTGACAGGTTATCACACCATGCAAATGACATTGTTTGTTGAACAGCCACGTTCATATAGGAAAAACGCGCACACAAACGCACGCATGCACGCACACACACACGCACGCACACACACACACACACACACACACACACACACACACACACACGCGCACACACACACACACACACACACACACACACACACACACACACAAAATAAAAGATACTACCAAGGTCACTTTTCATGCAGTAAAAAGAAGTAAACACCCCAGAAACAAAGCTCTGTAATGGTCAACAAAAGTCAAAGTAACAAATAGTTTCATTTACAAATAGGACCATCCAGGGCTGAAATGTTTTCCTGAGTGTTCACAGTGTCTGTGGTTATCATCAGTTTCGGAAAATGACTTTGGTAAATGTTTACTTGTGAACATGGATGCCCAATTCAAGCTATTGCTTTACTCTGGCAGAGACGGTTCATTGTTCATTCCAGGGAAATCGCAAAAGCAAAATGTACACAGTTGTACGTTTTGACCTTGTAAAAAGCCCAGTTTTTAGAGATAAAACACAAATGTCTCCATAAAAACCGTCTAATTGATTAAGTATAAGTTACCTTATCATACAAAATGTAAATTAACTTAGAGTAACTGTACTCTAAACTGTACTTATTTTTGTTGTCAGTTATTTTTCATTTCAGGTATTATGGTGTTTTGTGTTAAATTGTGTATTTCATGTTTTTTCGCATTGTTTTGTGCCACGTGAAGTAATTTTTTTTTCAAGACTGATAACCAAGTTAATTCAAGTTAATTAAAATCTGCAAATGAGAGAAATAGATGGATAATAATTGGTGATAAAAAACACTGAAAATACACTCAAGTGATTCTTAAAGAATGCTGATTCATCCAATAATGAAAAGTATGAAGGCTTTGTGTGAGCTGTTGAATTACTCATTTAAACTTATATTTCAAAAATATATATACATTTAAATAACACAATACTTTTAATAAATAAAAACAGATTGTAGCAAATAAAACTGTCAGAACTTCCAGTATTGTCAACACGGGTTCATTGAGAAAATGTGCACAGGGTTACATTTTTAAGAACCGACAAAAATGTGCTTTCTGGTACATACATCTTCATTTTGTGTGTAAAGCAAATGCTATACGGGCAGAGGCGGATTTAGTGATTTGGGACACTAAGCAATTCCAGCCATGGGGCGCAACAGTTCTAAAATGCTCCTTTAATTTTTTAGCATTATTTTTTTCTACATTTTATCGTAATGCAAGATAATAATAATAATAACATATAAAGCACCTGGTAATACTTTTGAAACGTTTTGTTTCTTAAAATGAATTAACAACTAAACATAATAAATGAACCATTTTGCTTTTTAAAACTAAATCTCTACTGATTTGACTGCTGTAGTGATGATTGAACGTGGGGGACACATTTGCGCAGATGTAATAATTACGTTCAAATAAAAAAAAATTTAAACAATCACTATACAAAACATGATAGAAAACAATGTTATAAATAATATATAGGTATCATTTATACTTCTAGGTATTTATTTGGGGGCTCTCAGATTTCCTGGGGCCCTAATCGGCCGCTTACCTTGCTTATTGGTTAAATCCGCCCCTGGCTACAAGGCAGTACAACTGCTTACCTCCATATGAACAGCTTTACCGGTGTGACTGGTTTGCTCGGTAGCTCACCACAAACAGCGCCAGTGTTGGGACGCAAAGCAGAGCGGTCCAGGGTTCAAGTGCGGCAAAGGATGGTTCCAAAAACCAGGGAAAATGAAACCCATAAAAACAGTGTGAGACTGCAGTAGAAGCATGCAGCCCGCAATGGCTTTTTTATTGTAGTTGGCTTCTGAAAACATTATCGTTTGGGTTTAGGGAATGGGGTGGGACCTTTGATATCAAGCTAATATATTATGCATGATTACAAGATGACTGGCTTCTCACATGGACATGCACGAGAAGAACATTGTGATTTTCAGAAATGTGGTGGATTTACGAGAAATGCCATGTATGAGAAAATGTGTAACAGTAACGTATTTGAGATTGTCAAAAACACCCCTGGCTGCCTCTAGTAGATTACTTTAGTAGTAAAAAACTGCAATACTACATAGTACAGGGTACATATTTGTCGGTTCTTAAAAATTTTGCACTGGGCACATATTTCCAAAGACCGTGGATTCATTATTTTTGTTGCTATTTGTGGTCTATTCAGAAACTTTTATTCTTTTTTTTTTTTTTATAATGTTTATCAGTTTATCTAGAATCATGTAGCTCATAAAGCCTATAATAATACTTATAAGCTACCATAATCTGACATCACACCCAGCATGTTTGTGGTCCGCCCCAAATATCCTTTTAAAACAAAGCGATTCCCAGATTTCTAAACAATTTGCCTAAAAGGTACGAACGTTTCTTCTCCACCCTCACTAAATGAACATTTTCCCAAAGCTTAATGGTCTAATTTATATTAACACTAATTAACAGGAGCCCTGCATTATTTATTAGGTATACTTTACAAGCAGGACAACGATATATGAAGGCCTCTTAGGGGAGAAAAAGATGGAAACCTTTGATGCACAGCTACAAAACGCCACACTATTATTTACAAATTATCAGCATAATTTTTCCTCGACGGCTGTGGCGCTTGCTAATTAACTACCGCATACGGAGAGGTGGAGCACTTAGATAGGGCCACAGTTCCAAAAGCATTTCTGTGAAATTACATTTCTAATTTCTTAATTACAGTTATTTTCTTTCTCACACATGGGAGAGATACAACCCAGAAACATGGATGAACAGTTAATTTTATGCCTTTATTATTTTTTTCAAAGCTGAGTGGAACGAAAGCCATTTTCCGTGTCACCTGCGTATCTCAAAAACTGAGGTTTTATTCTTTCAAAGCTTTTTGCCACTTGTCAGAATCTTAGTAATTTCAGTCATGTTAATAAAGATGAGCGTGTGGGGATCAAGCAGGCTAGTGGCAGCATATTTTAATGCAGTTCGGTAATAAAGACCTTTGGGTTATCTATTACAGTACCAGGCCCAGTCTAGTTGGCTGGATGTTTTGCCATTTTCTGGCAGGAAAATACGTGGAATTACGTGGATTGAATTAAAACATTTTTAAAATGTGTTAAACAGAGCTGAAAATACACTTGGTGGCATTTTAAAAAGTAAAGCCAGAAAGTGTTTAGAACTTTGCAAATGTTGGTCATTCTGTGGGTAGTTATGAGGGAAAAAAACGCACCATGGTATTTTCATGTTATTCAGTACACATATAGTTGTATTATAGAAAATGTATCCAATAATGTGTTTTTCTTAAGAAAGGGATACAAGCTAAATTACTGAGTTTATAGGGTTGCACGATATTGGAAAAATCTAACATTGCAATATTTTGTTATTCTGCGATATATATATCAGGCCCATAGCCAGCCTAGTGAAAGAGGAGGTTCTTTTTCTCTATAAGTGGACCTTTTTTTCCCACGTTTTGTATTTGATTAAGAAGTTTAAATACAGCATTTTGGTGACATTTTATGAAATATTTAGTGCTGGATTATCTTGTCTTCTGGAATTATGTGCATGCTTTGTGCAGTAACAAAAATCATGACTGTTTTGTCCAGTTGCTTACCAAGATCATGTGCATATTTTGTCAGTCCAAACACACACTATTGTTTTCATTTTTATGGGGACTTCCCACAGAGGTAGACATATAGCGATATTCAATAATGCAATATGTTGTGATAATCAATATGCACAATATTGATAACAATTATTTTAACTTTTATAGTGCTTTTTAAATATATTCAGATTGTATTAGTGGTTCATCATTTTCACGTTTTCCTGTTTATGTAGATATTTTTGTTTGTTTAAATGGAGAAAATGCGTTGCCTTAGTGCCCCATTTAAGGGATTGTATGCAACACAGTTATTCTCTTAGGTAAGGTAAAATCACCTCTTTTGTCATATAATATGGAAAATGTGAGGTGCTTTATGCAACTGGGCACAGTTATATAAAGATTAAAGCATGGAATCGAGATTGTTTCATCTGATCACCATGACAAGACACTGGTACGCAGTATCAGCTGCAAAAATCCTGATCAAAGCATCCCGATTAATATAGAATGAGTAACATTTTAAACATTTAATTAATTTTTTGTCAAAGAAAATACTGTCAAAGTCGGAGCAGTGCAAAACTGAATTGTATTATTCCTCAATTAATGTATTTTTGAACAAACCAAGTCAGCAAGTGATGTAATAATCCATTCATAAATGCAATTACTTTAGTTCCTAAATAATTTGTGTTCAACACAAATCATTTGAATGAATAATTCAAATGACCATTTATTAGGAAAGAAACACCTATAAGAAGAGTATTAGTACCAACTCAAAACATACATTCAAATATTGCTTTCAGAAAAATGTACACACCAAATACAGGCCTGCAAGGATATGCTTTAATTGCACAAGTGCACCTAAACACAGTACACTTTACACATATCTATTTCTTGTCATAAACATAGTTGAAATAAGTCCTGCCTTTGTGTAACATTCAAATATTGTGACTAATGTATTCCCATCTCAGACTCACTGTACCTTGGCAGCACCCCATTTCTCTTTTTTAAAGTGTAGACTGAAGTGCATTTTTCAAGAAATATCCTCAAACCCACGGAGCACTACACCTGCCCTGGGTTTTAACCATCACACTGTAGCATTTCTCTCAGCCCTTCAAAACTTCTCTGATCTTCTGAAGTGGTCAAAGAGAGACGGAAGGAGGGTTTGCAATGTAGAGAGGATTTGGACTGAGACAAAAGACTGAGAGAATAAAGCCCTCCTCTCTGTTTGGACGTGTGGTGGACCTCAAACACACACACACACACACACACACACACACACACACACACACACACACACACACACACACACACACACACACACACACACACACACACACACACACACACACACACACACACACACACACACACACACACACACACACACACACACACACTGAGCCCTCAAATGCATGCCAGCTCATTCTTCTGCTTACATCAGGGCCCTGGAGTGCTGAGCCCAGTCCAGATCCACTCCACCAAATGTCCCACACACTCATCTGCCAGACACTTATCTACTGCCTGAACTCAGAGAATCACTTCCCCCTGCCTCCACAAAACTCTGTTGAAACGATTTGAAATTTGAATAATTTTAAAGCTACAAAAGTGATTCAATCAAGAGCAGCAAATCATTTGTTTGTCCTTTGTTGATTAATGAGCAACAATGATAGAGAGGAATATTAGGCTTGTAACTCATACTGAATGAGGTTTTTTTTTTTTTAGTTAAAATGTACACAGTTTGCTGCAAGGGGAATTAAAGCAACAGAAAATACAGTCTGTATAGTATTACAAACAATTGAAACAATTGTGTGTTTATTTCATCATTTAAGCATAATGGAACCAAAAAAAAATAGATGTAGAAAAGGGCTGCAAACTATATCTTTTCAGCATCGATATCGCAATGTGCAAATATGCAATGTTGAGTTGGGAGTATAATTATTATTTAAACCATTTGGGCATAAGAAATTATCAAACGTGTTGCTTCACAAAAGAGTATTTGTATTTATTTATACAATGTATTCAAGATTTGAAGTGGATCAAAAAAGTTTACCAAAATAATGATGGTGTTGTTGACATTAAGATATACTATTCAATAAAACACCTTATAGGCTAGGGGTCTTTTTGCTTATGATCGATTTTATGTTTCCCTTTTTAAATGGCTGTTGCATAAAAAAATAAAGTAGTTTTAATTTAATATGTGACATTGCTGCGTCCTCATTGATGTTTCAATAACGCACAATAATCTTTACACCATAATAAAGACACAGCAGCCAGTAACTTTAGTTGTCAAGAGTTTTTGTCAAACACCTAAAAATGTGTGTTTGTGCATGAAACGTGTGGTTAAATGCATGTGTGTGTGTGTGTGTGTGTGTGTGTGTGTGTGTGTGTGTGTGTGTGCCTGGGCGAAAAAACCCTCGCTTTACAGCTCTTGATGCCGTGAGCGGCTGGGTTTCTTTCTTTGTTTATTTATTTATTTATTTTGGAGATAATACAAAATATAAATCCAACAGAAAGACATAAAATGTTACAAATTACGTGTCCACTTTTGTAGGCTCAACACAGTAGTAATATATATAGATAAAATAGCCTAAGCTATATTGAAATCATTAAAAGAATTACAAATTTCGGACATAATAAAATCACATTAAATAAATATACCAATATAAAACAAACAAAATCTATAACAATTTAGATATATAAAATACAAATAAATTAAACCGTTTAAAGCCATTTTAAACTTTCATGGCTGAAAAATCTGAAAAAAAGATTTTAGATATTTTCAAAAAACAAGAAACAATGGAGGAGTTTTAAAATATCATTTATAAAGTATTAGGATACGATTATATTAATCAAATTGTGCAAACAGAGTATTTTGGGTGAGCGAAACATGAGAAACTATCTTCTTTTCTGTCATACAGTCCTGCACAGTGCTGCTTTACAAACGGATTGGGAAAAACTGCACGTAAAAAAATGTGTTTCATGTCCTCAAACAAATGTTTATGTTTTTATATGACGTGGAAAATTTAAAAATGAAATTTTAAATGTAGAGCTTTATTAGTGAATAGCTGCTGAGCGCATATAGGCTATAGCCTATATTTTATTACTTGCTCTAGTGTCCTGAAACATTTAACGGTTTCCTTAAGATAATCAAATAATATGCAACATAGGGATGTCAAAATTAATTGTTTCTTCGGTGCACCGCGATCCATATGCGGACAATTCGGTATCGGTTCAGTAATAATCATAACCGGTTATTATATACTGACGTCATTTACCTGATTTGCGCTATGTTGCCGTAGCTTACTATGGAAAGGGAGGCGAGCGCGAGTATTTAAAATGCTCCTACTACTTTAAAACTCAGAAACTGTGCACAATTTCACTGACACTAACAGCAGAAGCCCCTATTTCACTGCGATTGAGAGAATGAATATAAACTCCATTTCTCTCGCTCTCTCTCAATGTGGCCCATTTGACCTGCTGGGCGTGACTTTTCCTCTCCTCTCGGCTGTTACAGCGATACTTCTGGATACAGACACGGGCGCGTGTCTGCAGAGTCTTCTCCACCGCGTCTATTATGGATCAGCTGTGATCGCCTCTGCAGTTTATCAGTGTCACTCATCTGTGAAGAACACAAGCGCCAATCGCAGCCCTTTCTGTTGAGCGCATGACCAAGACAAGGCTCAGAGAGTGAACAGGATATTTATATTTGTTTATTTGCTATAAATGCTCATGTTTTTAAAATGTACAGTTTATATTTCTGACTGTTTGTATTAAATGACAACATTGTATTACAAATAGTATATACATATAAATATATTTATACACTTTAATACAAGAATCGTTGTGCTGTGAAAAAAATATAAAACTGTGTATGTAAAGCATCGTCAATGCACCGTGATATCGAACAGAATCGTTGGCATGATAATCGTAACCGAACTGAACCGTGAGACCAGTGTAGGTCATTTGGGCTGAATATTTGCATCTATTAAAACGAGGATGTTATAAAATACATTTTATACAGAGTTATTACCGGAAAATTTCTGTAGCTTTATATTATCGGTTGTGTGCTGATTCATCCCTCCGTTAGTGGTGAGACCACTCGATGCACGATGCCAACAGTCGGTCTGCAAGTAAACAAATATAATGAATGAAAATACATAGGCCTGTGCGTATAGACATATAATGTAATGCTGTATAGTAACGCATCATTAATTTGTTTCGATTGTCTTTATTTTAATCGTTTCGTAATGATGCAGTGTTGTGCTTTATCCTGATTCCCGCTGAACTGGGCAGGTTGTGTGCGTTTGATTCGGGGGACATTCTGGGGACGGGGTTTGCGTGACACGCTGCGAGCTACTATCTGTTTACATTCTATTGAAGCCAGCACAATGTATTTCTTATAAGCACATTATTGATCTCATCGATTCATCCACAGACAGGTTTAATTTTTTTTAATTGGCTTTGTCCTCATAATTGTTAATCATACTGGAGAAGTATGGAAAAAAACAACCAACAAAACAGCTAATAAGTAGAACCAAATCCTCACATTATATATTTTTTCCACCATACATGTTACAATTGAACATATGTTACGATATAAAAAAAAAAACAATCATACAGTATTTCCCCCACCACCACCCATTCCAGTCATTTTAATGTATAAGCTCCAAATGGAACCCCCACAGATGGAAAAATAACCTTCAAATAATGATTTAACCACAGAGGAGCACACGCTAACTGCTAGGCCCAGACTCCAGCAATCCAGTTACGATGTTCATCTGGTTTTCATCGATGCGTCATTCCACACATTTACGCACATCATTACAACTTGACTTCTGTCACCAATCGCAAAAAGGATTTCATAACACACTATTATTGACACAACACTTCATTTAAGACAGCTCCATTTCCTCAAGTCTCGACCCCAGAAAGAAAGCAGGAGGAACTACAGGAGGGGGGTCTCCTCCATTCCCCTCACCGCTCAACCGTGACCATATCATACCGGCTTCCATTATCAGAGTTCAAGCCCAGAGTAAAGTCACGCTCGCCAATCCCTCCCAAATCGCTCACGTCTGTTTCGCTTGAGCTGATGATAAATTAAAGCCTCAGAACAATAACAACAACATGGAGGAAAAGAGCACTGGGAGCAGAGTCAATACCCATCCACAACCGCTCTAAACGACCATAAATTAAAACCTACGGACCACATGAGGAGGGGGGTCAGGAAACAGCGCTTTTCACCCTCGATGCTTCACAGCCGATTGCTTTTTAGGAATCTTTACATTTACAGCCGGAGTGAATATGACAGAGGCCTGTGGGAGGAAGATCACTAGCAAATTGACTGGACGAGTCGAGATGGCCTTTCTGGTCCAAGCCGGCTGCGCAGTGTTAGTTCCTGCTGGGCCCGGGTTTCAGATGCCGTCGCCCCTGCCAGCTCCGAAACCATTATTTCCATCCATCAGCTCCTGCTGAATATTCATCAGCTTGTGCAAGCGGCCCGACCAATGGGGCAGTGAGCCTGCTGGGGGTTAATGGCGATTGGATGAGGGGGAGTGCGGTAATCAAATCACACAGCTTTTTACGTCTCGACTTCTGTAGCGAGCAGACAGCAGCACTGCTGAGAAGCAAGAATGGCTGTTAATTAATCTTGATTAACCTATTTAATTAGCATTAAGTGAGATTTTAAGGAGGCCTCGCTGTAATCAGTTTAAAGGAACAATCCCCATCTCCACTCGACAAAAAGAAGGAAGCAAGTGACGAAACCGGGCTCTCATCGCACGCGTGTTATCTTTTACGCACACGCAATCTTGCTTGCCTGAAGAGGGCTGATTTGTGCTACTATGGAGTGTTTAATTACTCCAGATGAAGCACACAGACGTTCTAATCCCTCCAAATGTCGGAGATTTTACCCGGCGTACTATTGCCATGACTACCCACTCATTCACGCACATACACTGTATATGTACTGCCGCCTCCGGCCAGATACATGCAAACCAAGTTAGGCACACTCCTGAAGTCTTTTGTTCATGACATGCCATATAAAAATGATCCAGACAGACACGCACCAAGGATTTTTCAACAAATATCGGGCACAGACAGTGCAGTCATTTAAGAATAAAACAGTGTTCGCTGCCACCAAGAATAAAATTAAGAAAAGATTGATATTGCTGTTTTTCTTATACTAGTAATAATAATAATAATAATAATAATAAATAAATAAAATAAGTTATACATGTTATAAATTTATCCAGTTTTACTGGCATTTTTAAAACAAATTGTTAGTAATAATAATAATAAATTCTTCTTTTTCTTCTTCTTCTTCTAATTATTATTATACCAACTTAAATGACATGTACATATAGTATAAACAGTGTATTGTTGCTATCACTATGTGTTTAATAAAGCATAATGTGTCAGTTGGAAAATATTTTTTTTATGGTAATTTTAATAAATAATTAAGAATTATTATTTAGCTATACTTACTACTTTAGACTACTTATTAGATGCAATGCTTAGGCTTATGACAGTATCAAATCCTTGCTGCAATTAATAGTTGAAGCTTTCAACACAATAAACTGTGTTATCGCGATACTCACCTAAAATACCAAAAAGATTACTTTTACAGGTATAACAACCAAAAAACGCTTAGTGTATTGTTTTAGTGTATAGACATGTTCAGAGTAAACCAATGTTGCAAATGATTTAAATAGCAAAAAACATAAAGCACAATATGTAATACTTTACCATGAAGTCTCATTAATAAATATTAGTTAATGCATTAAAATCAACAGTAAGAAAGTCATATTTTTTACTATACTATAAGTTTTAAAAAAAACTAAAACAAATGAATTTTATTATTTATTAAATTCACTTCATAAAAGAGTTTAAAATTTTTATGCATTTATTGCTTTACAAAAAAAAAAGCCCACAACCACACAAATAAGAAATAAAACAATCTCAAAACCTAAGAGTGAAATCACTGTGAGCAGTTAAACCCACAATAGCCTCAGTAAAGCTGGGGAGATAGCAGTTGTGTACACCATAGGGCAACATTAGGAATACAGTGTGACTTACAGAAGACACAAACGACAAGCCTCTTAAAGCGGCAACACTCGACTCTGTGTGAGATGAACATTATTGAGGTTTCAGGCAAGACTAGACCGAGACGCATCCTAACACGCTCAGACAATGTGAAACACGCTTCCAGTTCAAGAAAGAGGAAAAAAAAAAACGAAAGAAATTAAAAAGACAAGAAATAAAGTCTAGAGAATGCTGTCAAGACACAGTGAGCTATGAGAGTGCGAGTATCAGCAGTACAGCGAGCTGAGAGCGTGTGATTGATTTGAGGCCGGTCAGTCCGTCTGCCTGCCCTCGGTCCGTGATGAATGACTGGAGCTTTTAATTAACCTCCTGCGCACACATCAATATTATTCACACACACATTACTCCATTTTCCCCACTCTCCCATTACAGTGTAACCTTTAAGATACAGTTTTGGGGCTGTTTTTGAAATACCAGGAAAAATGGAAAAACTGTAAATACTGTGCAGATTAAGAAAATCTATAAAGCAGTGTTTGTTTTTCCATATTCTTGCTTTTTTCACAGGTGGCTCATGGTGAATAGTTTAAATGACCTATAAATGTACTATAAATGACCTCTAGAGGGCAGAAAGGAGCAAGCTTGGCTCATAATAACCACAAGGCATGGCTGACTCAAAACAAGCCGGGAGAACAGATTCAGATGAATATTCTAACATCTTTCTCTGTTCATATATTGATGAGGGTGTTGACTAATGTACCATTTTTTGCCTCCAGTTGAATGTGAATAAGAGCTGTGAGCATATCATTAACACGTGCAGGCATCTGTGAGCATGAGAGCGTGTGCGCGTGTGCTGAAAAATGTTGCAGGAGACGAGCCAATCGGAAGTCTTCAAACTTTGCGACTTTACAGCTTCAGCAATAAAATGTGAGCACATCTTCACACCAGCCAGACTAAAATAACTGACTGCTTCATAAACCTGTTTGACTGTTTGTCTTTTGTCAACAGATTTTAAAAGGAACATTTGTGCTTTTGCATGTGAATAACAAAAACTTGTTTCAAACCTGCGAATGATTTTGTATTGTGAACACAGACAGTGAGTTTTCAGGAAATATTATGGAAGTGGCGGCTACATAATTCAAATGAATGATGCGCAGGGTGTCATGTAGGGCTGGGCGATTTGGCAAAAATGCAAACTCAATAATCATTTTCCATATTGAATGATAATAATATATATTTAAATAAAAGTTGTTAATGCTTCCAGATTATAAAAGAATACTCCAACAATGGCTGAAGCCACAAAATTAGAGGGTCCATTAATTGTCATAACATATTTTTGGCTGATAAATTTTTAGTGGCCAAAAATTTGGTACATCTCTAATATCAACACACTGTTCAATTGTTGCACATTTCTGCTGTGTGATTGGCTCTCAGATCATAATTGAGTAAAAATGTCTAGAGCTTATCATCGTTATTGAAAATAAATTTTATTGCGATTTAATATAATATCGTTCCGCAACACCCCACCGCCATCCACCGCACCAACCTCACATCCACCCCCCACCCCCAGCCAACCACCCACATTTAAGATCTTGCCATTTCATGTTTTGTTAAGGGATACATTTCAAAGATCGAAAAGCTCTTGAGGGGAGATTCCAGATACAAATAAATAAAAGCACCACAATAAAACTAAAACATTCAATTGTTTTCTCAACCGCATTCCCCAGTATGAAGAAATTTTATAGGATTGTTGTCTTAAGGAAAGTGTCAGTACTTCCATATCATACACCTCTTTTACACGAAGCATTTTTTGGTACCTTTTCAAAAGATACAATTTTGTACCTAAAAGGTCCATATTAATACCACAAGGGTACATATTAGTACCTAAAAAGTACAAAAGTGTTCCTCTTCAATTTTTTAGGTACTATTATATACTTTTGAGGTACCAATATGGACTCTTCAGGTACAAACGTGTACCTTTTGAAAAGGTACCACCCCAGTGACAGCATGCGTACCTTTATTTCTGAGAGTGTACAATAACAATAGTTTTAATAACTAATTTATAATAACTAACTTTATTTTGTCTTTGACATGATGACAGTACATAATATTTTACTAATTATTTTGCAAGACACTAGTAATTAAATTAAAGGGCAATTTAAAGGCTTAACTAGGGTTAACAAGGAAAGTTTGGTTATTAGGCAAGTCATTGGACAACAGTGGTTTCAAATATTCTTAACATTCAATATTGAAAATAATAATAAAAAATAATATGAATAATAAAAGTGTTTTTATTTTAGTCAAACTTTAAAAATATTGTGACATTTTCTTGCAACATAGGTGGTGAAATATTTTAAATATAATGCCAATTTTACAGGAGGGATAATAATTAATTTTGCCTTCAACTGTACACATGGCCTCTTTAAATTTCACATAATTCTAAGACTTTAGAAAACTTTGAATATCGTTGTACTGACAACCTCTGTGTTTTTACTTTGCTTTATATCCCTTTGAAACTTAAAAAGCCCCGGACCACCATTTGCCATTAAAACACATCATCACCATTCCAGAAAATGTCTCCTTTTGTGTTCAACAGAATAAAAAACATTATAATGAGAAATGATTTGCATCAGCATGAGCTTGACAAAATGACAACGATTTAGATTTTCAGGTAATCTAGGTAAAATTGTTACCCTCTGAATTATCACAGTGCGTTCTTATTACACTGTACTAAAAGGGATATTATCAAAATTTTATCATTTACTCACCCTCATGTCATTTCAAACCTGTATGTCTTCACTATTCAATGAAAACTGATTTAATATGGCCTTGGAGCAGAATATTAATTCAAACATCAGCTGCCTGATGATTAAGTACTAAAACAGTGTATATGAGGAATACAGATTGTAGTTTAACAGCCTCTTCACACACACAGAGTAAAAAAAATAGCAACTACAAAGATAACTACACTGAAAAAAAAATAATACAATAATGTTGGGTTTCACCCAATTGATTTGTGTTGGACAACATGAAGGAATTTAGTTAGTTTTTACGAATGTAAGTGGATAAAAAAACAATTAGGTTGTCACAATAAAAACTCAAGAATTGGGAAGTTTCAGCTCATTTTAAACTAGTTTGAACAAACAGCTAGGTATGTACAATTTATCGACAGCCATATCGTTATCGGCTGATAAATGCTATATTAATGTTATCATTATCAGTTCAATATTAAAATTAGGCCGATATCTTTAAGCCGATAGATTACGTAATTGTTCAGAACTGCCTGCCTCACGCATACATAGGTCGAACTTGTTTAGACTTGTCCAGTGCACTATATCGAAGCTTTCCTCTCATTGTTTATTCCTTCAAAGTCGGTCCTTTCTTTGTGTGGTATTGCTGTGCATTAATAACTCAGTAAGTAACCATGTTCCTTATTATGTGGATATGTTTGAAAGAGTGTCGTTGTGTATTTTGATTTAAATCGCCTCAGGAAAAATATTACAAGTGTGAACATAATAGCACCAATGCACACATGCTAAACAACTTGTTGGGTTGTTGGTAAGTTAATATGATTATTTGTTATTATCAACGTGTTGCTTGCCATGTGCTGTTGATGTAAAATTGTATTCAGTTCAATCAGCATATTTATAATGTTTATAAAGAGCGCATGTGTTGACTATCGCCACGCACACACATAGTGAGCCGAAAGAGCCTTCACAGCACCAGGGGTGTTCACATTCTGTCTTTATATTATGCACTCTGTGTTTGTCATAAAGTCATCTGTGCTCAATGCTTACTCCACTTCACGTGCACATGCATCACACAGCACCTGCAGTTGAAGTTTCAAACTCACAGCGGTTTATCATAAACCTTTCATCGATAATTTTTCCCACAATTGACAGCAAAAACGAACATAGAATCATTGTATGATTGACAAGCAGCCCCTACATGGGTTCAAAAAAATCTAAAATGCCAATGGGACTATTTATGCAGTATTTTCTAAAGTAACAATATCTGTATTTAGCATTTCGCTTGTACTGTGGCTCTGAACTGTCAAAACACCTCTCAAAACGCTTTTTCGGATGTTACAAATTTGTACATATGTTCATTACTGTTACACATTTTATTTAAGAACATTTGAGCTTGTTTAAATTGTTAGTTCTTTCATTTTAATTTTATTTAAAATATATTTACTATGTTAATTTAGTTTGTTAATTAAGTCCCATTTTGTTATTTAACCAATTATTTTTATGCAACAGTCAAGTTGCATGTTAATTTGCTAAGTGAAGAAAAGGAAATAATTTATTTTTGGCATGCTGATTTGTGAAAATTGTGAAAATATCTACATAAATCATATGAAATTTAGCTTTTTTTTTCTTTGAGTGGGCTATTTAGTTCATAAGAATAGTTGAAACTTTTATTAAGTTTTTCAAATAAAATCAGCTGTTTACTGTATAAAAATATAACCTTTTGAAATATTTGTATTTATTGGCTATAGTATATCGGTTATCAGCCTCCAAATCTTAAAGGGTTGGTCCATTACGATATCATATTTCAAACTTGAGTTGATGTGTATTGTAGCTGTGTGAACATAAACAACATCTCTGAATTTAATATGCTCAAAGCCTACAGCAAACAAAGTTTGGGGACTACAAAAAATACATCCGGGCTAGTGAGTTTACAAGGGCTTCTGGTTACGCGTATTCACCACGTGCACACAACCCATGCAGTGAAGGGGCGTGGCCAGAGGTGCTGTAATGTTATAGCAGAGAAAGCTAAAATGCAGTCCAAACATTTCCACAGAGCTTCTTCTGTTTCTGTATTTGGGCTTCCAAAGAACATGACACAAAGAGAGAAGTGCTTACAGTTAAATTTTAATTATGTTCCATAGGGATGCACCGATACCATTTTTTGATCCGATCTCGATACCAAAATTCTGAGTATCGATCGATACCGATCCAATCCCTATACTGTGCTGTTTTTTGTTGTAGAGATGTTCAAAATAACCAGTTAACCGAAAGGGTGCGTTGGAAACCTATTAATGGTATCAGTTAAACGATTAAAAAATATTGTTTTATATATTTTTTAAGTTTGGCTGCATAAGGGGCCGATCACAGCGAACGTGCTTTTTGCGTTGAAACTGAGAGGTGCATCTTTTGAATGGTTTGCTAACGTAGGGGTGGGCGATATGGAAAAAATATCATATCACGATTTTTTCTGAGGAAATCACGATCAACTATTTTTATCCCGATTCTTTTTCAAGTTGGTTTTTTTAAGATTATTTTGCAAATTACAAGGGTACAATACAACCAAACTAATGTCCCCATATAAAAATATACTCTTACCATGTATTTTTAAGAACATTTTAGAAGGGCTCTGGACCAGTTCAAGGAACAGAAACGAAAAACAGAAACGAATGACATTTTGCAGGAACAGAAAAAAAAAAACGAAAACAAGATCAACTTAATCATTCTGAACAGAAACATTTACAGTTAACCGATTAATAACGTTATCGTTCTCTTTATTATATGAATTTGGGAAACAAAAGCATTAATTTAAATCATGTGTACAAATGCAATGGTGAGGCATTAAACATGAAATGCCCGCGAAGCAGATGCATAAGCGAGAGTCATTTCTGATGCGACAAGCTACCGAGAACCTGGCTCTTTCATGTACAAAGGTATGTTTCGGTTTATGTTATTGCTAGTAAAACTTATATTTACACAAAATGAATTATTGATTGTCGATTGTTTTTAGATGGGTCTCCATAAAGAAAATCCTTTTGGTAATATTTCCCTTATGACAAATCATCTGATAAATCGATCTGTAATATTAAAGGATGAGGGACAGATCATAAACATGATAGATAAAGTTTTGAATGATATGATATATTATCAACCCACCCAAGCATTTCCATTCTGAGAATTACAGTAGTTTATAGCTTAGTCCTTATAAACAATCCATTAATAAAATACATTATTTACAAGGCTACTGAAGAATTAACCGAATATGCAATATGATCCGCAAAATGATCAGTGAAATGATCGAGGTAAGCGCTCGTTTTTATATAAACTATAAATGTCTGGCCGTGATGCGTATTTATGCCTGTCTATAAAAAGATAATATAGCTTGAAACACTTATATTTTAAAAGAAGTATGTAAAGTTTGCACAACCAATGTTTGGTCTTATTAACCTGCTACCCATAATTAAACGACATGTAGCCTGCTTTTTGATTAGGCTACTTGACCCGCAGATTAACGGCAGCACCAGCGGACATAGCCTAAACGAGATCTGTGAGTAACAGGGTTTTGTGTGTCCCCAGTATGCAAAGTCAAGAGAGTGCACGACTCCATAAGGTAAACTGCACACACTTGATTATGTAATGTGTGAAATCGGGTACCCGTCTCACAGCGCAAAGCATAACTTATTAAAAGTCTATGCTTAGTCGGTCATCGATAAGGTCTATCTGTTTTAAAGGGTTACTGACAATAAATTGATCATGAAGTAATTTTTTGCATCCCTAGTTTAATCAATTGTAGAAGTAATGGCAATGTTATTAAAAGGCACAATCAAACTATCAATTAATCTATCCAATACAGGGCTATAGACTAACCTTTTGCCTTGGTGCGCCTTTTTTTCTTAGGTGCACCACGCATTGCAATGAATGTATATGTGGAGAGGTAAGCATGATCGAACACCCAATGAGGGGGGAGAGCATGCTCGGAGCCCGGCGGCTAATCAGCAGGCCAATCAGAAATAATAAATAACACCTGTTTGTTCTAGTGATTGGACCGGAGAGACACCCTTCTAAAGGAGAGGAGAAGGAGCAGCCGGGAGAGAGGAGAACACACACACACACACACAGCTGCACGTGTTGTGTGAAAACTTAAAAATAAAAACCGTTATTTACCTTTTATCGCCGACCCTGTCTTCTTCTTCCCATCCTACAACGAACTTTACTACAGTGGTGCCGAAACCCGGGAAGAAGAAGAAACTTTGCTGCCAGAATGACCACTCCGTCAAGACTGCCATTTGCGGAAGCCATCCAGGCCCTCGCGGTCCTCCACCAACAACAACATGATGCGCTGGTGGAACTGAAGAGCACTCAAGAACAACGTTTCCAAGTCCTCATGGAGGCCCAGCGGGAGGACCGCGAGCAAATCCGGAGTCTGCTGTCCCAGGAGATCCGGCCCGCTCCGACATCTGCCGCCCACCCTCCCATCGCCTTACAGAAAATGGAGTCAGAGGATGATCCGGAAGTGTTTCTCGATCTCTTCGAGAAGATGGCGGAGGCGTGTGGCTGGCCGCGGGCCGAGTGGCCGGTACGAGTCATCCCGCTGCTCTCGGGCGAAGCCCAGATAGCAGCACAGCAGCTACCGGCCCAGAATCTCCTGGAGTACCCTCACCTGAAGCGAGCTATTCTCCAGCGGGCCGGCCGCAACCCGGAGGAGCAGCGTCAGCGCTTCCGGTCGCTTGTTTTGACTGAAAGTGGCCGGCCCTTTGCGTTCGCTCAGCAGCTCCGTGATGCCTGCCGCAGATGGCTACTACAGGATGGCCGGACCGTCGCCCAGATAATGGATGCCGTGGTGCTGGAGCAGTTCATCACCCGCCTCCCCTCCCGAACATCGGAGTGGGTCCAGTGCCACCGGCCCAAGGATCTGGAGACGGCCATCCAGCAGGCGGAGGATCACCTGGTGGCGAAGTCCAGGGTCGGCGAAATAACCTCTCTCTCCTCTCTCCCTCTTTCTCTCTCTCCTCTTCCTGTTCCCAGGCCCAGGTTGCGGGGACCGCCCACACCAGCACCCAGACGGCGGTGCACCGAGGCGGATCCGCCGAGCGTCGTAGCCATGCCAGTCGTCGCCCCCGGTCGCGACGGGCTATACCGGATACCTGTGAGTATAAAAGGGGGTACATATCAAGCTTTGGTGGATTCGGGGTGTAACCAGACCTCCATCCACCAAAGCCTGCTTCAAGACCCGGCATTGGATACCAGCCGCACGGTAAGGGTAAGGTGTGTGCACGGGGATGTAATTCACTACCCGCTAACGGCTATAAATATCCAATTCAGGGGTAAAAAGCATAGCGTAGAGGTAGCGGTTAACCCGCACCTCAAACACCCGCTAATTCTGGGAACCAATTGGCCTGGATTTAATAGATTATTAGGGGTCTTATGTGCGGGTGTTTCTTGGAAAAAGAAATCGCCGGAGAGAGGGCGGGTCGCTCAGCTGGGGGAGTCCCAAGCAGTGACATCACGCGCTGACTCAGGGGAAGGGCTGGGAATTTCCCGGTGTAAAGACTTTCCCCTGGAGCAGTCGCGTGACGACACACTGAGACATGCACTCGAAAGAGTGCAGGTCATAGATGGGCAAAACCTCCAGCCTGATCGGCCCCTCTCTTATCCCTATTTTGCGATCATTAATGACAGGGTGTATCGAGTGACCCAATTATTAGTACCAAAGAGCCGTCGGGAAATGCTTTTCCAGGCGGCTCATTCTAATCCTATGGCCGGACATTTAGGTCAGGCGGCCACACTAAATCGTCTCATGGCCCGATTCTTTTGGCCGGGCATTCACGGTGACGTCAGCAGATGGTGCGCTGCGTGTCGTGAATGTCAGCTGGTAAATCCACCGGCCACCCCAAAAGCGCCATTGCGCCCATTACCAGTTATGGAGATCCCCTTCGAGAGAATTGGTATGGATCTCATCGGGCCATTAGAGCGATCCGCACGCGGGCACCGGTTTGCATTAGTCCTAGTGGATTATGCAACCCGATACCCGGAAGCAGTAGCGCTCCGTAACATCTCGGCAAAAAGCGTTGCGGAGGCTCTGTTTCGCATAATCTCCCGAGTGGGAATCCCCAAGGAGATTCTCACTGATCAAGGCACCGCGTTCATGTCACGCACCATGCGCGAGCTTTACGGATTGTTGGGCGTTAAATCAATTCGCACCAGCGTTTATCACCCACAAACAGACGGACTGGTGGAAAGGTTTAATCGCACGCTTAAATCCATGATCCGTAAATTCGTTCACGAGGACGCGAAAAACTGGGATAAGTGGTTAGAGCCTTTGTTATTCGCTGTGCGGGAGGTTCCCCAAGCCTCCACGGGGTTTTCCCCCTTCGAGCTTCTCTACGGCAGACAGCCCCGTGGGGTTTTGGATGTTGTTAGAGAGGCTTGGGAGGACGAGCCTTCAAACAGTAAGAATGAAATTCAGTATATTCTGGACCTTAGAGCAAAACTCCACACACTGGGGCGGCTCTCTACGGAGCATTTGCTTAAGGCCCAGGATGATCAACGCCGGCGTTATGACAGGGGCACTAAACTACGCAAATTTTCACAGGGAGATAAAGTCCTTGTACTGCTACCCACTTCCAGCTCTAAATTACTCGCCAAATGGCAAGGGCCGTTTGTGGTCACCCGACGAGTCAGCGATCTCGATTATGAGGTGGTACGTTCGGACAGGGCTGATTCACGTCAGATATATCACATTAATCTGCTAAAGCAGTGGAGGGAGCCGGAGGAGGTGATGCTGGCTACGCTCGTTACCAATGAGGATGACCTGGGGCCAGAGAGCACTGGCCGACAGCGGCCGGGCACTCTGGTCACCGGGGGTGACCATCTCTCAGCGAGCCAGCTCATTGATGTCCGGCACCTTCAGCGTGAATTTTCTGACGTGTTTTCACCCCTACCCGGTCGTACTAACTTAATTCAGCACCATATTGAGACCGAACCGGGCGCGGTTGTTAGGACCCGGCCGTATCGCCTACCTGAACACAAGAAAAAAGTGATTCAGGAAGAATTGGGTAATATGCTGAAATTGGGTGTAGTAGAAGAATCCCACAGCGACTGGGCCAGCCCGATTGTCTTGGTACCCAAGACTGACGGCTCAGTCCGGTTCTGTGTGGATTACCGAAAAGTCAATGCTGTGTCGAAATTCGACGCATATCCAATGCCGCGTATTGACGAGTTGCTCGACCGGTTAGGTGCTGCTCGATATTACTCGACGTTGGATTTGACAAAGGGTTATTGGCAGATCCCCTTATCTCCAATATCCCGCGAAAAAACAGCCTTCACAACGCCGTTTGGATTGCACCAATTTGTGACGCTTCCGTCGGGGCACCGGCTACGTTTCAGCGTCTGATGGACAAAATACTCGGCCCTCACTCCGCATATGCCGCTGCTTATTTAGATGACATCATCATTTTCAGTAATGATTGGCAGCGGCATATGCAACATCTGAGGGCGGTATTGTCAGCGCTGAGACGGGCCGGGCTCACGGCCAACCCGAAGAAGTGCGCAGTTGGGCGAGTGGAGGTAAGGTATCTGGGCTTCCACTTAGGTCACGGGCAGGTGCAGCCCCAAATTGATAAGACTGCAGCTATTGCAACCTGTCCGAGACCTAAGACCAAAAAGGAGGTGAGACAGTTTTTGGGACTGGCAGGATATTATAGGCGTTTTGTCCCTAATTATTCGGCCCTCGTCAGCTCATTGACTGACCTCACTAAAAAGGAGGAACCAGATACCGTCCGATGGTCGGAGCAGTGCCAACAGGCCTTCTCAAAGGTAAAATCTATACTTTGCGGGGGGCCGCAATTGCACGCTCCTGATTTTGCTCTCCCCTTTCTGTTACAGACGGATGCATCCGATCGGGGTCTGGGGGCGGTTCTCTCCCAGGAGGTGGCAGGAGTGGAACGGCCGGTGCTGTACATTAGCCGAAAACTCAGTAAGAGTGAGGCTAAGTACAGCACCATAGAAAAGGAGTGCCTGGCGATAAGGTGGGCCGTTCTCACTCTGCGCTATTACCTCCTGGGCAGGGAATTCGTCCTCTGTTCAGATCATGCTCCTCTCCAGTGGCTCCACCGCATGAAAGATACCAACGCGCGGATCACCCGTTGGTATCTAGCGTTACAGCCTTTTAAATTCAAGGTGGTCCACAGGCCGGGTGCACAGATGGTTGTAGCCGACTTCCTCTCCAGGGCGGGGGGGGGGGGGGGGGGGGGGGGGGGGGGGTGGGGGATAGGCTGCAGGCCGGACGGCTCCCCGGCCTGAGGCGGGCGGTGGGGGTATGTGGAGAGGTAAGCATGATCGAACACCCAATGAGGGGAGAGAGCATGCTTGGAGCCCGGCGGCTAATCAGCAGGCCAATCAGAAATAATAAATAACACCTGTTTGTTCTAGTGATTGGACCGGAGAGACACCCTTCTTAAGGAGAGGAGAAGGAGCAGCCGGGAGAGAGGAGAACACACACACACACACACACACACACACAGCTGCACGTGTTGTGTGAAAACTTAAAAATAAAAACCGTTATTTACCTTTTATCGCCGACCCTGTCTTCTTCTTCCCATCCTACAACGAACTTTACTACAGTATACAATTTTATATTTATATTCAAGATAAATAAGGCAAGAATATAAGAATGATATTTTTTATATTTTTACACCAACAAAAATATCTTGTGGTATGCACTTGTTTAATAAAAAGCTTTGTAGCATTCAACATGCAATAAAATGCCATCAAAAAAACCTAAACCGCACATCTTTTGTATTTACAATTAAAATTAAGTTTTTTGCCTAAACCCAAAAAGCACTAAATAATTTATATATTTATAAATTACACTAATTATACTAAATAACTATATATTAGGCTAAATAACTAAAATAGGCTATATAATCTTATTTTCTGATTAAAACCAAAGTGATTGCAATGCCGCACCACTGACATCGGAAACCGCAGTGAGCACATTTTGCAGAAGTTGTATGGAACAAAATTAATGCCAAAAGTATTGAATTAAAAAGCTTGTTGAATAGCACAAACTGAAAAAAATAATACACTGAATAAACAAGTTCTTGCATTTTAATGAATTGAATTCCAGGGTTTGTATTTTTAGGTACTGAAATTTAACATAGCTGTTTATTTAAGATGTGAATATTTCAACAAAAAATATTTCAAATACGTTTTCATACTTTCAAATTCAATAATTCATATTCAATTTCCAGATTTCACTTACAATATTTTCTATACCCTTTAAAAATACGATGTATAATATTCAAAAGGTAATTTTCAGTTAATTTTATTTCAGTTTAAATATTCGCTTCCATAAATTCAGTGGTTCAAATTCGACTGTTAAAATTCGACATTACATCCGGGAACTGCAGGAAAAGCAATAGATTGCAGATTGAAGATCGCCAGCTGCTTTTTCACCAGCAGGTGGAGATGGTATAATGTAAGGTTTTTAACCCAGTAAATAGGCGAGAATAAAGCTAATAAAAGCACAAAAGTAGCATTTAATATAATATCAATGTCTTGGACATTATAAGTAATAAAATAAGTATGAGTAAAATAAGTAAATGATGTTTTGGTCATTTATATTTATACTGGCTTGCATGGTTCGGGATCTGTAGAGCTGCGCATCGATGGATTTGCTCTTCAGTGTTTGGACTCTCAGTAGTGATTATAGACCCACACTGAACTGAGCTAAACTGAACTGAACTTATTCTCTGAAAACTGAACTGACTCTGTTTCAATTCACTATAATCTTCCATGTGAAGCTGCTTTGACACAATCTACATTGTATAAGCGCTATACAAATAAAGATGAATTCAATTGAATTGAATTATATTTGCCCTTATGTAACGGAAGCCAGCTGGTGATCGCGTAAACCTCACTCATCGGATCCAGCAACAGACGTTGTTCTGCAATCTTTAGTCTGCATTTGTCTCCCATGCCGTTATCGCCTGGCCGGCTCGCGCCCTGCTCGGACCGGCGGAGTTACATGCACATAAACAGCCTTTTGAGGAATATGATGTTACCAACACAATCTCTATCTTTATTAACTCGTTGTTCCATAGACGTAAAATATTATATTTACTGCTAACGTAATATAGACATACGACTGCTAAAGAATATAAACGTAAGAGAAACAGGAGAGTCAGGAGAGTGTTTGCTCTGTTTAAACGCAGCGCTTTTTCAGGACTGGGATAGGCTATTTTCATTATTTAAATTTTTTCTTATTATTGTTGGTATTATTATTACTATCAATATTATTATTTTTATTATTATTGGACATTTATTTAGAATATTGCGCTTAAAGTCATTTGTGATTCTAAATTAATATTTCTATTTATCCTTAGCTATCACTCTGCCTGCCTTTCTCTTCTTTTTTCTAATTTTTGGGGTTCTGCCACGGTTAACCTTGCAAAATGTTTTATAGTTTGTACAGATTGTATTGTTTTATTGTTATGTAGGTGAGAAAAAAATGTATTAACGGCACAAAAGTAGCAATAATATCAATGTCTTAGCCAATTATAAGTATTAAAATGAAGAGCCTTGTGTGGTTTGATAATAGGCTATTATAAATTACTTTAATTTGTTTTCGTTATTAAATAAGAAAACCCTTATTTGGACAGTTTTTATTGTCGTCTAATAACTTTTCAGCGACCGTTTGTATTTTATCACCGTTTATTTATTTATTTATAAATATTAGCAATGTTGATCTTTTTTGCAGTTATTAAACATCTAAACTTAATTAACCTGGTTTAAATTCAATATATTTGTTGCTTCAGCTGATTTCATAAGATTAATGTCTAGAATGCGTGGTTTGACATGCGTGCTTGAGTGCAAGCAGTTGCAAAGCAGCTCAGTGTTCATCATGGGGTTATTACTGAGCTATAATCGCCATCTACTGGAGAGAATGCATTTGCAAATGTATTCTATCAACTGTTTTCTGCAAGTGTGTTTTATGATTTCACAAAGTCAAACCATTATGCTTTTATTATATATTTTAAGATTATCATATTTAAATAAACATTTGCTCAGGGTAGCTAATATTTCTTTTTTCTTGTTTAAAAAAATCATTATGAAAATCTGCATTTTTGCTTTCTATGGCAAAGTTAATGGTTTAGGATTCTGGATGCATTTTTGCTGAATGAGTGTTGAATACTCAAAATATAAGCTCACACTAGTTAAATCAATTAATATTATCAAAAATGACAGATATAAGAAAGCCATTAATATTCATCATTCTTTATACAATTATACAAGCATTTCATTTTCCACTCTCAGAAACGGTAAACAGCGAGGTGTTATTCATTAATGTTCATTCTGCTTACTCTATATTTTAAGGTCGCCAATCATTTTAAATAATAAAGTTTTTTTTAAAAGCAACCATTTTTCTTTCTAATAATAATATTAATAATAATAATTTAAATAATGAAAATATAAATTTTCTTTATTTAAATTATTATTATTATTAATATTATTATTATTACATTTATTTAGGCTATTGTGCTTAAATAAGTAATCCGTGGTTCTAAATCAGTATTTCTTTTTATCACTCTGCCTGCCTTTCTCTTCATTTTTCTAATTTTTGGGGTTCTTCACGGTTAAACGTTTGCAAAATGTCTTAAATTTGTCCAGATTAATTGTTTTTATTATTATGTGGTAGCCAATGCTGGCTGCACGCCTTTTTACACATGTTATGAACGAAAGAAAAATGGTTGCTTTTAAAAAAACTTTATTATTTAAAATGATTGGCGACCTCTTAAATATAGAGTAAGCGGAATGAACATTAATGAATTGATAAATGAATTAAATGATTGCGTTTTTATACCTGTGCGGCTTGCATGCGGCAAACGCAAATGAGTGACCGCGAGCTCCGGTGGCCGGTCAGAGCCGACGCCCCACGTCAAATACTGGTTGAGAGATGCTGGATGGCTGCCAATATATGATAGGAATTATATATGATGGGCTTGTGCATATTTATGAATGTGAAAAGTGAAAGTGAGTCATGACATTTGACCAAGCATGAGAATACGAGTGTTTCCATTATTATATTAATTATGACATATTAATGCTTGGGCCTATATGAATAACACCTCGCTGTTTACCGTTTCTGAGAGTGGAAAATGAAATGCTTGTATAATTGTATAAAGAATGATGAATATTAATGGCTTTCTTATATCTGTCATTTTTGATAATATTAATTGATTTAACTAGTGTGAGCTTATATTTTGAGTATTCAACACTCATTCAGCAAAAATGCATCCAGAATCCTAAACCATTAACTTTGCCATAGAAAGCAAAAATGCAGATTTTCATAATGATTTTTTTAAACAAGAAAAAAGAAATATTAGCTACCCTGAGCAAATGTTTATTTAAATATGATAATCTTAAAATATAAAATTAAAAGCATAATGGTTTGACTTTGTGAAATCATAAAACACACTTGCAGAAAACAGTTGATAGAATACATTTGCAAATGCATTCTCTCCAGTAGATGGCGATTATAGCTCAGTAATAACCCCATGATGAACACTGAGCTGCTTTGCAACTGCTTGCACTCAAGCACGCATGTCAAACCACGCATTCTAGACATTATTCTTATGAAATCAGCTGAAGCAACAAATATATTGAATTTAAACCAGGTTAATTAAGTTTAGATGTTTAATAACTGCAAAAAAGATCAACATTGCTAATATTTATAAATAAATAAATAAATAAACGGTGATATAATACAAACGGTCGCTGAAAAGTTATTAGACGACAATAAAAACTGTCCAAATAAGGGTTTTCTTATTTAATAACGAAAACAAATTAAAGTAATTTATAATAGCCTATTATCAAACCACACAAGGCTCTTCATTTTAATACTTATAATTGGCTAAGACATTGATATTATTGCTACTTTTGTGCCGTTAATACATTTTTTTCTCGCCTACATAACAATAAAACAATACAATCTGTACAAACTATAAAACATTTTGCAAGGTTAACCGTGGCAGAACCCCAAAAATTAGAAAAAAGAAGAGAAAGGCAGGCAGAGTGATAGCTAAGGATAAATAGAAATATTAATTTAGAATCACAAATGACTTTAAGCGCAATATCCTAAATAAATGTCCAATAATAATAAAAATAATAATATTGATAGTAATAATAATACCAACAATAATAAGAAAAAATTTAAATAATGAAAATAGCCTATCCCAGTCCTGAAAAAGCGCTGCGTTTAAACAGAGCAAACACTCTCCTGACTCTCCTGTTTCTCTTACGTTTATATTCTTTAGCAGTCGTATGTCTATATTACGTTAGCAGTAAATATAATATTTTACGTCTATGGAACAACAAGTTAATAAAGATAGAGATTGTGTTGGTAACATCATATTCCTCAAAAGGCTGTTTATGTGCATGTAACTCCGCCGGTCCGAGCAGGGCGCGAGCCGGCCAGGCGATAACGGCATGGGAGACAAATGCAGACTAAAGATTGCAGAACAACGTCTGTTGCTGGATCCGATGAGTGAGGTTTACGTGATCACCAGCTGGCTTCCGTTACATAAGGGCAAATATAATTCAATTCAATTCAATTCAATTCATCTTTATTTGTATAGCGCTTATACAATGTAGATTGTGTCAAAGCAGCTTCACATGGAAGATTATAGTGAATTGAAACAGAGTCAGTTCAGTTTTCAGAGAATAAGTTCAGTTCAGTTTAGCTCAGTTCAGTGTGGGTCTATAATCACTACTGAGAGTCCAAACACTGAAGAGCAAATCCATCGATGCGCAGCTCTACAGATCCCGAACCATGCAAGCCAGTATAAATATAAATGACCAAAACATCATTTACTTATTTTACTCATACTTATTTTATTACTTATAATGTCCAAGACATTGATATTATATTAAATGCTACTTTTGTGCTTTTATTAGCTTTATTCTCGCCTATTTACTGGGTTAAAAACCTTACATTATACCATCTCCACCTGCTGGTGAAAAAGCAGCTGGCGATCTGCAATCTATTGCTTTTCCTGCAGTTCCCGGATGTAATGTCGAATTTTAACAGTCGAATTTGAACCACTGAATTTATGGAAGCGAATATTTAAACTGAAATAAAATGAACTGAAAATTACCTTTTGAATATTATACATCGTATTTTTAAAGGGTATAGAAAATATTGTAAGTGAAATCTGGAAATTGAATATGAATTATTGAATTTGAAAGTATGAAAACGTATTTGAAATATTTTTTGTTGAAATATTCACATCTTAAATAAACAGCTATGTTAAATTTCAGTACCTAAAAATACAAACCCTGGAATTCAATTCATTAAAATGCAAGAACTTGTTAATTCAGTGTATTATTTTTTTCAGTGGTTGCTATTCAACAAGCTTTTTAATTCAATACTTTTGGCATTAATTTTGTTCCATAAGTTATGCCTTTCTTTTTTACTCTTGTGTGTGCGTTAGGGTTGGGCCGATAGACGATGTCATCGTCCATCGCCGATGGCTGATAAACTTGATGATGCTGAGCCGGCATCGTGATCCATCGCCCCGCCCCACATGTATATTGATATATGACTTATTATTTGCATGTCATCTTAATGAGCTGTGTTATATTATACTTATAGCTGCTGTTTGCACTGACAGCATCGTGAGGATTAAATACATCGTGAGGATTATACATCACCTCTCACACTTAACATGTGTAGATTCAGTGGCAAACGCTGTTACCTGTAAACCCCGTCCCACATTGTGAATGGCTTTAGTTATTTTCATAGCGGACTTGAAGCCACTGGAAGTCTTTTATCCACTCTTGGAAAAGTGTAAAAGGTGGATTAACATTCAGCACATGATCACTAATCAGATAATCAGATGTGCCATTATTTAACTTTAGGTGGTTTCTAAAACTAAATCTGTCAGTGTTATTTTCATTCTCTCATCTTCAGCGCGTCACATTTCCGCGGCTGTTGCTCCTGTCATGTGAAGGCGTTGACTGAGTGATTGACAGCTGATATTAACCAATCCATTCGCGTTCAGTTCTAGCCCAGTGGGCCAATAGCAAGAGCACAAAGGCGGGGCAAGCATTCCGGTCTTTTTTACTTCAGCAAGTTCACATGACAACTGTTTTAATCTGTTCCTGAGCGCTGCATTTGGCGTCTTTAGGTGCAAAGACGCATTCTGCATAAATCTCTCCTAAATCTGCGCACGCGGTGAGGATTTTGCAGTGAAAACAGGTCGCACGGTAAAAATGTATGCACTAGCACAAATGCTTTCAAATACATATTTTAGGTCGCATAAAATATCAGGCGCAAGTGTGGCCAAAACGGTCGAGCTCTAGCATCTTTACTTGTTATTATGTCCTCATAATAATAATAAAATAAGGAAGTTATCATTAATCACAATAAATTACAGTGAACTCCAAACGAACTCTTGTCTCGTCTTCGCCACCAGCTGTGGGGAAAAGCCATTATGACAAAGATCACTCCCCCTGATCATGCCAGAGTCCCGCGGAAAAAAAGTGATTGACAGGAGGTAATTTGTGTATAACTTTATTTATTTATGGTTTGGTTATGGGTAAAGCAAAGACCATGTGGGTCAGGTAGTGAAAACGATAGGCTACAATTATTAAACTCGTTATGAATTAATTGATATTTAACAACAAAGACCCCCACCCCGCCTACGACGACGATACCATCGTCCATCGCCGATGTTCACATCAGACATCGTACGATGCCAAATTTGTCAACATCGCCCAACCCTAGTGTGCGTGTGTGTGGTGGGGGTGTTTCCACCAACTGTGTCTTTCATTAGCAACTCTCTTCCAAAACCGAAAGTTACTTCGTCTGTCTGGCAATATTTCGGCTTTCAATCGAATGAAAAAACTATTTAGATTGGCCTATAGTCAAAATTTGCAGAAACTGTGTAAAGAAACCGTGAAGTGCAGCCGCACATTGAATCTGAGGTCTCATCTCACTCTCGCTGTCATCCAGACATCGATATGCCACATAAACGCAATGTCAAAAATACAGCACTGAATTTAACAGGTAATGTCTTTCAGCGAAAAAGTCTTTCAGTAGGATATCTGTAAAAACGCAATCAGAGCCAATGTTATGTAGAAGTAGGCTAGTGTTGCCTAAACGGCTATTAAATTTCTAATAAAATTAAAACTAAAATACAATTAATTGCATTTTTCGTTTGATTTGTTTTAATATTGATAAAAAAACATGCTTAGACTATTTAAGCTTAACTGTTACAGTATATACGCTGCCAATAGGCCATTAATAAATATTATTTTACTGTGTACTGGGTAGAGCTGCACGATTCTGGCTAAAATGAGAATCGCGATTCTTTTGCTTAAAATAAAGATCACGATTTTCTCACGATTCTGTACATGTAAAACAAAGGTTAATATGAGTAGCCTATTATTATTGTTATTTCTCAAACATATGATAAAACAATATTAATACTATTATGTGTAGGTCTACTGTTGGTTAAAATGCTACATTTTGAATAGACCTTGAATGGAGTACTTGAATAGACTTTAAATATGTCCTGGTCATTAATGCACAGTAAAGTGATGACATCAGAATACAACTATTCATAATTCTGAAGTTGAATTATTATGTTTGAGAGACGCATGCTTGTTATTTGTCATTGACCACATTATTAAACAGTATTAGAACATGTTTTTCTACTGGTAAAATCAGACATTTGTCATTATCAGATTCTATCTTGCATTATATTCAACATTATATGGGCTACAGTACTTATACTGGTACACATTTATTCTCATGCACAACACTTTAGGTTCGCTATGACAGAAAAACATTAAGCGCTTGTCCTAATCATTACTCTAAAATGCGATATGATTGTTTAAATGATGTGCGCGCTTTCGGTTTTATTTTCATTGCTAAGTGCGGTTCATACTTCCCCCGCAGCTCCCAAACGATCACTCTGTGCCACAAACTGGATGTTATTTACAACTTTATTACCTGTTATTCACAGCCTATTCTGTTCATTAAAGTAGATTTCATTCACAGGCGTGTGCCCGCCCTCTCTGTGGTAACAGCTCACGGTCAGCAGCTCACGTCACGTGTGATTTCGTGGCCGCGAATACATCATTACATGAAGACAGAAATTAAATTTTTGGGTGAATTATGCCTTATTAATACAGTATGTGACTCTTTCAACGCCATTTAGAGGTGTCCACGTTGCAACGAGCAAGGTGTGTAAAACAGTGTGAAGACTTGTGCGACTGCTTTTCTACAGAACTTGAAAATATGATTGGCAGAATCGTAGAAATGCTGGATTAAGATCGTCTAGGGGGTCGAATCGAGATTGTAATCTTTTTTCGATTAATCGTGCAGCTCTAGTACTGGGATATAATGTATATTTTTAAATAAATACTAAATATAGCATGTCTCGCTGTCATTTAAAACATGTAATTCATAAAAGTTTTTAAAATGCTGCTTCTGAGTAACAGTTTGGTTTCAGAATTAGTAAATTAATGATGCAATATAAGTGAACGCCATTTGATGGCAGTATTGCACGCGGTACAGTTAGCGCAACCAGTAAAATTAGAACACACTCTCGGAAATTAAAATGCACTCGACCGTTAATGACTGAAAATGAGTCAGGCAAAAAAAGAAAAATTGACTCTGAATGTCATGTGTTTAAGGAAGAATGGACAACAAAATACTTCTTCACCAATATCAGACAGAAAGCGGTATGTCTAATATGCCAAGAAAGTATTGCTGTTTTTAAAGACTGCAACCTAAATCGGCATTTTTCAAGCAAACATTCGAATTATGCTGTCAACCAGTCACCTGCAGAAAAGGCAAACAAGGCTACAAAACTTGCCACACACTTAAAAGCCCAGCAAAAGACATTTATGACACATGAGTGCTCTTTTCAAGAGTCTGTAACGAAAACTAGTTATGTGGTGGCACATAAGATTGCAAAGCACTGCAAGCCTTTTTCAGAGTTTCATATGGATTTATTAATCATTCTTACTGTTTATTGAACGCAAACTGTCGTAGATTATTAAAGACACAAAGCCCTCACTGCACGACAGCTGCACCTTCAGCAAACCTCCTAATTCCTGCAGCACGAGGACTTTATGATTGTTTATGAGCGTCAAAAGTGGCTGATCTATTCGGCGAAATATTTGACTGCGTATCACTGCATCCCAAACGACTAAAACGATATAAAGAAATCTCCACTGTGCTGAGCGAGACCGCTTCTTAAACTAAACAGCGCATTATCGATGACGTAAGTGTGCTCAGGCCCGTGTGAGTGCGGGCGTCAGGGGAGACGGGAGGGTGGACAAGCGTGTTTTGGCCCGGTTCAAGGCAACTGTACTGTACATAGTGTGAGTACGCCCTCAGATTCTTCTTCCGTTTTATCTCATAGTTTTATGATTGATATGAGCATATTAATACAAACTCAAATGAGATTGTTGTGAATTTGACTCAAATTATATAATAATTGCTGGTTAAATGTGTTAATTTTTGTAATAGCATATATTTTCCATTCATACATCCACTTTAAAAAGTTATTTTATCAAAGTTTTGTGGTTTCATCAAGTTTTATGATGATTGATCTGTATATTCTAAAAACAGTGCAAATTAGACTTTTGTAAATTTGACTGAATAGTAAACTTTAAGAATTATTTTTAATGTGTTAATATGAGATTTTTTTTCTGTCAGACAATATATTTTCTATTCTCCACTGTAAAAATTATTACATTATTATTATTATTATTAATATTATTATTATTATTATATTTTATAAGGGATTATTTTATTGTTTTATGATGATTGATAAGTAAATATAAATAGCAGTGCAAATTAATTTGACTTGTAAATTTGACTAAATAATCTGTTTTGTGTTAATGTGACATGTTTCTGTCCAATATTACAGGTTCCATGCATATTGCCACTATAAATAAAAGTTATATTTTAAAGGATGTTTTGCATGTGGCCCTTCACTTGGTTTGCAAAACTTGATGTGGCCCTAGGGTCTAAAAAGTTTGCCCACCACTAACTGTATACATGGGTGCTGGTCAATAGCCAGCACATAACGCTATTGAACTAATATCTCAGAGGGAGATTATGTTAGCCTAATTTCAGAGATTTAAAAAATAAAAGACATTTTAAAAAAGGAACAACACGCAAATCGGCACAAATAAACCTGGTTGCGTATTTCAGCACTTCAGCTGCTGGATAGTAGATGGGACTGGCTGTGTGTAGCGCCTTTAAGCAGCCTGTCAATCAACTGGCGCTTGTGAGCAAGAGCGCGCGTAAGAGCGCAAAGGTACAGATATAACCAAAAGCAAGTTCATATTATAAATGTTTCATTAACAATACTTATCGAAAATTCATTTAATTTTACCTCTCGAATAGAATTTTTTAGTTGCACCATTAAGAAATCAGGGCACTCTAGAGCCCTGCAATACTTTTTAATAAAATAAAGTTATTAACCGGTATTATTTTTTCTAAAAAACCTATTTTTCGGAGCATTTCGTTTAATAAGGAACGCAAGAACAGAAACGAAAATAATATCAAATCTGCTCCGAGTGAACTCAATGGATTTTTCCCGTTTTTAAGCCCTATGGCGATACAACGATTTTTCTGAAAAAGTGGATCGTGCAGGAATTTTGATCGTCCACGATCAAATATCGTGTTATCGCACAGCCCTATACGTTTTGCTGTTGTGCGCTATGTGCGCTCGAGCGGAAAAAGCATGTTACCTCAGTCGCGTCTTTTTCATTCTTCAATCAAATGAAAGCAGAAGCGGGGTTTCCTTTGAGGTGACAGACAGCAGTGTTTGTGTTGTCAAGACGACTATGGCGAGCTTTTAATGATGGAGGAGAGACTTGTGGTCGCTGTTTCAAGTCATTCAAAGCTGTATGACTTTACAAATCTTGAATATCATAATGCTATTAAAATTACAATTATAACAACATTGACAGGAACATTCGCGCACAATACGGCTCAGCTGATTCAGTCGTTTCATAGTGACATAAAAAAAAGAGCACTGCGCTCCTTTTTTTTGTCATCAATAAAGGCAGTGCGGTGCGCCTTGCGTTTTTGGAATGGAAAAGCACGTGCAGTAACGTACATGTGTCAAACTCAAAAAAAAAGGCTATTGGTGATTTAGTGTTCAACCAACAAACCAACCTTTTTTTCCATTTGGAAAATTACAGTTATTATTAGTTCTTATATAATATATTTGCAGCACTTAAAGCACAGCGGTCCGGTATCTGCAGACATCTGCAAAACAGCAGCTCAACTGGAAGAAATAAGTGCTTTGAGGATCTGTCCAATGCATTATTGAGGCTTTTCTAATTAAACATCTCAGAATGATTGACAGGCGCAGCGGCGGGAAGCGCTGAAGTGAACATGAATTTAAACACTTGAATATTCATCTGTACTTCACATTAAACTGTAGAATTGCTTCAGAACATTTGGAACATAGTAGGCCAACATGACAACGTTCTAGTGCCTTAATAGGCTTCATGGATTAGTTGGCTTATAAACACAGCACACGCGCAAGATCGTATTTGGATTGGTACCAGCTCTCCGATACACGATCCAGCAAAAATATGTGATATCGAACCGATATCCGATCCAAGTATCGGGATCGGTGCATCCCCACCAGAGAATTACAAAAATATATAGCTAGCATTTGACAAAGGAGAGCTTCCAGAATCTCTCTCAGATCAGCGCTGGGTTCCGCTAAAAACTTCTCCAAACGACGAAGCTGTGGACTGTGAGCCACAACCTTTAAGTATTTTCATTTGTTAAAATGTATCAACTACTTACATAGTTTCTAGCATAAACGGTATGTTGTAGCAAGGACAAAAACAAGGATGTAAACAAAGGGAAATGCTGTTTGGCACCGCTAACAATTTAACCACAAATTCATATTAATCAATCAAACCGCTGTAACCGCTTTCTGTGCATTCTACATCTCAAACAACAAACTTGCAAAAGATATGTGAACATTTTGTTTTACTTACACATGCTTATTCTGATTATATGTGAAAGACACTTGTTAGATTTTATTTTAGAGAGCAGGCGTGAGCTGTGTGCTCTTCATTTTTCTGTCAGTATGAAAAAAATACTGTGATTTTCTACAAGTTAGCATGAGCACACATTGCTTTGCATCTTATAAACACAACCAAGCCTTAAAATTACACTGTGGACTACCTCCTTAAGAGTTATCAGTTATCGATATCGGCAATATCGGTGACAGTGTATCCCTACAAACAGAAAACATAATTTTTTAAGCGTAGCATGCATAGCAATGTGCAATATTGTAGGCTATTCTTTTTTAAATTATAAAGCATTCAAAAATAACAACAGTATTAAGTAACACCAAGTGATTCCAAATATTTCATTGCTTTATCATTCCATTTTCTTTATTTGTAGAATTATCATTATTGCTATAGTTCTCATCCTTAGTGTAAACAGTCTTTACAGTTACATAGCGGCACTACAAGCCAATGCAAGCAAATCTTTCAATCTGCCTTCAGGTTATGTGCATGTTAGCAGTGGTGTGGTATGCTAGCCTCATTACACAGGGAGTGTCCCAGTAATTACCAGCATACGGCTTGTGTGTTTTTGTTGACAGAGAGACACCCCAACAACCCAAATGGCACATTCCACAAACGTTAGCCCACACCATATGTGGCAGCTCTGAAAAGGTGATTTCAAAAGCACATTTTGCAGCACATACCCGTTTTAAAGTGCTCTGAAAATGACACAAATGCCGCAGCACTGTAAAGAAAGACAAATCCAACTCCTGGCTTACAAAAAGCTACGAATAATTATTGGATCACCAGGATACAGTAATGCACGCCCTGACATTTGGGAAGTTGTCACCATGGTAACATCACTACAGTGAGCGCTCATTCCTCATCCCGGGCTGGATTTATGAGTAAATACCAGCTTTAACAGAATAAAGGCACAATACCAACAGGGAATTGTGTGCCACTGTGAGTATACAAAAAGTCAGTTTTTTTGTTATTTAAGTGCATTTACGTATGTGTGTGTAGATTAAATTAATTCAATTAAGGCACAGAATATTCACACAACTTACGGTTCACTAAAAGTCCACTGTCAATGTTTCCCGTACCGCTATTCTATTTGGCTGTAATTCACAGCACGGCAGGAAAAGACATTGCGGGTTATTTTTCCTGATTTGCGAGCCTGCGGTGTGAAAAAAGGCAATTTTCTTTTTTAGTTCACGTACTGTGAAAAGTAACGTCTTTTATTCTGATGTCGTCACTAGATGCACTCCAAAATAAACCAGCAGAGCAAACAGCAGAGTCATTTTCAGACTGATCTCTCTAAAGCAGGTTATTAGTCACACCAAATGAATCATAGGTTATCTGGTTGAATCAGTCAGAGCAGCTCTTGAATCAACATCTGAATCACTGCGAATCACAGTTTATTTTTTTTAAGTTTCTGACATTTAAACTAGTATTCTGTAATTGTTGATTGTTAATTATGCTTGTTAATTAACTGTTGTTTATTAGTTGTGTACTAACATTTGCAGTTTAAGCTATAAAAACAACATTGTCATTTTAATTCTGAACTTTTTTTTTTATTTAAACTCTAAACTAATGCTAAGGATATTTTCTTATGACCCAGTTTTGCAAGTGGTCTTTATTTAGGGATGTCCTGATCGCGCAGTTTGAGACATATACATATACATATATACATATACATATATACATATACATATATATATACATATATACATATATATATATATATATATATATATATATATATATATATATATATATATATATATATATATATATATATATATACACATATATATATACACACACACATATATATATAAATATATATATACACACATACATATATATATATATATATATATATATATATATATATATATATATATATATATATATATATATATATACACCAAATGAATATATATATATATATATAAACCATATATATATAAACCATATATATATATATATATATATATATATACACACCAAATGAATATATATATATATATATATATATATATATATATATAGTTACGCGGTGGCACAGAGTTACACCTCTTTCTTGACTTCACACATAAACAGCAACGTGTGTGGCATGACATCACTTTGTTGCAGAGATGCTATTGGTTAAATGCCAGCAAAGTAGAACACGGAAGCAGCTTGAAGCGAAAAGTGCGAGTGTCGTGGCGGACCGCGATACTTTCACGCCCCCTAGTACTCATTGCTGAGGTTGACGTCACTTGTCTCTAACTAACTAAACCAAACATCTTTAATCTATCACATTTGATTAAATTGTATCTGTAATGATGAGCTTTTGTTCTAAATATTATATTCTAAAGTTAGTATTTTCCAAGTGCATGTCATGTCATGTGACTCGAGTGAGCAATCACACTTGATTACTACTGTATATGCAGGACGGCTGCTTCGCATATATTGAGATTGCAGATCCCCCAAACACATTTAAGTCTCCTGTTTGGGAACATTTTGGTTTTCCAGTGGAGTACAGGAATGGAATTCGTGTCGTAGACAAAGCGCACACACTATCTGTCGTAGCTAACTGTTTCAAAAAACTTAAGGAATAACATTTAAAAAATGTGGTAAATTTCACAATGTGAGGGTGTACGCAAAAGACACTGACAACAGAACTGCCAACAAAAGGGATTTAACCCCTTACCTCGCTAGAAACTGATGAAAAGAAAGAAAAAAAAAGGTTTTCAGCGCCGTGTGCCGTATTCTTCCCTATACTGAACTGTAGAATAAAATAAATACAAAGATGACGTTCACCTCTTACCTGATGTCTTTACCAATACATTTTCTATGTGTTTGCAAAATGGAAGTCGTAAGACATCTTCCCTATCCACCTTACTTTGAGAAAAGTGTGAACTTGACGGGAAAGAGCTGAGCCAAAAAGCAACAAACAAATCAATCGAAATAAAAATGTACAAAAATCACAACATTTCTCAAAGTGGGCAAAAGTAATGCTAAATAATTTTGCCCAAACGAAAGTTAAGCAAAAACAACGAAATTCATAACCATGTTAGCAAAATACACGAAAAACGAGATCAAAGGACAATGCGCTCTCCTGCTTTTCCTGACGTCATTTTTATATTTTTATATTATAATTAAAAATGAGCATCTTTATGTCTGCACAGAGATCAAGCCTCTCACCTGAGAATGTGGACATTATAGCGTTTTTGAAGAAAAACTTAAACTTAATTGAATATTCCAAATGTCCTTAAAGAGGACAAGCCTGTTTATCTTTCACTAGTCTACACTGCAGTTATTTATTTTATTTTAGTTTACTTTCTTAAGATGGCTACATTAAAGAGAACTGTTTTTTCTGACTAGTCTATATTGGAGGTATTTATCTAATTTTTGTTGTTTACGTCGGTATCCTGACTGTACTAAAAATGTGATGGCAAAATTAAAGAAAAAGTTTAGTTGTTCTTGTTATTAAGTGAATATTGTTCCTTAGCATTGCTGTTAAGATGACATCAACCCTAGTCCCACAGCAAACAGAAACCGAACCTCCAAAACCGTGAACTGAACCGAATCATGCCTTTGATGTAGGGCTGTGTGATAACACGATATTTGATCGTGGACGATCATAATTACTGCATGATCCACTTTTTCAGAAAAATCGTTATATCGCTATATAGGGCTTAAAAACATTTTAAAAAATCCATTAGTTTCACTCCGAGCAGAATTTATATTTTTTCGTTTCTGTTCTGGCATTCAGTAATAAACAAAACATTTCGAAAACGGTTTTCTAGAAAAAAATACCGGTTAATAACGTTATTTTATTACAAAGTATTGCAGGGCTCTAGAGTGCCCTGATTTCTTAATGGTGCAACTAAAAATACTATTCGAGGGGTAAAATTAAATGAATTTTCGATAAGTATTGTTAATGAAATATTTATAATATGAACTTGCTTTTGGTTTTATCTCTACAGGCTCTGCGCTCTTACGCGCGCTCCCGCTCACCAGCAGTAGTTGATTGACAGACGTCGCTTAAAGGCGCTACACACAGCCAGCCCCGTCTACTTAATCCAGCGGCAAGTGCGAAAACACGCCTTCCTTTTTAAAAATTTCTTTTATTTTTTAAATCTCTTAAATTAGGCTAACATAATCTCCCTCTGAGATATTAGTTCAAAAGTGTTATGTGCTGTAGGCTATTGACCAACACCCACTTTATACAGTTTACACACTGCAGGTATACAGTTCTGATGTGTTATGAATTACATGTTTTAAATGACAGTGAGACATGCTATATTTGGTATTTATTTTAAAATATACATTATAACCCCGTACACAGTAAAATAATATTTTTAAAGGCCTATTGGCAGCGTAAAGCTGTTAAGATTAATTAGTCCAAGAATGTTATTTTATTCATATTAAAACAAATACCAAACTAGCCACTTTTTGATTTTATTTCGTTTCCGTATATTTTTATCAAACGAAAATGCAATTAATTGTGTCAGTGGTGCGGCACTTTTGTTTTAATCAGAGAATAAGATTATATAGCGTATTTTAGTTATTTAGCGTAATATATAGTTATTTAGTTTAATTATGTAATTTATAAATATATAAATTATTTAGTGCTGTTTGGATTTAGGCATAGGCCGAGTATTAATTTTACTTGTAAATATAAAAGTTTATGCGGTTTATTTTTTTTTTTGATGGCACTTTATTGCATGTTGAATACAATTACAAGGATTTTTATTAAACAAGTGCATACCACAAGATATTTTTGTTGGTTTAAAGATATAAAAAGTATCATTCTCATTTTCTTGCCTTATCTATCTTTAATCTAAATATAAAATTGTATAAGCTACATTCATTGCAATGCGTGGTGCACCTAAGAAAAAAAGTTGCGCCAAGGCAAAACATTAGAGCCCCAATTTTAAGAATGGAAAGATCTGCTCTGTGCCACGCCGCATGGTCTAACAGGGTTGAGCTTAATCTTTTAATGAGTTATAGATGTGCTTTGAGAATAAACCAATCAGAGTCTCATATCCCATTCTGTTTAAGAGTCAGTTGTGTGTGGCAAATGGTGCATTTGCTATTTACATGGCGGTCTTTGTAAGTGAAAAAACTGAACGCTTCACTAGCGAGAAAACAGTTAAACAGAACATCTGCAGCGCGAGAATGAGAATGAGAGAATGAGCCTCCTCATTTTTTACTTTCACTTTCACTCTCGTGGATAAGGAAAGGTGCTGTACGCACATCCATTAGCCTATACATAATTATTTTCGTTTGTTAAGCGCAAAGAGTTGTTTCAAAACTATTTCTAAATTTAGTTCTAATTTCCAGCAAACGAATAAATGAACAATAATAATGAAGTGTTGTCCAAAAACTGAGTTATTTCCAAACACACATGCTATACCCCATATTGTCTAAAACCTGACAGGTGGGTAAATCTAGCGTGTTTGTAATAAAACAAATATAAATATGCATATAGTAAATAACACTGCTAATAATAATAATAATAATAATAACAACATTATAAAAAATTATAATAAGCAAATTGTCATAAATAAACTAAAAAAGCGTCGAGCTGAAACTAGCAAACAACAAATGCTTCGCGCCTTGCGCCTCATTGCGATGGGTGTAGCCTAGCCTAGGGGTGCCGGTTAATCCGCGAGTCAAGTAATCAAAAAGTAGGCTACATGACGTTTAATTATGGGTTGCAGGTTAATAAGACCAAACATTGGTTGTGCAAACTTGACATACTTTCTCTAAAATTTTAAAGTGTTTCGAGCTATATTATCTTTTTATAGACTAGCATAAATACGCATCACGGCCAGACATTTATAAAAACGAGCGCTTAGCCTACCTCATGCGGATGCATATTTGGTTATTCCTTCAGTAGCCTTGTAAATAATGTATTTTATTAATGCATCGTTTATAAGGACTAAGCTATTAATTACTGTTATTCTCTGAATGAAAAATGCTTGGGTGGTTTGATAATATCATTTAAAACTTTAGGCTATCTATCATGTTTATGAGCTGCCCCTCATCCTTCAATATACAGATCGATTTATCAGATGATTTGTCATAAAGAAAATCCTTTTCTTAATATTTCTCTTATTGAGACCCATCTAAAAACAAACGACAATCAATAATTCATTTTGTATAAATACAAGTTTTAATAGCAAAAATTTAAACCGAAACATACCTTTGTACATGAAAAAGCAGGTAACCTTTAAGACAAGGTTGCATCAAAAGCGACTCTCGCTTATGACATCTGCTTCGCGGGCATTTCAAGTTGTATGCTCCACAGTTGCATTTGTAGGCCTACACATGATTTAAATGAATGCTTTTTGTCTCCCAAATTCATGTAATAAAGAGAACGATAAAATAACGTTATTAACGGGCTAACTGTAAACATTTCGGTTCAGAACGATTAAAGTTGATCTTGTTTTTTTTTCTGCTCCTGCAAATGTCATTTGTTTCCGTTCCTTGAACCGGTTCAGAGCCCTGAAGTATTCTTAAACATACATGGTAAGAGTATACTTTTATATGGGGACATAAGTTTGGTTGTATTGTACCTTTGTAATTTGCAAAATAGTACTTAAAAACCAACTTGAAAAAGAATCGGGATAAAAACCGTGAATCGTGATTTCCCCAGAATAAATCGTGATATGATATTTTTTCCATATCGCCCACCCCTACTTTGATGTATCGTTACACCCCTAGGTATCGGTAAATTCTCAAAATCAAATGACTCATACTCGAGGGCAAAAAATCCTGATCGGGACATCCCTACTTGCATTGCAAATATTTTTACTGGCCCTCCAACAAACAAATCAATCAACTTATTGTTTTTGAATATTTGCTTAGACCCATGCATTCTTGTATTGTAGTAAATATGATTGTTACAATATAAAAATTGTAGGTTCCACAGAAATTCCCAAATCTAATTTTGATTTCAATGCATAAATAAAGTGTCATTATCAAAGAACAGACAAGCAAATCCCAAGCAATAGCACAAATGCATACAATAGGTTGCCATTTCATGTATTAATTTGATATAGATTACAAATTATTAACCAAGGGTATTGTGTCTTTTTTCTTAACTAGCATTCATGACATAGTAGCAGGCATTTCTAATTTCAGAATGAAACACTGGAACAAAGTCCATCAACAGTCCAAATTATCTTTCACACTGGCCCTGGTACCTTATGTGGTCCTTATCGTAGAGTATATGAAAATATAGATGTGGTGACCGTGACATAACCTGTATGTTTCCGGAAGAATGCAAATGAAGCTTTAAGTGGGTGGAGCTAAGCATTGACATCTTGTCAGCATTTTACTGCGCTGACTTAAAAATACACATCACTCCCGGATAAACAAAAATGGCCAAAGAGGCAGGTCATGGGTGCAACAAGAGATGCCTGGCTGCATTTTCCTTAGATTGTTTTTTATTTCGGTAAACACCTAACACTTTATTTAATGTGACTTGTGTGTATTTTGACCACATGTGCTTGGTTTATACTTCATCAATAATGTGTTTACTGGGTTTAGACTTTTAAAAACAGTTTAAATGCAATGAGCCACATTAGGCTTAAAGGGGGGCTTAAAGTGCTTAAATAACAAGTGCTCAACGTGCTAAAGAACTGAACTGCTAAACTAAAGATTAGAAGTGAAATCAAGGCCATTATCATTTCTTTTTTCCTGGGTTGTAAGCAAAGTCCCGCATATTTCTTTTTAAGACATTTGGACCAATCCTGTTTTTTCTTCAGTCAAATAAAAATATTAGGCTACCTCAAATCGATCGCTTCACATGAAAAATGCATTTATTAATGCTCCACTGTTATTATTATTTCACAAAACCTCTGTCAACATTTTTAATAAAAGTCATCAGATTAAAGATTATGTCTTATGATTATGACTTATTTCCTCTGTCTCACTCGCGGTTCATGTGTGATGAAAGAAAATGACAATGAACCTCAGGGCTCATATGTTGACTTTTTGTATAACAATTTTGTTGTTTACATATGATATTGCATTAATTTGCATAAATGTTTTATAAGCTGTAAAATGAAAGCCTCAGTTTGGTGTGGAATTATCATTATACACAAATCAAGAAAATCTTTGATTAGTATATTATGTAGACTGGCCAAAGCAGTGGCGCAGCAAGTTCACAGCAAGAACGTCGCTGGGTCGCAGGTTCGAACCTCGGCTGGGCTGGGTCAGTTGGCGTTTCTGTGTGGAGTTTGCATGTTCTCCCTGCGTTCGCGTGGGTTTCCTCCGGGTGCTCCGGTTTCCCCCACAGTCCAAAGACATGCAGTACTGGTGAATTGGGTAAGCTAAATTGTCCATAGTGTATGAGTGTGAATGTGTGTGTGGAAGTTCCCAGAGATGGGTTGCGGCTGGAAGGGCATCCGCTGCGTAAAATCGTGCTGGATAAGTTGGCGGATCATTCCGCTGTGGCGACCCCGCAAGGGACAAAGCCGACAAGAAAATGAATGAATTATGTAGGCTATTTATAAACTGATATTATATAAGAACTATTAATAACTGTAATTTTCCAAATGGAAATGGTTGGTTGGTTGTACACTAAATCATCAATATAGCCAGTTAGCTAAGTTTATGACGAGGCTCCATGCAGCACAGAGGCAATCAGCATCAGCGCTGGTTTATGTCAACCTTAACTGTGTCAAACTGTGACCAGAAATATCCTTCTTTCATTTTGCTTCTTTGCCAAAATACTCCTGTAGACACGTGCGACCACAAGTCTCTCCTCCATCATTAAAAGTTCTCCGTAGTCGCCTTGACAACACAAACCCTGCTGTCACTTCAACGAAAACCATGCATTGCTTTCATTTGATTGATGTAACACGCTTTTTCCGCCCGAGCACATAAACAAACACAAACACAAACACATAAACAGCGCGTAAAACACTTGCGGTAATTAGAGTGCAAGTAAACCGCTAGCATTAGTAAACCGTTCAACAGATGCCCCTCTCAACGCAAAAAGCATGTTCGCTGTGTTCGGTCCCTAAACTTGTATTTTAAATATATGATTTGGAATTACTTAAATTAGAAATTAGATCTGCTGCACGTCATACAGTAGGCCTATGTGTGTCAGAAAAGCGAGTGATTAAATGCAGTCAGTGCTATACCAATCCATCTGTGCGGTATTTCTGTGATCTGGTGCGAATGAGATCACATAAGTGAACCATAAAGTTGGCGTTAACTGCGTCGACCACTGTTTTCAAGCAGATTCGGGTAGGGTTTGCAGTTCCTCCTTGGGTGGTTCCTCCGTCTGTGCACATGAAGAATAACTTTAATTATATTCTACCTCTAAGCTTCAAGTATGGCAAAGTTACTTGAGTCTATGTTCTGTGTATCACGCCATTTGAATCACATCCAAATTATATTTGAGGTAACAAACTAAACCAAAAGCCGCGTACGCTGCTTTACAAAACAAATAACTTTATATATCGAAAACACGCATTATTCTACACAACTGCGAGCACACATTTAACACATTTGTAATAATTATTTTACAAGTGATGCAGCATGGGGAAAATCCTGAGTTTGCAGTAACTAAAACGGCAACACAACAGCACCGGTCTGCAGAAGGGCTTCTTAAGCGCATGTGTATCTGCTCCGTAAGCGGCGCGCTTCCTCTGGCTCTGCGCCAAGCGGACTGATTTTTAACATCTGATGACGCGATGCACTAAAGTAAACATTAAAAGCACACTAGCATAATCGTACACTTCAGAGAACAGTCTGATCACATGAGTCTCAGTGTTATCATACGCGTCAAAGGGTTAAAAGTGTGTTCATTTTATTCTTTTATTATTCAGCTATTCTTGCGCGAACCACTGCTCTAAAAATTTTTTTTCCTCCACGGCCGCACGCCGGAGATCCGGCACAGTGCCGGAATACTTTAAGCCCTGCCTTTATGAAATGCAGGCACTGAAGCTAATCAATCTGTCAGATTCCGGAGAGCATTATGTTACATAAACATAAAAAAATGTGAATAAAGCATGTCATATTATTTGATAATTGTAAGAAATAATTTCAAAACGCCAATTAGACTGTATAATGCCACAATACGAAAGCACAAATATGACAGATATGCTAAGTTCAGTAGCTGAAATTAGCTGACATATTAGCCTCAAGAGGCCAGTCGATGAATTACAGTTTTGGTCACTTTCGTTCCATAATGGCTTTATAAGGGATACTGGAAGTAGGGCTACACGATATTGGAAAATTCTGACATTGCAATATTTTATTTTTCTGCGATAAATATTGCAATATGAATAAAGTTACACAAGATTGTTTGAATAGCTCTAATGTATTGTTTTCTGGGGAGTCTAACAGTATTCAGGTACAGAAATTAAATGATCAAAAGGCAAAAAATGCTTTTCTTACTTTGCCTTGTCTCATTGCTAGTCCAAATGTCTAAAAATTCTTAAATCACGTAAAAATATTGTTTTGTTTTTGCCTTAAGAAGAAATAAGTCAAAATTAAAAGTTTTTCCTTACAAGAAGCAAAATGATATGCCAATGAAGTAAAATAATCTTTGTTTTTGCTTTGAAGTTTAGATATTTGGACTAAAAACAAGACAAAAATTCTAAGACCTACATTTTTGCAAAAATTATATAAACCTTCAAAAATCATAACTTTTTAATGTCCAAATGTTCTAAACTCTCTTGAAATGCTCATTCACAGGCCTTAAATAATGAGCAAATGATAATCCTTCATTCTATTTTGGTTCAACTTGTGTTCTGTAGCTCCTGGTCACCTATAATTCAGACTAAACATTGCATATCTTTTTTTATTGCACATTGCAATAACTATTGCGGATGCACATGTTGCGATATTGATGCTGAAGCGATATATTGTGCAGCCCAAACTGGAAGGTTGCCGCTTGGGCCTCATTGGCGGTTTTAAGTCACCTGTATGGCAACAAGTCCAAAGACCTGCAGTATAGACTAGGGTTGGGCAATGTTGACCAATTTAGCATCGTACAATGTCTAATGTGAAACATCGCAATGGATGATGGAATCATCTTCATAGGCGGAGGTGAATAAATTATTCATGAATAATTAATTAATTCATAACGAATTAATTATTTGTAGTAGGGATGGGCATTTCTGACCAGACTTCATTTTGATTAATCCACAGGTTTGAAACACGAGTACTCGATTAATAGGGGGCGTGGCTTAAGCAAGAGGCGGGGCTTGCATGCGCATAGCGACAATTAAATAACATTCAATTAAAAAAATAATTATATATATATATATTTTCCGGTTTTACGTTTAAATAATTTATTTGCGTTTTATTTCTATCCGAATAGACTGTTTGTGTGTGCCTGTAAATCTACGGGCTGAGATGAGGAAACTCCTCCCCGCGAGTAAATATTCAATCACTATGCTCTAAAGTTAGGGGGCGCTCAACCATCATTCCACAATTTAACATGGTGAAGTGAGGAGGAAGCGCCGGTGTCTTTCAACTCCGCTGTGTTGGGACATTTCAGGTTTATACTCGACGCGTCCGCAAGTTCGCTTGAGTGCGCGCGGCGAATGTGACGTTTTGAGACCCAATCGAACAGTGCGTGCGGCGCCGCGTTTGATTTGAGTTAAATATGAAACACTTTGAAGAGAATTTGTCTGAAACAGTACGACTGTACACATATCTTTATGATCATTTAGTAAGTGTGCTTTATTTTGCCTTTTATTCTTGTCATAATAAAGAATATATTTGTAGAGCAGCCCATGTTCTTTTGTCATTAATATTTTAATAAACTTTAATAGGTAAAACTGTCCAAGATATAAACAAAAGCAAGTGATGCATCAAATTAGACTAAAAAAAAATCTTGAATTGTTATAAAGATCCCTATAATCATTAAAATAATACTTTATACTAGGGCTGGGCGATATGGCAAAAAAAAAATCTCGATTTTTTCATAAAGTTTGACCGATTCACGATTTCGATTTTTTTTATTAATTTTGTTTTTACTGTGTAACTACCTTACCAGTTTACCTTGTTCATTTAAATTTAAATAAATGCCGAAACTAGTTTTTTTCATGCTCACTTGTAAAAGAAAAGCAATAGTGTGACTAAACACGGTTATGGCACTCTCTCATATAGGGATGCTAAACATAGCTACAATAGAAATCACAGCACCCGTATTTATGTAGAGGTCATATGTTGTGCAGCTTTGGGCAAATTTTTTTTGGAGAGAAAATGACCAAAATGTAACGTGAAGATTGAAAAGGATTGGAGGGGAAATAAATATTCAAATCTCTGTAACAGAAAAATAAACAATGATAATGCAACAATAGTTTATCTGTATTAGTGGCATGGCAGAAATATAGATTTAGACAGGCCTTGTCAAAGTGAGCGGGCACTTTCACTAATAAAAAAATATAGCACTTAAATTATTTCATAACAATCAATAAAATAACAGCGGTTTTATATCAAAAGTTGGTAATGATATAAAATATACTACATTTTGATGGTAAAATATAACCATTTAAACGATTTTGTATTTAAATATTAAATAACGAATGCATCAAGTTAAATATAAAAAAACGAATGAAACAACACAGCATATATAAATGCATATATAAAGGACTATATTTAGCAAAATGCTGCTCTTTTTATCTTTGTAATTTTATAGTTTTATTTTTGTTAATTTAATTATTTTTTGTCTTCATAAATGACTAACGAGCTATAGACAAATATCTGCTTGACGTTTTAGAAAATATCTGTGCGTAGCTACACCAGCCAGTATATATTAAAGATTACCGTATCTATCTATATTTAAATGTCTATATTTAATAAATCTATCTATATTACATATCTATCTATATTTAAATGTCTATCTTATATTTAACTGAATCGTATAACAGCCTATAGCTGAGATGTTGAAAATTGCTCTATTTTTATAAAACATTTGTCGATACGTATTGATATTTTTTTGGAGTACAAACTACCGACATTTAAGAATCCATATTTATTTTATTCATTCATTCATTTTACTTGTTTATTGGTGCATATATGGGTTATGATTTAATTCATACAGTACCTTGGACAGCTACTGTGCCACTCCGTAATTCAAGCAAAAGTCCAAATTAAAGAAAGATTTGACTTTCTGCGGTATCGGAATCGCCCGAATCCAGGCACAGTATAGATGCTATTCTGTTTTTGCACAGTGTTAAGAAAAGCGCCTAGTACACACAACATAGCTGCTGTTTAGGCTGTTTTTGTTCTCTTTTTCCTGTATATGTAAAAGCTGAATCTGCTGTTAATAACGAACGATCCACTGTGACCTAAGTTGCAGGAGAGGGGAAATAGTGTGGCCGCTTTAGGACTGCTTTTACGGGAGTTGTAGTTCATAGCGAGGGGCATTGTGGGTAGTGTAGTTCGACACGCTTGCTGTGTGATGTGAGCTCTCGCTGTGTGCTGTGCGTGCGGTGAATTAGAGGGAGAAAGTTTTATCCGGTTTTGTTTTATGTTTACTTCAGTAATTCCACCCGGGAGCTGTTTTGCACTGAGAAACTGAAAACACTGAAATAAGTAAAAGAAGGGCATGCATCGAGTACTTTTGTCCGTCTCATCATTTGCTCGAGCATGAATTAACGAGCTGTTACTCTGCCGCCGGACATTGCGGAGAAAGTTACACCTATCATCATGCTTAAAACAAAGAATTAGAATTATTAAAGTGGCGATCGGGTGCGGATATATATATCAGATAAAATAATATGTGCGGGCGGGTGGATGATTAGAATGAAGGAGCGGACCTCCGCCTGTCGAGCCTTCTCTCCTCTCCTCGCGCGCGCCCGTCTCGCAGCTCGCGCGGGAGAGACAGGCGGCTGCGGGACAGAGCCGCGACATCAACACACAGAATCAGCACAATTCAGCACGGTTGTCTAACAGTTTAGAACGGTTTGGCACAATAGTGGAAAAGCGGCTTTAATATTTTTATTTAAAAAAATCACGATTTCTCGATTTTATAAAAAATAAAATCGTCTTAAAACGTAAATTCGAATTAATCGAAAAAAATCGAAAAAAATCGCCCAGCCCTACTTTATACTTTGTATAAAGTACAAATGTGTTTATTTGAAATGGTCAATTTATGTTTATTAACTTCACATGCATGTTTATTTTTAAAATGTAGGAATTTATGTGTTGCCCCGTTTGTACATGGGCTACCAACAGCTGTGAGATTTCAGTGTTAATTTTTTTATTATTATACAATACACTAGGAACTAGTGTACCTTCCTTGGCTTTGAAGTAAAATAAAGGAGTATTGCAATAAATCGTTTTTATTTTTTTCTCTTTCTTACTGTTCCTATTGCCTAAGCATAGAAAAACCACTTATGTGTTAAGCCATCAGAACCGAACCGAAAACCGTGTTAAAAAACCGAGGTATGTATTGAACCGTAAGCTAACTGTATTGTTGCATCCCTAATATATATATATATAATTATAATTTATATATATATATATAGATAGATATTATTTAAAGCCCTGTTAAAAATGTTGTTGATAAAACTGACAGGATTCAGAAAACAATTAAATCAACTCTGTTGGGTAATTAAAAATCACCATCAATATTGATTAACACAGTAAACATTTAAAGAAGTGTAACAAGTGGCGTATTTAGTCATGGGCAATATGGTCGAAGCCCAGGGCGGCATCAAGGTGGCACGGGGAGACGGTACGAAAAAAAAACCAGCCCCAGTAAAAGCTTTGAGTTACGATTTACTTTATGCAAGTGTATTAATGTGAAGTAGTAATCACAGAATAAAGACGTTAGAGGCCATTCACATTTGCCGTATTTTGCATGTGCAAGTTTGTTATTGTCTATGTGCAACCGAAACAACGGTGATGAAAGCAAACTGACGCATGCATGCATGCAGAAAACCATTCCCGCGCACCTCACGCGCTGCTCTTTTCCCGGTGTAGCCTACATGCACGCCGATAAAATACATGCCGCTTATGTACTGTGAAACTGGAGTAACTTTTATGCAGAGGTGTCGGCACACAGCGAGCTTTGCAAGTCGACAAAACTAAAGTTATAATATGATGATGACCTTATTTTGACTATATGGCTATGAAGCAGAAAGGAGAGATGATGAATCAGGGAGGTAAGACTCAATAACATTAATTCTCAGCCATGAGTCGGGTCTAAGACAATATATAATTACATTAATTATATTTTTTGTATTCTAATTGTCTTTAATATTCAAGCAAAAGATTTCTTAAGAGATCTTAGCATATCACTCCAGTTGTCTAAATGTTTTCCAGTTACATTTAGGATTGATTTCTGTTATTTATTTAGAATAATTATTGTATAATATTAATAATAATATTATTAATAATAATAATAATTTTATTTATTTCTAAGGACATTTCTAAAAGCAGGTAATTCGCCCAGGGTGGCATTTAAACCAGAACCGCCACTGATGTGAGGCTACATGACGCATTGTAAATAAAATGAATCATAAAGCCTAGAAACACAATATGAAAATGTTATATTACAAATTGTGTTTATCTACACAAAATGCATGTGAGCTTGAACTACATGCCAACCAGAAAGTGGATGCGGTTCAGAGGCGCTTTAAAACAACGACAACTGAAGCCGCGCAGAAAAGAGAAACCAAAGTTATTTTACAGTATTATCCCCTTCAATAGGTGTCTTTTTTTTCTATAAATATTTTGGATCCGTTTTTAAAACTATAACTTACATTTTTCTATATTTTTGACAACAACAATAAACACACATATGATACTGTGCAGGTAATTTATTTTTAATCAACTGACATTTTTACCAAAACAAGATTTTACTTCAGCAGCATCACAACATATGTGGATCAAAAAGGATTTTTTTTTTAATTGTAAAAGGTTCGCAAAAATAAAGTTTCCCCAAAACTTAACCAAACGGCTGTTAAGTAGCACATGGCGTAACTAAAATTATAGAATATTTTGGCTGCGTAAACTTAAAATAAAAATAGCCTAAATATTTTTTACCACATCTATAAAACTTAAAGATTAGGTAAAATAACATGCCTTTCAAAATGATCAGTCGGTGGAAGTAAATAAAATAAAGCCGGCCTAATTTAACTATGCTGCTTAAACTTAAAACAAAAACAGCCTGAATATTTTACCATGCATGGCTAATAAAACTTAACACAAGGAAGGACTACATATTTTTATTCAAAAAGATTAGTCGGTCTACATGCTCCGACGAAACCCGAGTGCAAAGTTTATTTACAATTAGACCGACGGTGGAAAAAAAGGCGCTCAGCAGTCACAGAAGTTGCAGGAACAGCCTGCATATCGAGACTCACTTACTTTGCACCACAATAAAGGATCCGGGTTTAGATAGATGCATGGCTCCCTGAAGTAGCTTTCGATTTTGGTGTCATCCGGTGAAACATTACTCATGGCGTAGGCTAGTCCTCCCCGAAAAGATTGTCAAGACACGGCGCGCACATGACAGCTGAAAGTATCACACACCAGACCCGCACATTCGCATGGTATTTAAAATGAGATGGCACTCTGTGGCGCTGCAGAAAAATGAACAGTGTCCTGAGTCGTGCTGGGCACCGCTGTGTACGTTTAGAATTCTGAAATGCGCTGCGTGGCACAATGTGGCGCTTCTGGTGTGTGACCCCCTATAGATCTGCTCTCAGGTCTTGTCTAGACCGCAACTCCCTGCAGCCATAACCAATCAAATATCAAACTACAGCCCAAATACCAGCATAACCAATCAGAACGATTGAAAGTAATTTAATTTTAGAGCCAATCGATCATCGTTTTCATGCTCGATCGTCACTGGTGGGTACGATTAATAAATTGATCGAATAATTGTGCACATCCCTAATTTGTAGTCTACTGTTTTTAACTACCTGGTATTTGTTTTACCCATAACCTAATCATAAATAAATAAAGATAAGTTACACACAAATTACCACCTGTCAATCACTTTTTCGGCGGGACTCTGGCCCGAGTAGGCAGAGTGATCCGTGTCAGTCATTTGTTTGGTGCGGTGGATGGCGGAGGGGTGTTGCGGACGAAAGTGAAGCGGACAGGGGAGGAGGGCGGTTAAGGAGGGAGATCGGTAAAATCAGATTTCAGAGGTGCCGGATCCGGATCCGGCGTGTTCCGGCACAAATTAAGCCCTGGATAGAGACAAGATTAATTAAATATCACTTTTAACAACTATAATGAGATACGATCCAGCGATACATCCTTGATAAACTGTCCGATGTACACTGTTCTCTGGAGCTCAGACGAGCGCATGACAGTGTGTGTGTGTGTGGGTGTGGTCACGTGATGTGCGTTTTCAGTGGATTGAGGGCTGTTCAGAAATGCTAGGTGAAACGCCAGTGTGGATGTGGATCATTTTCATTCTAAAATGCCATTTTAAAACTAAGCTGTATTAGTGTAAACGGGGCCTGAGTGTGTATTTTTCACAAGCGGGATTGCGAAGGGGGCGGGGGACTGGCGGACTCTATCGGTCCAACCCTAGTTAAGACCCATAAAGTTTACATTTGTTTCAAGCCATAAATATTTAGATCTCTTCATATTTTTTTTTTAACGCGGTGTGAACAAATGACTATTTTTGGGAGAATTGCTGTAGTATTTCATTAAATAAAACTTGTATTAAAATATCAAATTCAATGTATACAACACCTTGTTGATGATGCAAACTTTATACATGACAAAACACAATACATGCATTATATATTAAGCATATACTTTATAGAAGTTTTATATGAGAAATGCTTACAATGCAATTTAACATGGTTTATGCATGGTTCAGCAGGAACAATTAAGTGCATTATTTTTTTTTATCATAACTTGGAATAAATTAAGCACAGAGTCTACCGTAATTACAACATGGCATGAAAATAGCATAGTTTTTTTGTATAGTTATAGTTAGGACCAATTATAAGGAGTCTGAAAGCTGACACGCTGGGCGCTATCATCTCTACGCTAATAGTCCCACTCATAATCTTTAAATCATGACCATTTTTCATCTTTCATATGCAAATTATTCCTCAGAAATGGACTGCATTCCCTGTGGCTAAAGCCTATAAAACACTTCCACACTTTGATTATAAAGTGATATCCCAGAAATCATCTTGCTCCAAAAGAAAGAGAGAGAGAGATCATGCCACCCATAATGCCTTGTGCTTTCACTTCTATTAATTAGTGTGCAGAAATCAAAAGCTTTGCATCTGATGTCTGAGAGAATTCAATTAGGAGGCAAATGCCCTTTTGTGTTATTGAGTTAGGAGCAGCCACACAGCTCAATATAATAACCTCCATACAGAGAAAGGATAAACAGAATACCCGAGGGCTCATTGGAGAGACCACTCTTTCCTCAGAGAGGGTCCAAATGGCCTCCTCTCAAGCAAATGTCAAGGATGTGCTTTCCATATGAACCGGTGAAGCATATCCTGCACTTTCATTATAAACAAAGAACGACCGTCATGGCCATAAAAGGTAATAAAAATATTATGGTTACATGTTTCTCATCTAACGTCTATAAAAAAAAAAAGGCAGCAAAGCACTTCACGTTCAGTAATGTATTTTAACATTTTCTCTTTTCACAGCACATATATTTGTCACATATTGCACTGCAAACTAAACTTATTACGTTCTCCATAAATTCTCACATTTTCTCACGATGTCTGCGAGAGTAAATGTGTTCTGATGTTATATGCCATTTTGTTGTTCTGGAATGACTGACATTAACAACAAATTTGTTGGATTGTACAATTATTATACATCAAATACCATGAAAAGTTCATCATGAATTAGGTTAAGAAAAAAAAAAACCTGTGTTGCATTAGATGAAAAATTCCAGTCTGTAGTAAAGGGCTGGACACATCAAGGTAAAAATGAAAACTGATTTCTGTAACTCCATTCACAAAAGAATGACTCTTACAACTAGGGGTGTGTACTGATCACAACCCATGGTTTGGAACACACGTGACCCACGGATTAATACCTTTTTTTTTATACTTGTAGATTAATCCTAAATTTGTAATGATCACAGAGAGATCGCCTCTCACGTCATTCCCATCACAGCATTTAGGCTTTTATGTAAAATATAATGATGACGGAAGAAGTTGTGGTAGGTTATTCGGGATGTGATGGGTTTCTTAGGTTATTAAAGGTGTTTTCTGTCAATACTTGTTTAGCCTGCATTAATGCACTCAGTGTTAGTTGCATGATTTATCTTTAAAAGATCGGGATTGCAACACCCCCGCAACATAAATTATGGTGATTTGCATACGTTTATTAATCCTTCAAATAGCTGCATTCAAATCTGTGTTTGAAAAATGCAAAAAATCAAGAAAGAGATTCAGTCTTTAGTCTTTTGAGTGAGTTATGAAGTTACAAACAGTAAAATAACACAGAAGTACTGGAATAATAGTTTATAGTTTAGATAAAACCATAGATTCCAAATCACCTTCATGTGTATTTAACTCGATGCTCAAAAATGAAAGTTGTAGGCAGCAATTACATTATTTAACCAATAGGTGGCAACAACCAACCATCAAAAATATGCCAGTGAATAATTCTTTAAAAATGAAACATCTAGCAATGAACCATGAAGTTTTATGAACGAATAACTAAATCATTTGTTGAAAATGAGACTAAAAATAAATATAGTAACAGTAGTAATAACAGTGAATTTTTCACAATACTGAATATTTTACAATTTATTTTTATTCAGCTGATTATTTCTTCATTTTATTTTTAATAAAATTACAGGTTCTAAGTTATGTTTGTTAAAATCAAAAGTTTCTTGCAGTACTGTTTTTGTAATACAACAAAGAGTACTCCTCTTTTTGGCTGATGCAAAAAATGGTCCGATCCGTGACTAAAAAACCATAATGTGATCCTAACCGTGAGATTTGTGATCCGTTACACCACTACTTATAAGCTATTGCAAATTATACATTTATTAAGTGGATACTGAACTAAATTTTATTGCAAAACATATATTTTTTTGTTTTTTGTAGACCAAATATAATTTCAAAATCCAGATGGGTAAAGGAAGAACTTAATTAAACACTGAAGTAGGATTAATGTTAGGCCCGCTGAGCATGCAGATCACATTCCCACCAAGCAAACAGCAATGACCAATTGTTTACAATCAATTTTTATGTTTAAAGGGCCATGATTAGAGGTGCTCGCTAAAGGCCATTTGCAAAGCAATTCACCTTCAATAATGAATCCACATCTAATACAATAAACACATGTCGCCTTGTGGATTAATATCCCAAGTATTAACACCTAACTATTTCACTTGGCCTTACCTTGTCCTTGTCCTCAACCAGGTCTGTTAGCACATCATCAGGGTCCAGAATTCCCCCATCACAGTACTCAACATGATGGGTTCGTACCAGGAAATCACCCTCCTACAAACAAAGCATCAGGTGTGAGTTATCAGCAACACAACACATGTACTGACCTCAGTGTTATCAGTTACTCAGAGTTCCCACAGTGGTGTCTAAACTGTAACCCTGCTTGTAACCAAAAAAAATCAGGGCTAACAATACATAGTGTGTATGCTAATATCAGAGCTCTGTGTATCAGAACACTAGGATATACGAGCATTTTTCATTACAGTCAGTATCATTACCAAACAACTCATCAACAGATGTCTCCTATATGAGGAGTGCTATTGTACAAGGTTCTATCATAGGACCGATGGACTTTTTCTGATCAATGCTGACAAATCACAGGCAGAACACATCAATATGCCCAAATAATCAAACTTTTGTGAACTTGTCAGCACCAACTTGGTTTCACAGACTGTTGTGATGTAACAGATATGTACTTTAGCTTATGCCAAGTAGCGAGGTATAATGTCAAGACATCTGCACAACAAATGGCTTAATTCCATCTTGTGCCTGATCTTATGTCATCAGATCTAAATCCAAAACTCAGAGTTGATTGATTTCAAACACTGCCATGCAAAAAAATAGAGAAAATACAAGTGGGAGGTATGGTATGCTTAAACTGTGTTTGCCTTGGCTTGGAGTATTTGCAAAACTTCACTGATTGAAAGATGACTTCATTGAAACATGACTTTGATATGGGCATACCCTGTTTATTCTGGCTGTAAGACCACAGAACTGTCAGCGTGCAAAAGACAAACTGACATTGTGTGTGAGACTCATATTTAGACAATGTTCATTTTTAAAAGCCTAGTCTATCAGCACTACAGATAAAAAATGAATTTGACCTTCTCTCTGTACATATCGATAAGCATGAACACATCCTGTACATGACCTAGTTAAATATATATTTTTTTATATAAATGTTTTAAGGAAAAGATGATATTGGACAGCAGAGAGGTCTAAAAGCTCAAGTACAGGGAGTGCAAAATTCTTAGGCAAGTTGTATTTTTGAGGATTAATTTTATTATTGAACAACAACCATGTTCTCAATGAATCCAAAAAACTCATAAATATCAAAGTTGAATATTTTTGGAAGTAGTTTTTAGTTTTAGCTATTTTAGGAGGATATCTGTGTGTGCAGGTGACTATTACGGTGCATAATTATTAGCCAACTTAACAAAAAATAAATATATACCCATTTCAATTATTAATTTTCACCATTGAAACTAATATAACATCTCAACATTCACAAATATACATTTCTGACATTCAAAAACAAAACAAAAACAAATCAGTGACCAATATAGCCACCTTTCTTTGCAAGGACACTCTAAAGCCTGCCATCCATGGATTCTGTCAGTGTTTTGATCTGTTCACCAGCAACATTGCGTGCAGCAGCAACCACAGCCTCCCAGACACTGTTCAGAGAGGTGTACTGTTTTCCCTCCTTGTAAATCTCACATTTGATAATGGACCACAGGTTCTCTATGGGGTTCAGTCAGGTGAACAAGGAGGCCATGTCAATTGTTTTTCTTCTTTTAGACCCTTTCTTGCCAGCCACGCTGTGGAGTACTTGGACACGTGTGATGGAGCAGTCCTGCATAAAAATCATGTTTTTCCTGAAGGATGCCGACTTCTTCCTGTAACGCTGCTTGAAGAAGGTGTCTTCCAGAAACTGACAGTAGGACTGGGAGTTGAGCTTGACTCCACCCTCAACCCGAAAAGGCCCCACAAGCTCATCTTTGATGATACCAGCCCAAACCAGTACTCCACCTCCAACTTGCTGGTGTCTGAGTCGGACTGGAGCTCTCTGCCCTTTACCGATCCAGCCACGGGCCCATCAAGACTCACTCTCATTTCATCAGTCCATAAAACCTTAGAAAAATCAGTCTTGAGATATTTCTTGGCCCAGCCTTGACGCTTCAGCTTGTGTGTCTTGTTCAGTGGTGGTCGTTTTTCAGCCTTTCTTACCTTGGCTATGTCTCGGAGTATTGCACACCTTGTGCTTTTGGGCACTCCAGTGATGTTGCAGCTCTGAAATATGGCAAAACTGGTGGCAAGTGGCATCTTGGCAGCTGCACGCTTGACTTTTCTCAGTTCATGGTTCAGTTCTCAGTTTATTTTGCGCCTTGGTTTTTCCACACGCTTCTTGCAACCCTGTTGACTATTTTGAATGAAATGCTTGATTGTTCAATGATCACGCTTCAGAAGCTTGGCAATTTTAAGAGTGCTGCATCCGTCTGCAAGATATCTCACTATTTTTGACTTTTCGGAGCCTGTCAAGTCCTTCTTTTGACCCATTTTGCCAAAGGAAAGGAAGTTGCCTGATAATTATGCACACCTGATATAGGGTGTTGATGTCATTAGACCACACCCCTTCTCATTACAGAGATGCACATCACCTAATATGCTTAACTGGTAGTAGGGTTTCGAGCCTATACAGCTTGGAGTAAGACCACATGCATAAAGAGGATGATGTGGTCAAAATACACATTTGCCTAATAATTCTGCACTGCCTGTAATGTTGGAAAAACACAGAGATTCAGAGAAAAGATACAATTCTTAAAACACATAAAATAAAAATACCAGAACTGACCAAAAATAAAGCGTGTTTGATGAATAGGGTCTTAATTTAAAGGTCTTGTAAGTGCTTTGAAATATGCATTTTGATTCGATATTTGACAATCTCAACTGAAACACTATGAGAGGGTGACACAAAGTAGCTCCTGCCCATTTAAAAAAAACAGCCAACAGTGTTTTGTTTTATCAGCTTATTTACACACTGTAAATTCTAACATGTTCAGTTTACTTAAAAAGTTTGGAAACCGATTGCCTTATTTTTGCAATCTAAACTTACAGGGAAATCTGAAGTTAAGTTAATTATTGCCTTAAAGTAAGAAACCTAAAACTTCCAAAGTAAACTAACTTGTAAAAATCAAGTTAGTTTAATATAAATTCTAGTTAACATACTCTTGAATATTTAGTAACTTTACTTAGGGTTTTATAGTAAGATTACTTTATTAACTTTATATAACTAATAATGTTATACCATGTTTAGTTAACATCTTAAATGCTAGTAGTCTCAACATTGTTTTAACCCACCATTAAGCAATGTCAACTAAAGAAACTATGTGCAATCAGTTTCCACATTTTCTTCAATTAAACTGAACATAATATATGTAGTTCAACTTACAAGTAATGACATTATACAGGTCTTAAATGTAAAAATTTTATTTTACAAAAAGAGAAGAGTATCACAATACAATGGTGATATTTTAGTATCATAATACAGTTCTGTAAAAACCTATTCTAAAGTGCACTAAAGTGCTGTATTATACTGCATACAGCAATACAGACAAAAAAAAATTATATATATATATATATATATATATATATATATATATATATATAGATATATATATATATATATATATATATATATATATATATATATATACACACACACACACACACACACACACAGTTGCAATCAGAATTATTCAACCCCCTGATTTATTAGCCCCCTGTTTATTTTTTTCCCAAATTTCTGTTTAACGGAGAGAAAAAAATCACATTTCTAAACATAATAGTTTTAATAACTCATCTCTAATAACTGATTTATTTTATCTTTGCCATGATGACAGTAAATAATATTTTACTAGATATTTTTCAAGACACTTCTATACAGCTTAAAGTGACATTTAAAGACTTAACTAGGTTAATTAGGTTAACTAGGCAGGTTAGGGTAATTAGGCAAGTTATTGTATAATGATGGTTTGTTCTGTGTACTATGGAAAAAATATATAGCTTAAAGGGGCTAATAATTTTGACCTGAAAATGGGTTTTAAAAAATTAAAAACTGCTTTTATTCTAGCCGAAATAAAACAAATAAGACTTTCTCCAGAAGAAAAAATATTATCAGACATACTGTGAAAATTTTCTTGTTCTGTTAAACATAATTTGGGAAATATTTAAAAGAGAAAAAAAATTCAAAGGGGGTTCAATAATTCTGATTGCAACTGTATATATAAATATATAAATAAATAAATAAAATGTACAACCCTGAAATACAAGCTTTCTAAAATGTTTAAGAAATCCTCAAAAAAAACTTGAAATACTTGATACTTGAAAAAAAAAACATACTTAAATTAGTGTAATTACACATGCCAGTGCATCAGCACCTTTAAACATGGCAGCATACTTTGATTATTTCATTCATTAAATGAAAAGTAAATGAGAAGTGTCTTGAAGAGGGTGGGGCCTGTAAGATACTAAAGAGCATTTGATTAGTTATTATGTGATAGGAAACTGTAGTGTGAGGTGACGTGAATAAAACCGTTGATCCATTTGAGTTGAAGTGATAAACAATAAGCTTTATATCAGTTTTATATCCTCTAAATGCAAATTTTGTCACTGTTTAGGAAACACTAGCTAATAGACATCCTAAAAACAAATAATACTGATACTAGCTAAAAAACTAAATGGGGACCTTTAAGTTACTGAATTATTGCAAACCATTTTAGCCCTAAATGCATAAAAACTAACCCTCTGAAGATATTTTTTTGATACATGCATATATTACAAGCCTTGTATTGGCAGGTGAATGTACACCAGATCTTACAATACAAATAAGCTATGCATAATACTGTAGTTATAATAGTCAGTTAATCGAATAATAAATGTCTATTTGACATTTCTTTAAATATATCGAGCTAATGTTAAATAGATTTCCTGGAAACACTTATGCTTCAACACCCCTGTCATAATCATTTTCTATAATAGCTACATATGATTATGCTTCAGTATAGTTGCTGTAAAACAGCCACCTAATTAACAAGTTCAGTCTCAAGCAAGTTTAATTTTTGATCAAGTGTGAGAGATTTGAAAAAGGCTGCACAAAGACATCACTTTACATATTTATCACTGCTGTCACATGTGATTTGTTCAGACGGTTTAAGACTGTATGTCCATCTGGGAGTCTGTGAAATCTGGTTGAGACTGTTCTTCCAGATGATAACAATGGAGCAGAACAAAATATGGTTATATTTCAAGTAGTCTGCATGTGTTGTACATTTTTGCAGTTTTGCTGCTTAGAATGTTTAGGGAGGGGATAAAACAAAAGAAAAAAAACATTAAGAAAATGTATTTTTTAAACACAGCAAATCATTATGACATGGCAAAAAATATCCTCCAGAAAGAAAGGCACAAACACATTTTATCATCATCTCCATTGTTAAACAATGCTGTCCCTTCAGGCATTTAGAGGATTACACAGTGAGATTTTTAAAAGATGCATGTACACTCATCACCCAGTCAATGCTAATTTTATGCCAAAAATGAATTATTGCTTATTGTACAGCCTCTGACATTAGAGTCATGCTAAACACTGAAGAACTCCCAATGTATCACAAAAAGCTTGTATTTCACCTAGTAAAACCATGACACAAGATCCCATATGATCTCATCTCATTCAGTTCACGAGCAAAATGACGTTTGACAGCCAACGCACCTGTTTAATCATGACTTCAACTAAATGAGCCCCAAGCTTTTGAGCACTTGCAGTGAGGCAGTGTGAATGAGGGTGAGCCGAAGGCCATGAGTGCTGCAGTTTCTGGCATACAACCAAGGGCGTCAGTGTGCCAGTCTATGGGAATAATGCTGTATTACATGGCACATTAAGGCCTATTCCCAGTTACGAGACTATTGAATGAGGGTACGTGTGTAGCAAGAGATAGCGAGGCTGCGCTGTAATGAAACGATAGAAATCTCTGGAACATTTTGCCATTTTTACCCTGATGGCGGTGAGCAGTGGGGCTCCTGCCGTATTGCTACGATTGCTTTTGTTGGCGCAGGGTCCATTACCAACCCTAACATCATTACCAGACTCATAAACAGTAATGATGATCATGATGTTGATGATAATGATGCAATAAGTTGTTGTCCATCTCAAAGAATGATCTTCCACCTCCACACCGCGTTCCTGCTCTTTCTGGTCAAATATGAAAACACCAATTTTCCAGTGAATTGAATTTAATAAACATACCATTTTCTGACCCACACTTCATTTTCCGTTATGGATCGTAATATAGCCTGAATATAATGACATACTTTTTTATAAGGTAGCACAAATGAAATTAATATTTTCCTGGGCACAGAGGCCAACATGAAGGGATGTGTATGTGGGTAATCAGTACTTAAATGAGACTACCATATAAAAGAGAGAACCTCTTGAGACAGCATTTATGGACACTGCTACTACTGCAATGCTAATATAATCTACATTAATATGTCATAAAAGACAAATACAATTCCATTCTCTAACACACAAGTTTTTGGAGACTGCAAAACATGTTGCCAGTTACTTAAACTAACCATTTAAGTATGCCTTGTCAAATAAACAGTTTTTAAAGTACAACAAAATAGTACAATAAAAAAATAAAATAAAATACAGAATGCAAAAGCCTGAGTCATTAGGTGCGTTCGACTTCATGCCATGCTGCGTGGACCGATCAAAATCTGTCTTAAAGCGGTGCATGCAGGTCAGAAATTTTGTACGGCTTGACGATGCAATTGACCATGTGACTTTTACATGTGGCATCAAAGTACCGCAACAGCACTCCGAGACGAGACGATTGATTCAGCCGGTACAGCATCTGAAAAGCAGGCACACATACTAATACAAACTATTGCAGTATATCACAATATTTATTGTATCGTGATATATCATATCCTGACCCATGTATCGCGATATGTATCGCATCAAGAGGCCCTTGCCAATACACAGCCCTACATTTCTGTGTGGAGTTTGCATGTTCTCCCCACGTTCTCGTGGGTTTCCTCCGGGTGCTCCAGTTTCCTCCACAAGTCCAAAGACATGAGGTACAGATGAATTGGGGAAGCTAAATTGTCGCTAGTGTTTCCCAGTGATGGGCTGCAGCTGGAAGGGCATCCGCTGCGTAAAACATATGCTGGATAAGCTGGCGGTTCATTCCGCTGTGGCAACCCCAGATTAATAAAGGAACTAAGCCGAAAAGAAAATGAATGAATGAATCATCTTTTGTCAAATAAATTGTTACTGTATAAAGGCTAGATTGTTTGCACAGTTTTTTTCAACCTTTTTTATACAGACTATTTACTGCATTCAGCTCCATGAATGATTTAAATATCATATTTTAGTGAATAACCTAAATATTAACTTTATTGTAATAAAATATTTATCATCATTGATCCTGCCACTCTAAAGGTTTCTTAAAATTAAGTTAAAGAACTATTTTATTGAATAATTATACAATTATTTAAAGGATTATACAATATTTTATTTCCTGTCAAGCCATTTACAGTATGCACAAATTTTAAAAGTGACATTGATGTACTTGCTCTTTCTGGGAAATTTCTACTTTAAGTGTAGCTCACTTATTTTGGGAATGTCCTTTTGTTCAATCTTTTTGGATTAAAGTGCTTTTTATGCTTTTATTATCCAAAACAATCTTAATCATTGTTTAAGATTTAATCAAAACACCTGTTTTGGGTTTTACACTAATATATATTGGAAAGCTTCATATCTATAAATGTAAATAAATGTAAACCCCTTTTTAGCACATTCAAACAAGAAGTATTAGCCGAAAGAGCGATGTTTAAACTCCTAGAATTTGTGTTTATTGCTTTGTATTTAATAGGCCTGTTCGTTTTTTTTTTTTGTTTATTACCCTCTCGTTTCCCCTTAATTCTCTCATGTGTTTGTTACACATTTAATTTATAATTCCCTTGTTGTTTAAAAATGTTTTATTTGTACTGTAAATCTTTTGTTGTTATAAATAAAAAATAAAAAAATTATGATGACGCCATGTGATCAGTCATCATGACTGCCACAACGTTGAGCCCCAAAGTGTCCAACTTGATGGCTCTGTTTTCAACTCTGCCCCCGCCTGCACTCGGATAATCTCGTTGATCACCGGCTGCAGCCATGGTTAAAGTCGAATGCACCTATTTTAAAAAGTCGGATGTGAACACAAAGATTACAGCCAATGACTACATTATGTGCTTGGGTAAGAGGAACTAAAACTCCATACCAGCAGGTGGCACTTCTCTGTTTGTCATTCAAAAAAATTGAAAAATAAAATATATAAAAAAAAAAAATGGAGCTTACCTTTTTCATACTAATCTTACAATAGAAAAGATTCTTTGCTTTTAGCCCTTGTAGTATTGGCTAAAGTCGATTTCCTCTTAACTGTCACTTTGTTATTTCTGACTTCTATTTGCTAAGCTGAACAGCCAATCAAAGTAATCCCTTCCCCATCTTCCATCAATTTAACAAGTGAATTGTAAAGTGATGTATGCATTTTATATAGTACAATAAGTATGTATCTAATGAACAGATAAAAATGTTTAACAGATAAGAGATTCTGTGCAGTTTATGTTGCATAACAAAATAATCAGGTATTTTTGAGTTATGTTTATCAAAGACCTCATTTTACTCATAAATTTATAAAAAAAAAAAAATGTATATCCATATTAAGTTACAGGTTTTGGTACCACACCTGCTGCACCACTCTACTACAAAAGATATCTGATTGAAAGAGGTTTCAGATGGCCTGTTTATGTAAAGATAATAAAATGCATGCTAGTACCTAAATGCTAAGGGTCCATCAACTAACTAGTCAACTGAACTAAGGGCTTTTTACACTGGATCACGTCATGCTTTTTTCTGATGGGAAAGCTATCCAATCATGAAATGTGCAGGTATAAAAGCCATCTAAAATGCATTAGAGGTGGATATACAGTGTTTCCCCTACCATTATATTAGGGGGCGCCCCGCCCTCCCAACGGCTTTCCCCGCCAGCCTTGAAGTCAAGTTAATTTTATTTTTTATATAGAGCCAGATCATAACTTTTAATAAGCTAAATAGCCACATGTAATATCTTATTTACACAACGGCATTTTGTGATTTTGGCATTTCGAAATTTAATCTATGCGACCTTATAATATATTTGGGAGCATTTGTGCGACTGCATATAATGGTTGTAGTGCGACCTGTTTAGATTTTTTTCTAAAAATGAGCTGAAACCGCTCTTCCCTGCCGCTATATTGGTTCTGTCAATCACTCAAGGCTTTACGATGTCAGATAACGGAGCTTTTATGACCGCGGGTAATACAAATGGCTGACGTTTGAGGAAGACGCAATAAAAAGTACACAGGTTTGCAAACCCACCCAGAGTTACAAACAATGGCACTGATGAGATCATGTGGTGAATGTTGATCTGCCAGCCGAGATCAACCGAGTGTTTTCAGAGAGAGTGCAGAAAGACCTAACTGCCGTTTAATGGCACGAATCTCGATGCGTTGCATTTACTGCATGTTCAGCACAAATGGACGCTAAATGTAGCATTTAACACTGTACATCATCGCCAAAGAAGCTCGCCTTTAAGTTTAAAGTGAAACTGCAGCTTATGACAAAGGCTTATTGCGCAGGCGGTCATCGCAAGAATCCTGCTCTCTGTTCCACTCATATATTGGGTTGGCTGACTCGCCTGCTTTTTTCCACAAACAAAAAAATGTAAATCAGAGCATAATGAGACAGAGCATTTAAAATGACACAAACCGAAAAAAAAACTTTTAAAGAGTGGTAGAAGTGAGACTTCCTTTCTTTTGTCTGTTCTTTCTTGACATGCAAATTATTTTTCTATTTAATTACTGATGACTGCTTTGCAGCTTTGAATTGAATGATTTATTATAATCTTATGTTTAAGTCAGGGCTATTCAATTGGCGGCCCGCAGGCCGAACCCGGCCCTCGAGGCAATTTGTTCCGGCCCCCCAAATAGTGTGACCAAGACATCAAAAATAAATTTAGTTCAGTCAAAAAACAGCCACTATAGTTATGAAGTGACGTGCGTCTGTTCAATACAGCACGAGCTGCAGTTGGCTGCGCAAAGCGTGAGTCACCTGACATTAAGTGAGTGGCGCGAGCAGCCGAAACATTTTGATATGTTTGTAGAAAAGGCCTTTTGTACAATGCACTGATCTCGTTAATAGGGATACAATGATTAGCCGAATTCACTATTAACCCCGCTTTTATTCATCAAAGGCTTCTCAACGCAGCATTTCTGTTGCACGGAAAAAAGCTCTTGCAACTAGTTATGCCAATACGCACGCACATTGGATTAACTTTAGCAGCAAGCCATTGACATATTGCGTCTTTTCCGTGCGCAAGTTCATTATTTCCAATGGAGACATGCGCATATTGAAGCGGTGAGCGCACGGCTCACAAGCGGACCGACACACTCGCGCCCTGCAGGTACGGCACACAGTAGAAATTATCTCAGGCTGTAGTGGTAAGAGTTGTGCGTGGCTTTCAGTGCAATGTAAACTAAAGATATGTTAGATGAATTATTAAAAAATATTAAAATGATTATGTATGAATGCAGACAATAACAACAGTTCATTTAAATTCTTAGCTAATATATAGCTTAAATTAACATTAGACAAATACTATTTTTATTTATTCTTATTTTTATGTATTTATTCATTATTCTGTCATTTATTTTCATTGTAAAATTATCACGTTTAAATCAAAAACTTTTTCATTTATTTTTAAGTCCAAAGAGAGAAATGGACTATTGTTTGTTTTTTATTAATATTTTGTGCTGTATTTGGTTACTGAGCAGCAACAAACAACACTTTAATATATAAGCAGTTTTCTTATGATTTTCTAAACTAGTAGTGTTTTAAAATTAATAAATGCATAATAATGGTGATAACTGTCAAACCATGATTATTCTTCAGATTATACGTATAATTGTGCAACCAAAATCTATAATCGTTGCTTCCCTAATTGTTACGCAGTTTAAAACATAACATCTGAATGTGTCTGAATGTAGAAGAAGCCTACTTAAGCAATACACTGATTTTGTGCCTCGAAATACATTTGGATATGCTTGTAAAAAAAGCCACATTGTACATATCAGTGATGTTATGTAGTTTTTGGATATTTGTCAAGCAAGCAAGTCTAAGTCCTAAATTTTGCGACTTAAGTCTGACTTGAGTCAAGTCATGTGACTCGAGTCCCCCATCTCTGGTGATTACTGCTCTAAAATATATTCTTTTTAAATGTCTGGATAAAAACATTTTTTTTCCCCCTTTGAACACAATAGATTTAATTTTTGGAAAGATTTAAAATATTATAAACATGTCTGGCAAAAAATTAAAATGAATCATTGACTTCTGCTGTCTTCATTACTTTCAAAAACACAGGTTTCTTTACAATTTAAAACTTCATCTTTGGAGATCTTTTCTGCTGGAGATAGTTGTCCTAAAAACTAAAAAAAAAAAAAAAGAAAAGAAAAAATCTTACACATACCCTAGGAACGGTATTACAGAAAATGTTGGCGGTTTTAAAACCTTGACTTTTCCAAACCGCGCTATACCTTGAAAATGGTTATCGTCCCATGCCTACTTCCAGCTGCAACCCATCATTGGGAAAATGTTTATTTCTTATATATTGTTATTATTATTATAGTGCTTGTGATGACTACTGGAAAATGAATGAAGCACAAAGCCTCCTAGACTGCATACATAGCATATATTTGAATATCAAATAAGATATATAACTTACGTTTTTTGTTAAAAATTGTAATAATGAAATAAAATGTGGTGTATTTGACACTTTAGTCGACAGAACCTAGGTAAATTTGCATATAGAGCAGGAATTTGAAGACTGGAATCATATCCATTTAGCGGCTACCAAATGTAAAGGGAACATTTTCACAAACCAGCTATCCGACCAGAGAAAACGCACAAAGTGCCTAGGTGTAAAAGCCCACTAAATGACTAATGATTCAAGTACTCTATGTTCAGGTGTCCACATACATTTGTCCAGCTTAGCATACACATTTTGCAAACGGATGCAAACGGATGAAACACATCAGGTTCAACAAGAAGGTGCAATAAACCAACCCAAACTCATAACAGCACAGGCTAAAATAAACCCCAAAAAACAGGCTTACTTACAAGCCTAAAGTACATGTTGTGTTTATTTGGTTTATTCCAAACTTCCAAGAAATGTTTTCAACAAGAGAGAACTATGTCTCCGACTGTCACTGAAAACAATGACTACGGAAAAATAAAACCACAACAGTGGATGTGAAAACAGCCCATTTAGGTTCTGAGAAGGAGTTACGCAGCCAAAAATGGTGTGAAGCCTGAACAGACTACTTCTCGGAGACATCTTGAGGTCTAAGGGTAGTTTCCATTACAAACCAGGCACCTAGCATGGAATGCTTCTCATTGAGAGCAGATGCTAACCGACTTTGTCTCTGAGGCGAGGTATGCTAATTGTTTTCTTGCTGGCACAAGTCCAGGCTTTTGCATGATATCAGCTGCTTTGGCAGCCAACTCAGCACTCGTGCATCTGGCATTCCTATGCTTAATGAAAAAACAGCAGTACAACTCCGGCCTACGTCTGCCTGGGTAATTAAGTGTCCCTTTTCAATGGGCTGATAACTTCCTGAGTGACTCCCAAGCACTTCCTCCACTTAAGGTCTCTCTCCCTCTCTCTCTCTCAGACAATTTACTGCCTCTGGACAAAGGTTTGCAGACATGCTAAGTATGCAAGGCCTACGACATGAGCACATTTCCCCATCCCGGAACATTCTTGAGAGCGCTGGCTGAAGATCACAGGCATCCTTTCTTCCCGCTGGAAACTGACATGTCCGGGTCAACAGAAAAAACACCTCATTGAATATAACAAAGCACAATACGTAAAGCAGAAGGCCTCTGTATTTATGTGGCAAAAATTAGACAGCAAATCCTCAAAGTGGCATCCACGCTCTTTTCAAGTGATAGCTGATGTATGGCACCATTTAAAAGGCTAAAGATTAGCGCAACTAAATCTAGGCCATTTCTCGTTCGCTTTAATCCTGCAACGCATTAAATGCATAATTACACAGCTGCAGGAAAATGTTTTAGATTAGCATAACAAAAAACGCAAGACTGTGAGCTACCGAGACTTCAATGGCAACGAAGGAAATCTGGTAATTAACAACACTTCTCTCCGCTCTATCACGGCCAAGATAACGCACAGCCAAGTAGTTGTGCTCCAAGCTGTGACAGCTAGCTAAGAGGTCGAACTGTCCACAAATATGAAACACAGAGAGCAAGGCTACAGCTTAACCTCTATTAACTCACAGGCATTTGGACAAGTTGAGAGCCTCCAGTGCAACAAAGACTACAAGCAATTAGCTCATCCATAAAATTAGGCCAAAGTGAATGGGGAAATCATTCTGTATAGGGCAGTCGTCCGCAACTGGTGAGTCTTGACGCAAAAATGATGACAGTTATGTTCTGATAAGATCACAGGGGACATGGAAAGACGCAATCATGCAAATAATAGTCAAATAACAACCTAATGTTTCAAAAAGGAGTAGAAAACAACCCCTTTATGTATTATTGCTGATTTCAAAGTTAATAAGGTATCAATACACTAAATATTACTTTAGTACTAAATAATTTGCTTAATATAAATGTTTAATATAAAATTTGGGTCCTGAATCAATGAATACAATTTCAAAAACTGAAAAATCATTCAGTTTTTTTACACTAGTTTTCTCATGGCGCTTTGTGTTCGATCTCTATTAAGTGGATGCATTCTAGAGTTTGTGGTGTGTGATTTAAAAGACCAAATAAATCTTTTTGAAACTTATTATTGAACACATTATGCATTTCCAGAGGAAAAACTGAGATGCATGTTTTACCATACTGAAAGTCAGAGGAAGTTCTATGGGTCAGACTAGGTCTACTTTGCACCAAGCTTTGCTTAAATTTTGGATTGTACAATTTACTCAGAATGTTACATCTAAAAATGATCTATTTAATGAAATAAACATTTTTACAACTAAAGATTAAACTAAAAAAAAGTCCTGCTTACTGTCTCAATCTCAGACAATCTCACACAACTCTGATCAAAAACTGCAACAAATCCTCTTTTCTTTAGAGGCTCCACGATAAATTAAAGTTATCATTCTTTTTTCTTTTTCTTTTTACAAATGATTCACAGTTTGCAGCATTTTTATTCATATAGTTAGGCTTAGATCATTTTTCTATTTTTTGCACAGAAAAACATAATAAATTTTGTTTTTTAAAGGTGCAGTAGGTGATCTGCATAAATGCTAACCGGTTAGCATAATATGTTTGAAACCCATTGCCTCCCCTGCCGTCCAAAGCCACGCCTCCATATACCATGAACACGCATCTTAAAGATGACAGAAACCAACTAGATCATGTCATTCGCCAGTTAGAAAACTTTGTAGTATTTTCTAATACTACAATTCTGAATGAAAAACTGTATTATATCTAGCACGGTTTCAGTTGTGTAGTTAGCAAGCAAAACTTGTCATAATGTGCAATATTTGCAAGGATGCTGGGATCATTGGTCTCACTCTTTCATGCACTTTGTAGTAAAGCGACTACTGTATGCTTAGTGCTTGGCCGGCGGCATGCAGGAATTACACTTAATACTAAGCCATTCTTGCATGATATTTCAGACCGAATATTTAAAGTAGCACGGTAAATATAGGGAGCTCGTCACAGGTTGTCATTGTTAAAAAATGAACCAATGTGAATATAAAACCTCAGTAAAACCAACTTCACCTCAGTAAAGCTAGGCGGAATAGCGCTATTTACTTATGTTTTGTTGTTGGACTAAATAAAAATCTACATTATCGAAGGTTCCTTATGAAATTGAAAATAGTCAAATCAATCGTTCGCTGGAAGATTTCAGTGGCTGAACAACACTTCTGTGCATATAACTCATTCATAAAACAACACAATCTACCTCAGCTTTGCGTGACTAAAATACTTTTAAAACAGAACATTACCTGTCTAAAAGAAATAATTTAGCTATGGTTTCATCCTTCCTCCAGCGTGCAAAAGTAACTCTAATATTGATTCAGGATTTTAAAAAGTTTTGATTGAGCATTTGTTTTAGCGCTGTCACTTGTGTCCAGGTGCACAGTTGTACAAATCTAAATTTGCTGACAGACAGTTTGGGCTACTCATCACAAATATGGAAATTATCAGCCCAACAAATTTGAATTGGACGAATATTTTTTTGTTTTATGCATTACCCAGAATATAAAAATACATATAAATACATTTAGATCATTTACTTTAATCATTACTATTGGAATGTGAAGAGACTCACCTACTGCCCCTTTAAACTTAGGGTGTGAAAGGGAGGGCGGCACATTGGGCTAAATTTATCATCTTCATTTATTAATAGCTACAGATTTTACTGTATAATAGGTCCAATTTTCAAAACAGTTTTTACATTTTAATGCCCTGCCCAAAAGCTCTCCTTTAAAATAAATGACTCTGGTGCATCTCAAAAGATCAGAATTTCAGGACAAAAACAAAAACTTTCTTATATTCTGCATTAAATGCACACAAAGTAATATTTTAAGGTTTTGTTTTTTTTTTTTAAATTCTGTTCACTTCTAACATTTCAGCATTTACGTGAAATAATCTAATCTGAGGGTCAGATTGTTTTATTTTAAGCAAAATAAATAAATAAATAAATAATCTAAAGATTAAATTCCATTGTAGTGAACTGTTTATTCTGATAAATCAAATAACAGTCAAGAAAAAAATATGTTGCATACCAAGCTGTTGGCATCTCTGTTTATTCATGTTCAGTAAAAACACACATAAGACAAGGAGGTGATCATGATTTACTAGCGCTTGCTGCTGATGTGCTGATTTGGCAGGAGCGGTCTATCTACTCACACAATAAAAGGAGCAAAACAGCATATAATATTTCAGGATTAAAATATAATTTGGAAACCGATACTATCTTCAAAAGCAGCTCACAATGACAGATCAGAATCTGAAATGCGCACATCATATCAAATCCCCGGTTCTTTAAAATTTAGAATTTACGGTACCCAACCCTATGCATCTCCATCTGTTAATGTGCATTTTGAAGTACCTCATAAAAAACGAGTGATGGAAATGGCAAATTTTGGATGAAAATATCTTAATTTGCAAAAACATTTCTATACTCTAAGTGGATTTCTTTTTTTGGGGGTAACTGAAAAAAAATTATTAAAGTTAAGATGGAAACCCAGCTATTGCTCAATCATATTAAAACACGCTTTAGGGCTTTGAATTAATGAAATGGTGCCCACTTTGTCATTCTAAACCAAAAATAAACTGAATATTGGATTATCTTGTGTCACATTTCACAATGCTCAATTTTTGCACATCGAAATCTGTCTACAGGAGTAAAACTGGTCAACCGCATTAGGGCTGTGTATTGGCAATAGCCTCACAATACGATACATATCACGATACATGGGTCACGATACAATATATCACGATACAATAAATATTGTGATATATTGCAATAGTTTGTATTAGTATGTGTGTCACATTACAACTTGATAAAGTCAGCAGACAAATTAAAATTCCAATTCCAATTTATTTTCCATCCATTCCAATTCATTAAAACTGCACAGTGTGGTTGAACAGAGAACTATGTATATTGCCATGCTTACAAATGGCATTTATTTTTTGTCTAATTCAGTACTCCCTGGTATAGCGTTTAGAGTTAGGCTATGTTGACCAATTTGGCATCGTACGATGTCAAATGTAAAACATGGCGATGGACCATTGCATCGTCGTCATAGGGGGAAGTGAATTAATTATTTATGAAAAATTAATAAATTCATAACTAATTAATTATTTGTAGCCTACCGTTTCAACTACCTGACCCGCATGGCCTTTGTTTTACTCATATCCAAATAATAAATAAATAAATAAAGATAAGTTACACACAAATTACTACCTGTCAATCCCTTTTTTCCACATTATGGCGTCCACACACTTGCTTGGTAAAAAAAAGGTGCACAAACAAGAGGGACCAAGCAACAGTATCTGAGGTTTTCACTAAAATTACTTAGTACAAGCGTGAAAGCGAAAGACTGAAGCAGTGTACTGATGCTGTGACACGTTACCTGAGAGAATTAAAAGACAGAAAAGTCGTTAGATAGAGACAAGATTAATTAAATATCACGTTTAACAACTAACTTATAGTGAGACGCCATCCAGCGGTACATCCTTGATAAACTGTCCGTACCAATGACTGTATGAAATATACAGTCCGTACACTGTTCTCTGGGGCTCAGACGAGCACATGACAGTGTGTGTGTGTGTGTGTGTGTGTGTGTGTGTGTGTGTGTGTGTGTGTGTGTGTGTGTGTGTGTGTGTGTGTGTGTGTGTGTGTGTGGCTGTGTGTGTGTGGCTGTGTGTGTGGTCACATGATGTGCGTTTTCAGCAGACGTAGGGCTGTTCAGAAATGCTTGGTGAAATGCCAGTTTGGATGTGGATCATTTTCGTTCTAAAATGCCATTTTAAAACTAAGCTGTATCAGTGTAAACGGGGCCTAAGTGTGTTTTTCACGAGCGGGTTTGCAACGGGGGAGGTGCGGAGGATCGGTGATGCCGCTTCAGCATCATGATGTCTATAGGCCATCAGCGATGGACGATGGCATTGTCTTTCGACCCAACCCTAATAGCGTTAAAACCAAAGTGCAGCCACACGTCAGCTCTAAAAGCTGGAGGCACCTTTATATTTTATGCCATGATCACTCTTGCTTACTTCTGATACCGTACTACTTGCCGTTTTGTTGATCGCAAGTTAGTGACATCTACAGGAGCGGAGGAGAAGGTCATTTGGCACAACTTGAATCGATACTTGAGGTTGGACTATCGATACACTATCATAAAAGAAATTATCGCGATAGTTAGACGTATCGATATTTTTGCACAGCCCTAAACTGCATGCAATTGGTCGACATACAAAATGTTTTTTTTCTCTCTTTTGTGCTTCCATGTGTTGTTTCTCAATGCTGTTACTGAAAGAATGAAGCTGATTGGTTGGTTCTGCTGTGCCGTGTTTAAACTATTGAGAAAATATTTTTAATTCATTACCCATTTGGCACCACAATGCTGGGCTAACAGTGCAACAGCGTTACTGACCCTGCTCTGGGCATGTTTTATAACCATTATAAACAATTAAAAACAATGCTAATACTTTTCAACCACAGTTAAAAGCATATCAGTTGCCCATTCTGTTTATTCAAGAAGCATAACCCACCACAATCTACAAGACCACCACCGACACACTAAAATCTTGCTAATGTCCGAGCATTTAAAACAGATAATCACAGGCAGTTAACTCACAATCACTAAGCTTTCTGGTGTGATTAGATGAAGCCTTTGCTAAACACCAGTAATTGAATAATTACAGATCTCAACAGCCGAATCATTCTGTATCATTTACAGTAAAAATGGCACAAAGCGGAAAAAAGCAAGGGTTTGCAAAAGTGATGTTTTGTTACAGGATCCACAAGCTTGCTGCATTCCAATTGAGCAATTCACAGTATTCCTGGTTGATTTCAAACACACCCAGCTCTTTCCACAAACTCAAAACACATTTTATGAATTTCAATCTATCGAACTCTCTGTCAGAGCTTTCTCCAGCATGTAGGTGTCCTTACAAAACACCCAAAGACAACTCAACATGTCTGTTGCATGTATACAGTAATCAATGAACGGGCAACTTGGAATCATTCATGCATGTTCAGTAAATACAGAAGATACTGGCACTGAATTCAAGCTGAAGGCAGAGCGGTGAAGTTCACAAAAGGTTCAAAAAAGCTCACTGATTGATGAGGGGTGTTAGTATTCCTGCAAACATAATGCTCTGCTTGTTCTGCATTCTGTGCTGAGAGCTCTGAGACGTGATTTGTGAAGCCTCCTTGCGTTCATGAATAAATGCAACATTATGATTATTAACTCTATTAATGAAACTTCAGGGGAAACCTGAAGGACATTAGTTACCAACAGCTCTGAATCATACAGTCTCGCAGAAAAAAGAACAGAGTAATGAAAACAATCTATCACAAAGATCGATTGTACCGCCTTCTCGGTACTGACAAAACCATACTGCGGTACAATGCTTCCAATCATAAACGGAACACAAGTAAACCTAATATTACTGCGCTGCATAGTACTATTCATGAAGGTAATACCATTATCCATCATTTTCTGTCTGCTTAAATACCTGCAACTAGTTTCATGAAATCTCTTCTTCTGATTCAGAGTATGTTTAGATCGATAGCAGAAGTTTAGCCCGTTGCCATACTAGCTTTTTAGTATTTTTTTTAAATAGTACATCTCAAATACATACAAGTTTCTTGTGCCAAATTAGGCATATACACAGATAGATTGGTGCTGCTCAGAAGTGGTTTTAATGTATTTATGCTACTAAAGCTGTATACTTTGATTCTTGTGATTGAGGTGACAGCGGCCTAAACTGTGTGTAAAATATGAAATGTAATTCAATTTAAAAAAAAATTAACTAAAATAAACCCATTTTGTAATTACAACATTATTTTATACATAAAAATTCCAATTAAATTAAAATTGTCTGTTTGTCAAAGCAAAATTATTCATTTATAAGTATTATTATGTTTTTTAGCCCACATGACAAAATTTAAAGAGAACAAAAGACCTGACTTTTCTGGTTTGAATGCACAGCATGACATGAGTGTTAAATATTAATGAGCTTTTTCCCTTTTGACCACTTCCAGATGTAATTAAAAACACTTTATTATATTTGGTTTTATCATCCTAATATATCATGTGGTCGAATGCATTCAGACAGCCACAAAAGACCACTAACTCACAATCTACTGACTGAACACAGGGTTTTTACAGGGTGTGTTGTTAAAAAGCGCACCAAATTATTTATTCTTTAAGGAATGCACCAAAATAAAAATTCTTGGCTGAAGCAGAACATTAATAAAGTATGACGATCAAATGTTTTTGTGCATTTTTCCCCCCCATTTCTTCACCACTGCATAAATTAGTCAACGTTTTTTGTTTCCTTATTTTGCATTCCTTTTAAAAGAATAAGATTCTATTACAAATCGACAATTTCAAAATAATTATTTAACATAACATTTTTTAAACATTCCTGCAGATAATATATCAACAAAACAAAGATTCTAACTTAAAATAAATAATGCTCTTACATTAGGGTTGGGTGATTTGGCATAAAATCTAAATCTTGATTAATTGAACATTTTTACTCAATTACGATTAATGAACAATTATTTTATTTATTTATTTTAATTTGCCTGTATTGCACTAACAGGATTTGTACAGTAAATATGTGTACATATTACAAGTGAGAGATTTTTAAATGAAGAGTGCATTGCTTGATTTTAAAATAATTCAAAGAAACACACTATCTATGATTATTTATTGAACATCAATGTTGAACAACTGAAATTAAAACATACATTGCCCAAAACAAACTTTTCTTATAAAAAAAGTGAAAATAAATAACTTAATGTTTTTCATATTAAAAGTAGAAAATAAGCAGTATCTCTTCTTAATAAAATAACTCTTGTATATCCTGTAATATTTTAACCAGTGCATTGCTTGCATCTTCTGTAAACAAATATTTTAATGTAAATAATAATTTTAATGTATGAAGTATAAATTAGCCTTAGCCTTAACTGAGCAGGGGTCACGTGATTCCATACATGCGCAAGTAATAAAAAAATATAAATAAAAAAATAAATAAATCGACCTGGAAAAATTAGATAGATTATAGGTTCTGAAAGTCTTAATTACTTTGATGAATCGCCCAGCTCAAATACTTTTTTAATTGATGCAGTTAATTCAATGTTTAGCAAAATGTTCTTCTCTATGGCTGAAAAAACAGTTCATAGGCTTTTATTGTTTGATTTTTTAAGTTAAATAATATTGTGGTATTATTTACAAGCTGTTTACTAAGATGCAGTTAAAACAATGATTGAGCGATTACATGAGACATGATACATTTAAATATGTCGAATTGATTCTTTTATCAATACACTTGATGTTCTTAAAGCAGTTTTAGTGAAGTGATGGCACATTAAAGATGGACAAAAATACAGGCAGTGCAGAATTATTAGGCAAATGAGTATTTTGACCACATCATCCTCTTTATGCATGTTGTCTTACTCCAAGCTGTATAGGCTCGAAAGCCTACTACCAATTAAGCATATTAGGGGATGTGCATCTCTGTAATGAGAAGGGGTGTGGTCTAATGACATCAACACCCTATATATGGTGTGCATAATTATTAGGCAACTTCCTTTCCTTTGGCAAAATGGGTCATAAGAAGGACTTGACAGGCTCCAAAAAGTCAAAAATAGTGAGATATCTTGCAGAGGGATGCAGCACTCTTAAAATTGCCAAGCTTCTGAAGCGTGATCATCGAATAATCAAGCGTTTCATTCAAAATAGTCAACAGGGTCGCAAAAAGTGTGTGGAAAAACCAAGGCACAAAAAAAACTGAGAACTGAACCATGAACTGAGAAAAGTCAAGCGTGCAGCTGCCAAGATGCCACTTGCCACCAGTTTTGCCATATTTCAGAGCTGCAACATTACTGGAGTGCCCAAAAGCACAAGGTGTGCAATACTCAGAGACATGGCCAAGGTAAGAAAGGCTGAAAAACGACCACCACTGAACAAGACACACAAGCTGAAATGTCAAGACTGGGCCAAGAAATATCTCAAGAATGATTTTTCTAAGGTTTTATGGACTGATGAAATGAGAGCGAGTCTTGATGGGCCCGTGGCTGGATTGGAAAAGGGCAGAGAGCTCCAGTCCGACTCAGACGCCAGCAAGGTGGAGGTGGAGTACTGGTTTGGGCTGGTATCATCAAACATGAGCTTGTGGGGCCTTTTCGGGTTGAGGGTGGAGTCAAGCTCAACTCCCAGTCCTACTGTCAGTTTCTGGAAGACACCTTCTTCAAGCAGTGTTACAGGAAGAAGTCTGCATCCTTCAAGAAAAACATGATTTTCATGCAGGACAATGCTCCATCACATGCGTCCAAGTACTCCACAGCGTGGCTGGCAAGAAAGGGTCTAAAAGAAGAAAAACAATTGACATGGCCTCCTTGTTCGCCTGACTGAACCCCATAGAGAACATGTGGTCCATCATCAAATGTGAGATTTACAAGGAGGGAAAACAGTACACCTCTCTGAACAGTGTCTGGGAGGCTGTGGTTGCTGCTGCATGCAATGTTGATGGTGAACGGATGAAAACACTGACAGAATCCATGGATGGCAGGCTTTTGAGTGTCCTTGCAAAGAAAGGTGGCTATATTGGTCACTGATTTGTTTTTGTTTTGTTTTTGAATGTCAGAAATGTATATTTGTGAATGTTGAGATGTTATATTGGTTTCACTGGTGAAAATAAATAATTGAAATGGGTATATATTTGTTTTTTGTTAAGTTGCCTAATAATTATGCACAGTAATAGTCACCTACACACACAGATATCCTCCTAAAATAGCTAAAACTAAAAACTACTTCCAAAAATATTCAGCTTTGATATTAATGAGTTTTTTGGGTTCATTGAGAACATGGTTGTTGTTCAATAATAAAATGAATCCTCAAAAATACAACTTGCCTAATAATTCTGCACTCCCTGTATATTTATACTATAAATACAGAATCAAACTAAAAGTTCTTCAGGGGTAACCGATGTGTCAGTTCTATTTAGATAAGGGATTCATAAAAATTTTTCCAGTGATGGGTTGCAGCTGGAAGGGCATCCGCTGCGTAAAACATGTGCTGAATAAGTTGGTGGTTCATTCCACTGTGGCGACCCCAGATTAATAAAGGGACTAAGCCGAATAGAAAATGAATGAATGATTTATTAAGATATACAAAAAAATCATAAGTCCAAGGCACTACAAAAGCGCAAAAATATATTCAAAAAGGCGGCAACACTGAAGCTCCAAAAAAATAAATATAAATACATTTTTTTAATTAAAAAGGCTAACACAAAGCCTGTAACGTTTCAAGCACACCAGTGCTCAATCAGACAGTGTGCTCAAAACGTTACACACTTTGTAGTATTTTTTGGAGCTTCAGTGTTGCCGCGCTTTCGAATATATTTTTGCACTTTTTGCGGTCTGGCTGAGCACCCATGTAAAGTGATGTGCATGCTTTTGTGCATTTTTTCACTCTAAAAGTAGGTGAAAATAAAAAAAAAAAAGGACTTTTCAATTGGTTTGAGTGACTTGGACATGATATTTTTGTATGTATATATATATATATATATATATATATATATATATATATATATATATATATATATATATATATATATATATATATATATATACACAGGGAGTGCAGAATTATTAGGCAAGTTGTATTTTTGAGGATTAATTTTATTATTGAACAACAACCATGTTCTCAATGAACCCAAAAAACTCATTAATATCAAAACTGAATATTTTTGGAAGTAGTTTTTAGTTTGTGTTTAGTTTGAGCTATTTTACGAGGATATCTGTGTGTGCAGGTGACTATTACTGTGCATAATTATTAGGCAACTTAACAAAAAACAAATATATACCCATTTCAATTATTTATTTTCACCAGTGAAACCAATATAACATCTCAACATTCACAAATATACATTTCTGACATTCAAAAACAAAACAAAAACAAATCAGTGACCAATATAGCCACCTTTTTTTGCAAGGACACTCAAAAGTCTGCCATCCATGGATTCTGTCAGTGTTTGATCTGTTCACCATCAACATTGCGTGCAGCAGCAACCACAGCCTCCCAGACACTGTTCAGAGAGGTGTACTGTTTTCCCTCCTTGTAAATCTCACATTTGATGATGGACCACAGGTTCTCTATGGGGTTCAGATCAGGTGAACAAGGACGCCATGTCATTACTTTTTCTTCTTTTAGACCCTTTCCTTGCCAGCCACGCTGTGGAGTACTTGGACGCATTGTCTGATGTATGTATGATGGAGCATTGTCCCGGATGAAAATCATGTTTTTCTTGAAGGATGGAGACTTTTTCCTGTACCACTGCTTGAAGGTGTCTTCCAGAAACTGGCAGTAAGACTGGGAGTTGAGCTTGACTCCATCCTCAACCGAAAAGGCCCCACAAGCTCATCTTTGATGATACCAGCCCAAACCAGTACTCCACCTCCACCTTGCTGGCGTCTGAGTCGGACTGGAGCTCTCTGCCCTTTACCGATCCAGCCACGAGCCCATCAAGACTCACTCTCATTTTATCAGTCCATAAAACCTTAGAAAAATCAGTCTTGAGATATTTCTTGGCCCAGTCTTGACGTTTCAGCTTGTGTGTCTTGTTCAGTGGTGGTCGTTTTTTAGCCTAACTTACCTTGGCCATGTCTCTGAGTATTGCACACCTTGTGCTTTTGGGCACTCCAGTGATGTTGCAGCTCTGAAATATGGCAAAACTGGTGGCAAGTGGCATCTTGGCAGCTGCACGCTTGACTTTTCTCAGTTCATGGGCAGTTATTTTGCACCTTGGTTTTTGGTTTGGTTTTTCCACACGCTTGCGACCCTGTTGACTATTTTGAATGAAATGCTTGATTGTTCGATGATCACGCTTCAGAAGCTTGGCAATTTTAAGAGTGCTGCATCCGTCTGCAAGATATCTCACTATTTTTGACTTTTCGGAGCCTGTCAAGTCCTTCTTTTGACCCATTTTGCCAAAGGAAAGGAAGTTGCCTAATAATTATGCACACCTGATATAGGGTGTTGATGTCATTAGACCACACCCCTTCTCATTACAGAGATGCACATCACCTAATATGCTTAATTGGTAGTAGGCGTTCGAGCCTATACAGCTTGGAGTAAGCCAACATGCATAAAGAGGATGATGTGGTCAAAATACTCATTTGCCTTATAATTCTGCACTCCCTGTATATATATAGTATGACAAAAAAGAACCTTTCTCACTAATCACACTTTTTAAATATATAGTCCATAAAATACTTTAAAGAGCCCCTATTATAGGGTTTTTAAAAATGACCTTCCATGAAGTGTGTAGCACAGCACTAAGCGAATGAAAACATCCAACTGAGGTTTAAATCTGAAAGTGCACCGTGTTTAAAACTGTTGATTCTTTAACAAAATAGTCGAATAAATTAATCGAGTTGAGTTCGGATCTTTTGCTTGAACACGTCGACGCCGATGCAGTACATCACCAAATATGTAGTACTGCATTCGGTAAAATGTGAACACGCTTTCCATTCAGACACTAGTGGAGCGTGGGGGATCACGGGACTGATTATGACAAGAAGATGATGATCACTGACAGATGGAGATTCGGCTGAGGGGAATAAACGATTAAAGTTCATTTTTTACAACAATACCAAAGTATAGCCAACCGCGTGCTGTGTTTGTTCCTGTCATTTTTCTGATGATTGATACAATAACCTACACTGCAACGCATGATTCGCCGGCAGTTTGCTATTAGAGGAAGGAGCAGCAAAGCCTATCATGTTTGGGACTTTGACAGGGACTTTGTCAGTAACTGTTGCAGTTCACATGAACCAGTTTCTTCTTCCTCTGGATCATAACATGCAAGTGTAGTTAAAATTGTTGCCTCATTTTGTGTAGTTTGCAAAATATGCGTTTAATTGTGTGTTGTAACTTGTAATCCCAATTGCTTGCACTCTAGCTCTCAGATTAAATCTTTATGGAGCTATTCACATATTGCCTCCAAAACCACATTGAAAATGCGATGTGTGCTTCTTCCTTTACCAATTTAAATGAGTTTCTGCGATCCTCTGCCGTTTGTCTTTCCTATGTCAATTTTAAAAATAGTTCAACTTTTGCCACTGTGTGGATTAATACTGAATGCGTGTCGTTATTACTTGGGGTTAGCGTTAAGAGTAGAGTAATATGCTGGTGTTTAACTGCATTGGGCATTTCTCTCCATCTCACACTGAACGCAGTCGATCAATCACAACACAATGTGTCATTGGTCCAATCAGCACAGATTAGCTTCGCGCTAAGGAGGGGTTTGGGAACAAATGAATCGCTGAACGAATCATATGGGAGCTTGTTGGGATAAGTAGGTAAAAATAAATGCATATTATGAGACAATGAAAGTGTTTTTTGACCTCGCATGCATTGTAGAGACCCCCAAAACCAAAATATGACCTTTTCTAATGCAAAACAGGGGCTCTTTAACTTAGAGTTCGAACACTTAAAACACCCTTAAAACCAAATGGCACTGACGTAAGCTACATTTTCACAGCTAATTTGCAAGGTATAAAGTGGAATAATTTTAACAGCATACTACTAGATATTAGAGTCCTTTAAAAAGGGATGCTTTTTACTCATACTTACTAAAATTATTAGAACAAATAGTTTTACTCTACTTGCACTACATTTTTGCTATAAGTAACAGTACTTTTACTTGAGTATGAGTTTTCAGTAACCTTCTTACCACTCACCAAAACACAGATTACCATCAATATTATAATACCACTCACATCCTCACACTCATAAGACATGTAACATGAGTTCATTCCTTCAATAGAACTCATGCGTCACACTGAAAGAGACAAAATAAAAGGGAACTAAGGGAAGGATTCTACAGACCAAATCTGAAACACATATGAACACAATAATACCAAGACAAAACATTAATGCGTATCGGCTAACACCTTGTGATCAAATTGCTGAAAATGTATCCAAAAAAATGAAAGTTTAATCACCGTTTACTCACTCTCAAATGGTTACAAACCTTTATGAGTTTCTTTGTTCTGTTGAACACAAAGAAGATATTTTGAAGAAAGCTGAAACCTTGTAACCACAGACATACATAGTGGGAAAAACAACTACTATGGAAGACAATGGTTACCGGTTTTCAACATTCTTCAAAATATCTTCTTTTGTATTCAACAGGAGAAACAAAGTTAAATGGGTTTAAAACAAATGAAGGGAAAATAAATGACAGAATTTTCAGTTTTGCATGAACTGTCCCTTTAAAGCATATTCTTGTTGGTACTTGTCCAGTACTGCGCAATACTAGTGACCCAAACCGACACTAGTAAGATCATAGAAACTCTGCAAGAGTCAAACAACAACAAGGTTTCCGCTACATTTATTCATCCGTGGCGGGCCGCCACGCCAAAATTCATCCCGCCACGGCTACATTACAACTTCTCATTAAACATTTAGTCGTGTTTTGTATAGCGGATTATAATCGCACTAAAACATATTAGAGGTAAACAGCGCAAACTTTTCTGCAACCGTAGTAGTGCTGTGCGCTATTTGTTCAACCCTTTAAGGTGACATGCTGGCTCTCTGACAGACTGACTGACAGGTGCGTGAGTCCAGCAAACACCGCGTAGCTTTCAGTTTAAGATGAACACAGTTTCCATAAGTATATTTTATTGATAAATGTCAATGGCTCTGCATACAATGACTTTATCTTGCTGGAGTTTCACTTTACTTCAGGACGCGTTAATGTCGGAAAACGCACAAAAACACACTAAATCGCGCTTCAGCAGCGCTTACTGGAGAGCGCACGAGAAGATCTGCACTTGAACGTGTAAATTTGAGTGCGTGCAAGAAGTTCTGTGCACGAAGAGGAAATCGGCGCGCAAGCAAAGAGATTCGCATGCTCGTATTACATGAATGCTATCTCGCCTTGCAATAATGCGTGTAATATTGGTCTTTGAAATAGTTGGCAGATCTGTGTAAAAAAAAAAAAGTCCTGCCGCCACAGCTGGGAAAAATCCTAGAGGAAACACTGAACAACATTCACCCTGGCCTTAAAATGAGGCCCTGGAGACAGCAGCCAATCAGGATCCCTCTGGCAGCTTCATCCATCCTCGCTGATTCCTCATGTGCGTCACCAACCCACGCGTCCATTCCCCTGAGACTAACAGCCAATAACACTGAGCTGATGGGAATAACAAACACACAAATAAAGGCTAGGCACGCACAAAAACGTGTCTTGAGTGAAAGGACGTGTCCACCCAAAATAAAAATAAAAAATAAAATCGTCTGAGCTTTCCTCAACACGCAGTGGCCCCTAAGAGTAAATGCCTGTTTAACTCCCACACACCAATAGCATACTAAAAACCAAGCAATACCCAGATCCGACTAGCAATCTTTTGTCAGAGCCTTGACCTGCCAAATCCATCGTGTGATATTACTATCTGATACGTGACAGGGTGCAATACGAGGCCACCGCCACCCAGGTCGGATCACTCCTCCTGCTTCAACACTAAACAAGAAGGCCGTCTACCATCAGTCAAATTGACCACTCTAAAGACAAAGCAATAACGCGGTAAATTGTAAGGCGAGGAAGTCTTGCAGCAATCTTACGGGCTCATTTGGACACAGCGGCTCCTGCAGCGATGCAGGATGAAAAGCCTGGTGTTTATTAGGTGCCCGTCTAAACCCTAATGCGCCAAGAGAGTGTCAAATCCACGTCCCCATCGGTCCATGGGGGGGGATCTGAGAGAAAATGCTGGAGAAAATGGGTGGCACTCGGAGAGCTGTAGTATTTAAATAATGAAGCTCAAGCAGCAATGAGGGAAATATCTGATGAGGGGGCAGAGGGTCACAGCTCAGGGGAAGCAATGGCTGCCACGTTTTAACTCTGATTTGCATTTATCCCACAGAAAAAAAATTGGACAAGGCACATCTGCCCCCGACTCACTTCATAAAGTCAGTTTCGCTGATTTCCGTCATCTGAGAAAGGCTGCTTTTTAAATTTGACAATCATAAGAGTGAAGGTCAACATTTCAGCTCCCATCAGACTCTGGCCACGTGATTTTGACTAAAAGGTTTTAAATTAATGAATGAGGTCTTTATAGTTCAACTCAATCCCGTAAGGTAAAGCATACATTTTTGATCGTCCTTTAATTAAATGTAAAATCCAAATATTCTAAATTACGTAACGTGTCGTAATCCCGCTGTGATTTTAGCCATTCTGTGTTACTGTGAGACTTAATTAACTGACACCACGTTGGATGCTGTTAGTGAAATATTAAATCCCAGAATTATTAGTAACCTTTAGAAAGATGTATAAGATGTGAGACAAAACAAATCAGGCTCTAAAGTAATACATCAGCTGAACATTTAAAGTCTGTCAGTACTTGCTTGTCAGTTTTCTTTTTATACTATTCCTATTTAATAATAATAATAATAATAATTCCTTACATTTATATAGCGCTTTTCTAGACACTCAAAGCGCTTTACATATTGGGGGGGAATCTCCTCATCCACCACCATTGTGCAGCATCCACCTGGATGACGCGACGGCAGCCATTTTGCGCCAGACCGCACACCACACACCAGCTGATTGGTGGAGAGGAGACAGAGTGATGAAGCCAATTATGATATGGGGAGGGTTCGGAGGCCATGATGGACAGAGGCCAGTGGGCAGATTTGGCCAGGACGCCGGGGTTAAACCCCTACTCTTTCTCGAAGGACATCCTGGGATTTTTAATGACCACAGAGAGTCAGGACCTCGGTTTAACGTCTCATCCGAAAGACGGCGCTCACTGAGCAGTATAGAGTCCCCGTCACTATACTGGGGCATTAGGACCCACACAGACCGCAGGTTGGGCGCCCCCTGCTGGCCTCACTAACACCACTTCCGGCAGCAACCTAGCTTTCCCATGTGGTCTCCCATCCAGGTACTGACCGGGCGCAGCCCTGCTTAGCTTCAGTGGGCGACCATGTGAGAGTTGCAGAGAGCTAGCTGCCGGCAGAGCTAGCTGATTTAAGATATTTAAGATATATATAACATTTAAGATATGTTAACACTAGGGCTGGGCCGATAAACAATATTATATCAAATCGCGATAAAATTTGTCAATAACAATGATAAGCTCTGGACTTTTATTACTCAATATTGATCTAAGAGCCAATCACACAGCAGAAAATGCAACAATGGGAATCTAAAAGTGTGTTGATATTAGAGATGTACAAATTTTCATCAGCTGAAAATATGTTATGCCATTTAATGTACCCTCTAATTTTTGTGACTTCAGTCATTGTTGGGGTACTAAATCAGGAAGCATTAATAACTTATATCGAAATATACATTGTACAATATGGAAAATAATTAAATAATTATATTTTTTTTTTATCTTGCTTTGTCTCGTTTCTAATTCAAATATTAAAAAATTCTTAGATCAAGTAAAAATATTGTTTTGTTTTAAACTTTAGAAGAATTAAGTCCAAACTAAAAAGTTATTTTCTTCTTAAAACAAGCGAAATTATCTGCCAATGGGGTAAGTAAAAAAAGTAGTTTGGCATAAGTCTTATATATTCCATATAAATAAAGTAATTAAACACAATTCTGTGGCTCCTAGTCAGCTATAATTCAGACTCACCGTTGCATATCTTGCGATGCGACATCATTGCTGAAACTGTCATGATCACTAGCGATCTAACCTATATAGATTCCTGAGAACATTCACTATCACCCGGACTACAATCCTGTCTCCATAAGAACTACAAATCCTGTCATACACCACACACACACACACACACACACACACACACACACAGAGACTTTGCTGAGTCTTGTTGGTACATACCCTGTAACATTACAAAGTGTTTTCTGTGTTTAGTCTCTCCGTGTTTTGACACTCGTCTTGTTTTATTGTTTATCCAGCCTGCCGCCTGTATCGACCATTTGCTCGTTATCTGACTAATCATTGGCTCCTGATTGTGACCATCGCCTACCTGACCATTCTCCTCTGTGTAATCAAAGGAGAACTGGAACAGGTGTGTGTGTGGCGCATTACAGGATTTGTAGTTCTTATGTAGCAAGGATTGTAGTCTGGGTGATAGTGAATGTTCTCCAGCAATCTATATGGGTTAGATCACTGCTGATAGTGACAGAAACAATATATTGTGCAGCAGTGGCGGCTGGTCAATAGAGGGCGCTGGGGCGCCGCCCCCCCCTTCAAGTTAGACCCCTTTAATATGTTAATGTTTATTATCACAAATATTAACAAAATAAATTGATTTAATTATAACATTCTAACATTTATTGTAGTCATACTAACATTTTTTGAAAAAAAAAGTATGAACAATATTTTTTCATATGTGTGCGGGGCGCCGGACTAATGAGTGTCTATGTAGGTACACAAACTTTTGCAATGCACGTGATATGACGATAAGCTCTAATTGGCCGGTTTTAAATTGTCCCTGGGGCGCAGCGCTCTGCGCCCCGAAACCTCCCATTTTAGTTGTTAGAACGAATCATATTTGTTTTTACATGATTGGCCTTATGTGATTGGACCATTCTCACCAAAGAGCTTAGAATGCAATTTCTCGAGATGAAGGAAAATGCCATTGTATCTTTGCAAAGATATCCGTTCACAAGGCGTTTGGATGAAGAAAAAAAAAAGAATCAAAAAGCTTGGACCAGATCGACCGTCTTTGCAAATTTACCAGTAGTCAAGTGATGGCGAGCGCTTGAATATTCGGGGCTTTTCCAGCACTTGTTATGACAAACGGAGTTGGCCGGTGTCATGAGAAATCGGGTCCCCCCTGCAATCGAGTCCGCTTAGGACCGGCAGGTTCATGTAAGTCATATCTTTTACTATTTCCGTGTTTGCCGTTCAAACAGCATGACGCAAGAGAGGCTGAATGCATTGGCTATGCTGTTAATAGAGAAGAGACTGGTGACTGAGACGACTGACTTTAACGGTTATTGAGAAATTTGCAAGCCAGAAATAAAAAAGTAGAGCATAATTTATTTTCAAGTAGTGCTACTGGCCAGTGATTAGGCAACATTTGTTTGTGTGTGTGTGTGTGTGTGTGTGTGTGTGTTTACCGATTATCTTGATTACTTCATTACTGATAATAAACCCAAATTGAACTAAAATGAACTGATTTGTGATGCAGTTATTATATGCTTTAGTCATATTTTTGTTTTTTGATGCATCACCTGAAAAATGGCTTTTACACTCTTACTTTACCAACAGTTAGATTTTTTTCTGGTGTTTGCGCCCCCCCCAAATTTTTTAACACCAGCCGCCACTGTTGTGCAGTCCTATTATGTTCCCAATCACACCTGCAAATATGCACAAAATAAGAATATTGCATTAAATATTCGCAAAACTGCACAGATTCCATGCCTGATAAGATAATAAAACTGGCCCTTCCTAGGAGACAAGCCAAATATATCAATATATTAATGTGTCTGTATGCTGGGAAACCATTTTATCTCAGTTTTTTTTTATTTTATCCATTTATTTTGCAAGTCAGTTTTGTGAGGTAATTACACAAAATAATTTTGATAATGAACTTTTGCTAGTAAAACTAACAGGGGAAGAATGTCAAATTGCTGTTCAGAACTAACTTAAGCAACAAAATGTCTTCAACCTTTATATTAAAAAAAGGTTTCTTGAACCTTGAAATATCAGAATGATTTCTAAAATATCATGTGACAGAGTGGAATGATGATACTGACAATTTAGCTTTTGTCTTGCATAAATAAATGGCATTTTAAATTACATTGAAATAAATTGATCTGAAATCACAATCATTTAAAATGTGAATTTTCTTTACAACAATTCAGCCCCTGTAGGATTTAGCAAATCCAATAGTTCTATATTATATAAATATAAAAAACATTTTACAAGATGTTTGTATATTTTACAGAAAAAAATTAAATGAGCAAACAATGCTATATTTTTGATAAATATAATTTCAGGCTTGGGGCGACAAGGTGGCTCAGTGGTTAGTACTGTCGCCTTACAGCATGAAGGTCGCTGGTTCGAGTCCCGGCTGAGTCAGTTGGCATTACTGTGTGGAGTTTGCATGTTCTGCCCATGTGGGTTTTCTGTGGGTGCTCCAGTTTCCCCCACAGTCAAAAAACATGCACTATAGGTGCATTGAATAAACTAAATTGGTCGTAGTGTATGTGTGCGCATGTGAGAGTGTATGGGTGTTTCCCAGTACTGGGCTGCACCTGGAAGGGTATACGCTGTGTAAAACATATGCTGGATAAGTTGGCGGTTCATTCCGCTGTGGCGACCCCTGATGAATAAAGGGACTAAGCAAAGGAAAATGAATGCATGAATTTCAGGCTTAAAATGCAAAAATCCTGGAGGAACTTATAAGTTAGGGTTTTCTCGTGTGGTTAGGATAAGAAACTAACCCCCGGTTTCACAAACAAGGTTTAAGGCTAGTCGTGGATTAAATTGCATGTCTGAGCTGTCTCAACTGAAAATAACTTGCAGTGAGATGTCTTAAAATATGTCAGTGTCATTTTTTGTTTACAGGTGCACACCAGTAATGTATTTTTCCAAGGCTGTTTTTAAAAATGTGGCTTAAATAGGCTAATTTAACTAAGGTCTAGTCCTGGCTTAAGCTAAGCCCTGTTTGTGAAACTGGGCCTAAATGTTTTAAGAACATTAAAAATCTGAAAACTAGTGTACATTTATTAGTTATCCTAACATTGTTGACCAAAATAAGTTTGCTAAACATCTACTTTGCCATTATACATGTAATAATGCAAACTATGTTGGTTTAAAAGAACATAAGTTAAAAAAAAAAGAAAAGAAATGAACAACCAGTGTGCCTCCCTCTAAATCTGATAAGATCACTAAACTCACCTGCTCCAGTAGTTTTCTATATCTCTGTGTGGCTTGCTGGATGAGATCCCACACTGTCCATCCTTCCTTACAAGGGACAACAACACCAGTCCTTCCAAAAGTCACTGTCACTTTCATGTTTAATCCAGAGAGGGAAGATTAATCCAGATGTGTCCCTACAGAAACTCCAGCAGCAGGTGTGTGTGTGTGCGCGTGTGTGGTATTTGCTGTTCTGCAGCAAACTTCACAGCATCAGAGATGACATAATTCTATACAAAGAAAAACAAATACTGCATGAAACACAAATAAACATGTTTTAGATAACGTTATTTGATTTATAACTATATGTCAGTGTTTATTAAAGTGTTTAATAAAACAGTTTGTTGATTGTTGGGTAGACACTTGGGTGTTTAATATCAACAGCTGGTAAGAAAGTAAAAAAGTCAGGATTATCAGTCTATGGACAGATAATAACGATCAAAATATATTTTCATCCTGGTTTTGTTATTACAGTTAAGAAATGAAGGCGGTAAGTGTACCGTTTGTTGCGGCTAACTAGTTAGCTCTGATGACAAAACTTTCACTTTTTAAACTCGCCACAAACTTTCAACACAAGAAAATACACTCAAATAAAACGTTAAATGCGTTAAAACTACGTTTACGTGCATTTCGATGTCAAACCAAACCCGTATCGCACTTACTTGGCAAATAAAACCTGGAGAAGCGAGCAGGTTAGCGGCAAAAAAACTTTGGCGACGAGTTGTTGAATTCCCTCACAAATCACGGAGTCATGCTGTCGTTATACAATTACCCACTTTACCGATGATTCACGGGACAGACAAGCATTTGCTCAAAACCCTAAGCATGTGCGGATGGCGTTTGCATCAGTATTTTGCCCGGATGGAGTTGCAAGTCTTGTGCCATTCCTGAAGTTCCCGATCAGCCTCCAGCAGTGTTATCCCAACACACAGAGCAGGGCCACACAACTTTATTAAAGGGCCAGCTCACATCTGCACATGGACCACTGCACGACCCCGACACGACAACATTGTTTTTTCAAATGTACACTCCTAAAATATAAACGCTCTTGAATCAATGGCTCTGTGGAGAAACTTTTACGTCCACCTTTTCATCACGCAAAAGTTTCTTTAAAGTGGAAGTGTTTCTTATCGTATTATGAAAAGAACACCATAAATAAATGGTTATGTGAAGATGTATATTAAAAGGGGAACCATAAAGAATCTTCCATCAGATGTGAAAATCTCTTTGGTTTTCTGTACACCTTTATTTTGTAAAGTGTGTGTAGCCAAGATTTATACATTATAGTTTAATAAATAAATAAATAATAATAAATTTTTTCAACAGATTTCTAAACATAATAGTTTTAATAACTCATTTCTAATAACTGATTTATTTTATCTTTGCCATGATGACAGTAAATAATATTTTACTAGATATTTTTCAAGACACTTCTATACAGCTTAAAGTGACATTGAAAGGCTTAATTAGGTTAACTAGGTTAGGGTAATTAGGCAAGTTATTGTATATTTGTATTGTATGGTTTGTTCTGTAGACTATCGAAAAAAAATTAGTTTAAAGGGGCTAATCATTTTATCCCTTAAATGGATTTAAAAAAAAAAACTGCATTTATTCTAGCCAAAATAAAACACATAAGACTTTCTCCAGAAGAAAAAATATTATCAGACATACTGTGAAATGTCCTTGCTCTGTTGAACATCATTTGGAAAATATTTTAAAAAGAAAAAAATACAAAAGGGGGCTAATAATTCTGTCTTTAACTGTATATAGTAGATCCCTATAGATCAGAGATTTCCAAACTAGGGCCTGCGGGCCCATGGTTAGCTATGATTTGGCCCACCATCTCATCTGAAAAAAGAATGATGGGGAGCATTGGGGAGAATCCCTTTAACAGAGATCGTCATTTTGGATTTAACGTAACCTTTTTGTCTGTTTTATAGTTTCCATTCATTCATTTTCTTGTTCCTTTATTAATCTGGGGTCGCCACAGCGAAATGAACCGCCAACTTATCCAGCATATGTTTTACGTAGCGTATGCCCTTCCAGCTGCAACCCATGACTGGGAAACAACCATACACACTCATTCACACACATACACTACAGACAATTTAGCTTACGCAATTCATCTATACCACATATCTTTGGACTTGTGGGGGAAACCGAAGCACCCATAGGAAACCCACGCAAACACAGGAAGAACATGCAAACTCCACACAGAAATGCCAACTGACCCAGCTGAGGCTCGAACCAGCAACCTTCTTGCTGTGAGGCGATAGCACTACGCCACCGCATCACACTTTATAGTTTTATAGCAAACTTGACTTAAGGGTTTCAATTAAATGTTGTAAATGAATCAGATTTTAAATAATGTAAATACTGTCTCCTGATGAATAGAGGACAATGCACATAACACTGCGGGCAAATCAATGCAAAAGCTTGACTTGTGCTGCTATTTGGCATTTAACTCCATTGTGTATTACAGTAAATGGGATTGTTTTTGTTTTTACTGTAATAAGTTCATTATATATATTATCTTTTAAATTATATTGCATTCATTCATATAAAGCAATGTTTTCTATTTTTTTTTTTTAAATATTAGGAAAATAAATTGGAAAATTACCCATGGCAACTTTAATGTAATACAGTATGCTATATTGTCCTTCAGCCCACAGCCCTCAATCAAGTTTGGATTTTGGCCTTTCATAAGAAAAAGTTTAGGCACCCCTGCTATAGATTTATTTTATGCAAGAAAGAACATTTTCAAAGATGTATGAAAAAAGAGACAAAAAGTGTTACATAAATACAATTCCAGCAAATTTATTCATTCATTCATTCATTTATTCATTCATTCATTCATTCATTTTCTTTCGGCTTAGTCCCTTTATTAATCTGGGGTCACCACAGCAGAATGAACCGCCAACTTATCCAGCACATGTTTTACACAGCGGATGCCCTTCTAGCTGCAACCCATCTCTGGGAAACATCCATACACACTCATTCACTCTCATACACTACGGACAATTTAGCCTACTCAATTCACCTGTACTGCATGTCTTTGAACTGTGGGGGAAACCGAAGCACCCGGAGAAAACCCAAGCGAATGCAGGGAGAACATGCAAACTCCACACAGAAATGCCAACTGACCCAGCTGAGGCTCAAACCAGTGACCTTCTTGCTGTGAGGCGACAGCACTACCTACTGTGCCACTGCGTCGCCTTCCAGCAAATTAAACAAGTTTAAATGATTTACACCAAGAAAGAGTTTTACATGCAATATAATTGTTAGTCTTGTAAAGAGTTCACATATTGTTGAAGTCAGAATTGTTAGCCCCCCTTTGAATTGTTTTTTAGTTTTTAAATATTTCCCAAATGATGTTTAAGAGCAAAGAAATTTTCACAGTATGTCTAATAATATTTTTTATTATGGAGAAAGTCTTATTTGTTTTATTTCGACTAGAATAAAAACAGTTTAAAAAAAAAAAAAAAAAAACATTTTAAGGTCAATATTTTTAGCCCCTTTAAGCTATATAGTCTTTTTTTTTTTTTTGATTGTCTACAGAACAAACCATTGTTATACAATAACAGCCTAATTACCCTAACATGCCTAGTTAACCTAATTAACTTTCTCAATTATAGAAGTGTCTTGAAAAAGATCTAGTAAAATATTATTTACTGTCATCATGGCAAAGATAAAATAAATAAATTTCCTTATTAGAAATGAGCTATTAAAAATATTATGTTTAGAAATGTGTTGAAAAAATATTCTCTCCATTAGACAGAAATTGGGGAAAAAAATTAACAGGAGGCTGATAATTCAGGGGGGTTAATAATTCTGACTTCAACTGTATAAATCAAAGTCCTTTCTAAAAATAAAAAAATTAAAGGTGTTTCTTTGAAAATTTACATTTATGTATGTAAAATTTTGCCAAAAAAAAACCCAATAAATTAATAATAAATTTACAATGAGAAGGATCTACATTCAGAGAGTAACCAAAGAATATAATTTTGGGGGAAATACAAAAGGTTGGAAATAATATTTTTTTTAATGAAATTAGAAAAGTCAAGACAAAACACTTTACAGTAAGGGTTGGGTACACTCCTAAAGGGAGGGTACACTCCTAAAATAAATGATTTAGTGTTTCGTCATATTGAGTATAAAATGAGCATTTAGGGGAAATATTGTTGTTAAATTTAGCTAGTTTAGTATTTATTGGGTAGCCATTGTAAATGATTTTGATAGAGACTTTAACAGCTTTATTAGATAAAAAATAATTTTTTCAGAAGAAGCCAAAACGGTTCCCAATTAATGTAATTAAATATATTATTCCAAAAACCTATGCAAGCAGGTAAAGAGACCCAAGAACTATTAATAACTAAGCGAATACCTTTGTTTGACATAGAACTGGGAAGAGTTTGTTCAACAAAAAGGTTTGTGTTGTCAAAAATAAAAGAATCTAAAGAACCCTTGGGGCCAGATTTGACTAAAGGTATAACACAGGGATCAGGGATTGCACCAAAAATAATGACAACCTCTGCTATAGATTAATCATGTAATACATGTGCATGTGACATCACTGTTTTGACAAAATCAAGTTTTCATTTATTTATTTTTGTTTACAAATATTTTTGTTTTTGACATGTTCAAAAACTTTTATTTTATCATATTCGATTTTTATTATTATTAAGTTTTATTTTTATTTATTTTAATTGATGTGAAAAAAAACTTTTATCAATCCTTTGGAAGTAAAAGATTTGTGGATAGGAAAGAAAATGCATAACAACCTTTTCTCATGAACACTTAAATAATTAAAACTTGAATAACTTAAATAAGTTTCTACAAAGTCAAGAATGAATGAATGCATAATTAATAAAATATTAAATACATATACTGTGAAATAGCATTGTTGTTATTTCAACACTCACTGTTGTGTGCTTTTAGGGTGGTTATAAAATTCCAAAAGGCACATTGATTTTAGCATTTATGCCTTTCTTACCTAAACATTACCTAATTATTATTATTAAACACTGCCTAAACTAAAATGTTACAAACAGCAAAAGTCAGTACATTAAGAAAAACATCAGATATGAACTGTTTCAGGACAACAGTAAGCTATAAATAAATACATAAATGTAAAAGCATAAATGTCAGATCTGGGCATTTTATTAACCTCATACAATTTTTATTAATTGTAATATTCAGCAAAAAAAAAAAAAGAAAAAAATCTATTTATCCCCCATGCATCTTTCTGTCTTTGCATTCATCCAAGGTTTTATCCATCCTTCTGTCCATCCATCTGTCCATGTGTGTTGATCACTGCTGAGGAGGAATAATGGGGGAAAAGGAACAAACTCACTCAAGCGATAAACACTGAGCGCTGACAGACCAGCAGAACGCACAATATCTGTTTTCTGGGTCATGAAATAAAACTTTCCCTTGAAAAACTTTCAATTGCTAATGAGACCCTGAAGTGAATGCGGGAAAACTTTGAGGTTGGTGTTGAATAATTAAAACGTGTCCAATGAAATAATCATTTGCAATGCAGACATAATATTAGCTCGAGAAACAGATTTCATGAAAGAAGAATCAATGATAATTGTTAGACACCGGGGGGGTTGGTTGAACCTAGAGCTTACAATCTTTTATTGAACCTTGATGTTATGCAAGAATTAGTTATTACAATACATGGTTGCGAGAATAGCTGGGCTACATGTTTTAATTGTGCAAATCAATTAATCGTGCAGGCAGTGTTTACTGCAGAGATTCTTCAATCTTTAGGGGAATTATGCTATCAGCTTTGCACATGATTACACCATCAGCACATTTTATTTTTAGATGCAAAACAGGCCAAGATCCCAAGATAATGGCATTCTACAAAAAAAACCTTTCTGTTTCATTGTGATTCCATTATAATCATACAGTAGACCTTTTTTTTGCTGGAGTAAAAAGGTTTGTTCTGTTTCTTCCTCCACCCATCAGTCATTTCTTAAACAGAACCTTGTACTGCTTTTACAACCCCCCCCCCAAAAAAAATGTCTCTTTGCTTTGCGTCACTAAGGCTATCTCTGTCTCCATGGGACTTAATGAGAAAAACATTGAAGCAAAGATTAGTATAAGAGGATCGCTATTTAGGATTACAGGATTATAGTTAGATAGATCTAATTTTAGGTATGCCTATGAAAAGCATGTTTTAATGCATATTAAAGGTGCATCAGATAGTTGATTACTTCAGTACCTAATTCACTCAGAGGAACCCGAGGTTAATTGCAGTGCTTAAAAATGGTTTAACTTCTTAAAAATCATTGTTTACATTTCTTTCTCTCTCTCTTTGTGGAAAGGAAGTCATTTTTATCCAGTTTTGCACATGGGTAAACGATGAAAAAAACCTGATTGTGCTAAAAATGGCAAAAATTACAGAAACAAAGAAAGAAAGATGGAAGCAAGGAAGGAATGAATGGATGTATGAAGGTATGAAAGAAAGAAAGAAAGAATGAAAGAAAGAATGAATGAATGAATGAATGAATGAATGAATGAATGAATGAATGAATGAATGAATCTCAATAATATTTAGTTCTGGTGTTTGTGCAGGCCAAGATGTTTAACTTCACTTTCATATTCAATAAACCACACTGTTACCAGTTTTGCTGAAATGTATGTATGAATGAAAGAATGAATCAATGTATTAATGTATGAATGTATGTAAGAAAGAAAGAAAGAAAGAAAAAAAGAATTAATTAATGAAAGAATGAATGAAAGAGAGAAAGAAAGAAAGAATCAATGTATGAATGAAAGAAAGAAAGAAAGAAAGAATCAATGTATGAAAGAAAGAAAGAAAAAAAGAAAGAAAGAAAGAAAGAAAGAAAGAAAGAAAGAAAGAAAGAAAGAAAGAAAGAAAGAAAGAAAGAAAGAATAGTGGCCAGGTCACTATGTATGAATAAAAGAAAGAAAAAAAGAAAGAAAGAAAGAATGAATCAATGTATTAATGTATGAATGTATGTAAGAAAGAAAGAAAGAATTAATTAATGAAAGAATGAATGAAAGAGAGAAAGAAAGAAAGAAAGAATCAAAGAAAGAAAGAAAGAAAGAAAGAAAGAAAGAAAGAAAGAAAGAAAAGAAAGAAAGAAAGAAAGAAAGAAAGAAAGAATAGTGGCCAGGTCACTATGTGATACTGGTGGAGGAAAACGTTTTCTGACTTGCTCCTCCAAAACACACTAAAGTGGCTCAATAATATTTGGATCTGGTGATTGTGCAGGCCATGCGAGATGTTTAACTTCACTTTCATATTTATTAAACCACACTGTAATCAGTTTTGCTGTGTCAAATGTATGAATGATTGAATGAAAGAAAGAAAGAAAGAAAGAAAGAAAGAAAGAAAGAAAGAAAGAAAGAAAGAATGAATCAATGTATGAATGTATGAATGAAAGAAAGAAAGAAAGAAAGAATGAATCAATGTATAAATGTATGAATGAAAGAAAGAAAGAAAGAAAGAAAGAAAGAAAGAATGAAAGAAAAAATGAATGAATGTATCAATGTATGAATGAATGAAAGAAAGAAAGAAAGAAAGAAAGAAAGAAAGAAAGAAAGAAAGAAAGAAAGAAAGAAAGAATGAATGAATCAATTTATGAATGAATGAAAGAAAGAATTAATCAATGTATGAATGAAAGAAAGAATCAATGTATGAATGAAAGAAAGAAAGAATGAATGAATGAATGTTGAAATAAAGGTATGAAGAAGAAAGAAGAGAAAAAAGAAAGAAAGAAAGAACAGAAGAAATAATAATGAATCAATTTATGAATATGAAAGAAAAGAATTATCATTATGAATGAAAGAAAGAATCAATGTATGAATGAAAATAAAGATACTGTAAATGAATGACTCAATTATGAAAGAAGAAAGAAAAAATAAAGAAAGAAAGAGAAATAAAGAACGAAAAAAGAAAGAAAGAAGAGAAGATAAATCAATGTATGAATTTATAAAAGAAGAAAGAAAGTAAAAAGAAAGGAGAAAAAAAGAAAGAAAGAAAGAATAATTAATGACAAATTAATGAAGAATAAATGAAGAAAGATAGAAAGAAAGAAATAAAGAAAGAAAAAAGATCAATGTATGAATGAAGAAAGAAAGAAGAAGAAAGAAAGAAAGAAAGAAAGTAAGAAATAAAAGAAAGAAAAAAGAATGAATAATCAGTGTGGCCAATTCACTATTGAAACTGGTGGAAAGCAACACTAAAGTGGCTCATATATTTATTCTGGTGATTGTGCAGTAGCCATGAGAGAATGTTTAACTTACTTTCATATTCATTAAACCACACTATAACCAGTTTTGCTGTTGTATTGGTGCATTATGATACACATTACCACCTTCAGAATACAATGTTTTAATCAATGGGTGCACATGGTCCTCTTTGGGACTTCTCCACACCATAACTCTCCCAGATGTGATAAAGACAGGTGAAAGTGGACTCATCAAAAAAAAAACACGTTTACATTGTCCACAGTCCATTGTCCAAGATTTTCACTGCCGGCACCATTAAAACTGAAGTTTGGCATTGGCACGCGTGACCAAAGTTTTTGCTATAGGAATTCCCAATGAAGATTTTTGGTGGAAACAGGAGAGTTTAGGTGCACATTTAACTCTGCAGGAAGTTGGGCAACTGTAGCTTTATGTGTTTATGGATACAATCCGGGTCACGACCAGTCATCTCTTTTAGACAGCTTACTCTTGCGTCCACAATTACTCCTGTTGGATGTTGGTTCGTCCTTCTTGGTGGTATGCTGACATTACCCTAAATACCGTAGCTCTTGATACATCACAAAGACTTGGTGTCTTGGTCACAGATGCACCAGAAAGTCACATACCAACAGTTTGTCCTCTTTTAAACTCTATATGTCAACTCCTAATGTTGTGTACAATGCAATTTTTCAAGTAAAACTGTTCTATTACTCTGCTAATTAAACCTTCACACTCTGCTCTTACTGGTGGAATGTGATTGGCCACCAGGCTGGTCAAATTTAGCCATGAAACCTCCAACATTAAATTAGCCAGTGTTTCAGTTTCATTGTCCAATCCATGTTATCCCATGAAATGCAAAAAATATCTTTAACTTTACTTTTTTAATTAAATAGTTGATACAGTAGGCTAAATAATAAGCTGATAATAATGTCCTTTATGTGGAAACAAGATAATGTATTCATGAATGTATAAGATGCAAATAGTGTCCAAGTAAACAATGCAAATAGTATAGTGTCCTTTTTGATCCAAGTACGTCAGAAGAAGAGCTTGGCAAAGCAGAACAGAAAAATGAAACCATTTTCAACATTTGCTTCTGCTGTCATTTACACAGAAATGCAGTTATAAATAATTTAATGATACAAACTGATGGGAAAAACTAAGCAAAAAGTTTTTTATCCCATTTAACAAAACATCATGCAGAATAACAAACATCATGCAGATCATCATGCTGAATAACAAACAACAGTTATACACACCAAATATATTTACAGTGCTCAGCATATATAAGTACCAGGGACCTGCCTCGCCTGTCATCATCTTCATTTGTCATCATCGTCACCTGTCATAATGAGATGTATACTGATGATAAAATAAATATTTGTCCTCTGATCTGTGCTATAAATGCAATTTCTGTATGATTCAAATGATTTGAATCCTTTTAATAATCAAAATCGCTGTGTATTTCCTGTTCAATTACAGCGTAGGCAGTGAGGTGAGACAGCACCGAGCTGTGACTCACTTTAGATCGCTTAATCGCCTGTAAACTGGGTTGAGCGCGTGCCTTTTGCTTACTCAGTGTATGCTACCAATGTAATGCTTTATTTAAATGTTTTTATACATTATAGACCTTTTTTATTATATGTCCTCACTTTGCATTTGATAATGTATTGCGAGTATGTCTATCACTTATTTAGTGTTAGGATCTGAGATAAAACCGCACTGAAAAGACATGAGGTGAGGCAGGCAGTAGCTCTGCCGCAATGAAGAGGGCGCATGTGTTATTCTTGTTCAGTGGTTGCTCTTCTTCAAAACAGTAAAGTTTGTTATTTTATGTGTTAATCAGACTGACTGCAAAAATCGTGGATGTAACGTTTTTATCTCAGCTCAAAATTTCTCACAGTTGGACTTTTATTAAAAACGTGGATAAATAATGAACGACCAATGTCGGAGCTGAAGGACTTGAAATTCAAGTCATTTCAAGACTTCATTTACAAGTAAAGGTAAGACCAGTGTGCAAGTCCTGTGAGTGTGTGTGTGTGTGTGTGTGTGTGTGTGTGTGTGTGTGTGTGTGTGTGTGTGTGTGTGTGTGCGTGTGTGTGTGTGTGTGTGCGTGTGTGTGTGTGTGTGTGTGTGTTTGTGACATATCAGGACACAAATCTGTATAATGACAGGTATTACACAGGTATTACAAAAAGCAGGTGAAATATGAGGACATTGGTGATGTCCTCACTTCTTAAAAAGCTTCTAAATCACACAGGATGAGTTTTTTCAGGCAGTAAAGTATGGAGCTAGTTTAATATCAAAAGTAATTCACGCAAAAGACACGATGTACACATGCGTAGCCTAATTCACGTGCATAAAACCAAATTCACGTGCGTAAAATATTTATATACATTCACAAAAACAATTCACGTGCACAAAATAAAAATACACATTCATAAAATACGTTTCACAAATGCAAAACACCATTTGCAAATGTATAAGAGTGTACAAAAAGTTTTGAATGTTAAAATCTTGCGAGTTCATCCTGAATGAGAATGTGCAAATCCTCTTTCACGTACGTCGCCCCCTGGATACGTGTGTGTGTATTTTTGAGACTATCCTGGCAGAGGCAGGCAACTCGTAACCTTTCAGCCAATCAGATGAGAGCTGTATTTAATATCAACCACTCTGCGCTCTTTTTGCGCAGTCAGTTCCTCTCCAGCACGGCGGACGGAGAAAGAGAAGCGCAGGATTCAAGCATATTACATTCCCTGACTTTCACTGACTAACTTACTTTCCATTGTATCTAATGAACGTAAACAGGCTGTTGTTGTGCTTTAGTTATATATATACCCTATCATTCAGTAATAAATATATAAATATAAGCATTTTAAATGTTTTATGAGTTTTTTGTTTTTTATTAAGCCAGAAACTAAAAAAATTGACAATGAAAATATGACAATATAAATTAAGTGTTTATTTGCTTATCATGGGCTGTAGTAAACTTATCTGCTTTTCTCAGAAGGTGAAAATCGAGCATAAATCGGGCTAAAACTGTAGTCTCAGCTGTAGGCTTTATTTGACTGGATTTGATTGAGGCAGCGACTCTGAAGACAAAACTAAAGTGCTGTCCAGCTGAATATTCTGATTTGCTGGTGGTCAAGGACATTATAGCCTAAGTAATAAATTAAATGAGTAGGTTATTGTGAAAGCACTATGATATGTTATCTGGTTTATCTATTTTCAACATTAAATGCAATGTTTTATTTTGGCAGTGTCGTGTGTTCTGTTAGTTTCAGTTTTGCTTTGGACTAGTACGTGGATGTGTGGGAGGAATGAGCCACGACAGATGATCGTCTTTTCCGTTTAACTTTTACTTCACGTCTTGAACAACGCAGATACACAGGTTACTCACACAGTACAAGTGGCATAAACACACAGCTTACACATCACTGCTTCTCTTGCTCCGGCACAGAACGGTGCGATGAGCATGCGAGCAACCTCTATATTAAACTGAACTTCCCGTACACAACATAACTCAGTGCATTCTCTCTGATTGACATAACTAAACAGCCGATGGAAATGAGAACAGAAAAAAACACAGTGAATAGACTTGAAGGGACCATGCTCTCTTTACTACAGTAGTGTTGTAGCCTAATCTTGTTTAGGCGATCATTTAGTTAATCTTATTTGCAGTGTTGGGAAAGTAATACAATACAATTTAAAGTCACTTAAGAAAAGGAGCTAAATGTGTTACTTTTTAAGGAAAGTAATGTGAAAATAGTCTATTGTTTTTTTTTGCATTAAAAAAAAAGAGTAAGGTTTATTTGCTTATTTGCAATTTTAGTTGCATTAGGAATGCAGATTTTCCGCAGATTTTTAGCCCATCATCAATTCTGTTTATTTACTTACAGTTAACTATTCACAGTTAATCTAATTGGATTTGCATTTTAAACATTAAATAAAAGTTATAAAGGTATTATTTTTTATTTCACATATTAAGTTTTTAGTTATGATACTCCCAAAATAATTCCGCAGAAATCCGCAGATTTTTACCAAAATTCTCCGCAGAAATACTGTAGCAAAAAACGTCCGCAGATTCCGTCTGGCCCTATGGTCTGGCCCTACTCATCACTCCTCATTACTGATCTGAGTGCGCCACCTACTGGAATGATTTAGCATTTCTATTCTGCAAAGTCTTTTCTGCATGAGAGATGCATAATATCACAAATTAAATTGACCGAGCTGGGAATAATCGCGTCAGTTTTAACACACACACACACACACACACACACACACGTATATATATATATATATATATATATATATATATATATATATATATATATATATATATATATATATATATATATATATATATATAAGCTGATTTATAATAAAATTATCATTTTTTTCATTAGCCACACGTTATTCTGTGTGTGCAGTAAGTTATTCATGACCCAGATGACAAGTAATAAAATAAAATATCAAACAAACAGGCTAATTATTGATAATAATAAAAAAAACAAAAGCAAATAAACTAAAACAAACTTAAAACTTAATTTATTAAAACTGTAATTTCTCAGGTTCTCCTCAGCTCTTCTCTTCGGTGATGCGGCTGTAGGTTGTAGGACAGGTTATCAGAGCAGTGATCAGCCCGATTTAAAATCCTGAACAGTATCAAACATGTTTGAAATGATCCGAGAAGCTCCGATTTGTGTTGAAAAAGATCCCAAAAAGTATTAATACTGTCTTTATATTCTACATATTACTAAAGCACAACAACAGCCTGTTTACGTTCATTAGATACAATGGAAAGTAAGTTAGTCAGTGAAAGTCAGGGAATGTAATATGCTTGAATCCTGCGCTTCTCTTTCTCCGTCCGCCGTGCTGGAGAGGAACTGACTGCGCAAAAAGAGCGCAGAGTGGTTGATATTGAATACAGCTCTCATCTGATTGGCTGAAAGGTTACGAGTTGCCTGCCTCTGCCAGGATAGTCTCAAAAATACACACACACGTATCCAGGGGGCGACGTACGTGAAAGAGGATTTGCACATTCTCATTCAGGATGAACTCGCAAGATTTTAACATTCAAAACTTTTTGTACACTCTTATACATTTGCAAATGGTGTTTTGCATTTGTGAAACGTATTTTATGAATGTGTATTTTTATTTTGTGCACGTGAATTGTTTTTGTGAATGTATATAAATATTTTACGCACGTGAATTTGGTTTTATGCACGTGAATTAGGCTACGCATGTGTACATCGTGTCTTTTGCGTGAAAGACTTTTGAGTCTTATTTGATTCCATAGTAAAGCTGTACACTGTCTCCTGTGATGGTTGGGTTTAGAGGTAGGGTAGGGTGAGGGCAATATAATATACGGTTTGATCTGTATAAAATGAATGGAAGCCTATGTAATGTACCCACTTTTCACAAAAACAAACGTGTGTGTGTGTGTGTGTGTGTGTGTGTGTGTGTGTGTGTGTGTGTGTGTGTGTGTGTGTGTGTGTGTGTGTGTGTGTGTGAATGAGAGAAAGCAAGCGAAAGAGAGAAAGCATGGCGTCCACCTTGGTGTTTGTTGAATCGCTATACATTTTACATTCTTCCTTGGCCTAATATGTATCTGCCATGTGTATAGAAAGAATGCTTGGCAAATATGTTGGGTGCATATATCTGTAAATATGACCTTGAAAGAGTTGTGCCTCACCAGCCACAAATCTCACCGCAAGTCACTAATAAGTACAGCCCTCACAAATCTATCCTTTAAATTCATAATTACAATAGGAAGCTATTTGTGCATATACATTAGATTAGTCAGTACTGAAGCCAAATCTGGAGCTTATCTAACAAAATAACTTACGATAACGGTCCAAAAACTAGTATACCCATATTTATATGTTAGAGAGAAATATTAAACACAAATTAAAAAAAAAGAGGAAAAATCAAGAGAAGCCTAAAAATTGAAAAATTTTGTTGAAATTTTGTAGGTTGTAATTTTTTTTTGCAATATTTTGCTTGAATTTAATTGTATTATATTTCAATTACTAAAGATTTTTGGTGACTAAAATATAATTTTAATAAATATATCTGTTTAATAAATCTGTTTTGTTTAAATGCACCAAAATACATTGCCTATATTCACTGAATGGATACAAATACTCATTTTCAAAATGGGGTGTACTCAATTATGCTGAGCACTGTATGCATTAATTAAACAACACACTTATTCTCATCATACTAAATTTAATTAAATACTAAAGTTATTCATTATATAAAAAAAAAAAATTCACTGACAAACAAGGGTGCGTTTGCCAAACAACAACGTAACTCGCGGCTGAACTATCATAGTATGCATCGTTTGGGAAAAGAACGATGTTGTAATCAGGGATAGACGCTGACAACAGGAGTGCGGATCCAAATGCAGGTTTTTATTAAGGGATGGTCAGGCAAGCAATGATCAGTACAGGAGCAGACAGATGTATGAGGATAATCCAGAGTCGTAGTCAATATTACAGGCAAAAGGTCACAAGGATGGCAGCAGACAGGCAGAAACAGATAATCAAGGCGAGGGTCCAAACACGGCAAAAACAAGACAAGGAACTGCTTTGAATTGACACTGTAAACAGGTAACAAGACTCGGCAATGGAGTGAGTGTATGTTCTGCTTATGTAGTGTGTGTAATCAGTTCTTGAGTGGCTTCAGCTGTGGGATGCAATCAGTGAAGATGTGGAACCGGTTGTGTGTGATGTCAGAGTAGTGCATGTATGGAGATGTAGTTCATAGAATGGCGGATTTGTAGTCCAGGAGTGAGAGTGCATGTTTACCAGCGATCTATGGGGAGACGATCGCTGGTGATCGTGACAGAGCCCCCCCATCTAAGGAGTGGCTTCCAGACACTCCTATCACAGTTCAGGCGGGAGGTGGAGCGGAGGCGGAACAGGGGGAGGGATGGAGGGCCAGGACCATGCAGCTGAGGCGTGTTTGAAGCATGAAGCAGCAGAAGGCCCGGAGAGTGGAGCTGCGGAGGGCCTGGAGCGTGGAGCTGCGGAAGGCCCGGAGAGTGGAGCTGCGGAGGGCCTGGAGTGTGGAGTTGCGGAGGGCCTGGAGCGTGGAGCTGTGTAAGGCCCGGAGAGTGGAGCTGCGGAGGGCCTGGAGCATGGAGCTGCGGAAGGCCTGGAGAGTGGAGCTGCAGAGGGCCTGGAGCATGGAGCTGGAGCTGCGTGAGGCCTAAAGAGTGAAGCTGCTGAGGGCCTGGAGCGTGGAGTTGGAGCTGCGTAAGGCCTGAAGAGTGAAGCTGCTGAGGGCCTGGAGTGTGGAGTTGCGAAAGGCCTGGAGAGTGGAGCTGAAGTTGGTCTGGGGGTTTAGGTTCAGCAGGCACAGGCAGTTCATGTAACCCCCATGGGTCAGGGGGCTTTGGTTCAGGGGGCATTGGCGTTTCAGATAACCCCAGTGGGTCTGAAGACTTGGATTCAGGGGATACAGGCAGTTCGTTTAACCCCAGTGGGTCTGGAGGCTTGGGTTCAGGAGATACTGGCAGTTCATTTAACTCCAGTGGGTCAGGAGGCTTGGGTTCAAGGAGCACTGGCAGTTCGTATAACCCCAGTGGGTCAGGAGGCTTAGGTTCAAGGAGCACTGGCAGTTCATATAACCCCAGTGGGTCAGGAGGCTTGGGTTCAAGGAGCACTGGCAGTTCATATAACCCCAGTGGGTCAGGAGGCTTAGGTTCAAGGTGCACTGGCAGTTAATATAACCCCAGTGGGTCAGGAGGCTTAGGTTCAAGGATCACTGGCAGTTCATATAACCCCAGTGGGTCAGGAGGTTCAGGTTCAAGCATCACTGGCAGTTCATACAACCCCAGTGGGTCAGGAGGCTTAGGTTCAAGGAACACTGGCAGTTCATATAACCCCAGTGGGTCAGGAGGCTTAGGTTTAAGGAGCACTGGCAGTTCATATAACCCCAGTGGGTCAGGAGGCTTAGGTTCAAGGTGCACTGGCAGTTCATATAACCCCAGTGGGTCAGGAGGCTTAGGTTCAAGGAGCACTGGCAGTTCATATAACCCCAGTGGGTCAGGAGGTTTAGGTTCAAGGATCACTAGTAGTTCATATAACCTCAGTGGGTCAGGAGGCTTTGGGACGTCACACGACTCTGGCGGTACTGGGAAGTCACGTGTCTCTAGCATGTCACACGACTCTGGCAGCCCTTCCTGAAACTCAGGTGGTAAATCTTGTCCTTTGTGGAACTCAGGTGATGGCTCTGGCCTTTCGTGGGACTCAGGTGACAGCTCTGGCCTTTCGTGTAACTCAGGTGACAGCTCTGGCCTTTCGTGGTACTCAGGTGACAGCTCTGGCCTTTCGTGGGACTCAGGTGACTGCTCTGGCCCTTCGTGGGACTCAGGTGGGTCTCGTACCCCTGGCCCTTCAAGGGATTCAGGAGGATCTGGCGCCCGCCCTTCGGGGAATTCAAGTGGGTCTGGCGCCCGCCCTTCGGGGAATTCAAGTGGGTCTGGCGCCCGCCATTCGGGGAATTCAGAGGTTTCTGATGCTCGCCATTCGAGGGATTCAGAGGGTTCTGGCGCCCGCCATTCGAGGGATTCAGAGGGTTCTGGCGCCCGCCATTCGAGGGATTCAGAGGGTTCTGGCACCCGCCATTCGAGGGATTCAGAGGTTTCTGGCGCCCGCCATTCGAGGGATTCAGAGATATCTGGCGGTGTCAATGGCTCTGGCGGCGGCGGTGACTCTGGCGGCGGCGACTCGGGCAGCTCTGGCGGCGGCGACTCTGGCAGCTCTGGCGGCGGCGACTCTGGCAGCTCTCGCGGTAACTGAGGGTGTGGCAGCTCTGACGGTGACTGAGGATGTGGCACCTCTGGCGGTGACTGAGGATGTGGCAGCTCTGGCGGTGACTGAGGATGTGGCAGCTCTGGCGGTGACTGAGGATGTGGCAGCTCTGGCGGTGACTGAGGATGTGGCAGCTCTGGCGGTGACTGAGGATGTGGCAGCTCTGGCGGTGACTGAGGATCTGGCAGCTCTGGCGGTGACTGAGGGTCTGGCAGCTCTGGCGGTGACTGAGGGTCTGGCAGCTCTGGCAGTGACTGAGGGTCTGGCAGCTCTGGCAGTGACTGAGGGTCTGGCAGCTCAGGAGGTGGCGGTGGCAACTCTGGTAGGAACAGCTCTGGTGGTGGCAGTAGCTCTGGCAACTCGGGTGGTGGTGGCCATTCTGGTGGCTCAGGTGATGGCATTTCCAGAACAGGAACTTGGACTGGAATTATAGCAGTAACAGAATCGGAATATGAAGCCATCTTGTGAGCTGGTGGCAGATTGACGCTTACCCATGCATGAGCTGGAGGGCTGGTGACGGCCATTTTGTGAGCTGGGGAACTGGAGGCGGCCATTTTGTGATCTGAGGGACTGGAGACAGCCATCTTGTGAGTTGGAGGATTGGAGGCGGCCATCTTGTGAGCTGGACGACTAAAGGCGGCCATCTTGTGAGCTGCAGGACTGAAGGCGGCCATCTTTTGAGCTGGGGGACTGGAGGTGGCCATCTTGTGAACATGAGGACTGGAAGTGGCCATTTTGTTAGCTGGAGGACTGGAGGCGGCCATCTTGTGAGCTGGATGACTGAAGGTGGCCATTTTGTCAGCTAGAGGACTGGAGGTAGCCATCTTGTTAGCTGGAGGACTGGAAGTGGCCATTTTGTGAACATAAGGACTGGAAGTGGCCATTTTGTTAGCTGGAGGACTGAAGGCGGTCATTTTGTGAGCTGGAGGACTGAAGGTGGCCATCTTGTGAACATGAGGACTGGAGGTGGCCATCTTGTGAACATGAGGACTGGAGGTATTCATCTTATGAGCTAGAGAACTGAAGGCGGCCATCTTGTGAGCAGGAAAACTGGAGACAGCCATCTTTTGAGCTGGAGGACTTGAAGCGGCCATTTTGTGAGTTGGAGGACTGAACTGATCAACTGGGGACAGGAGTATGGGTGATGCCAGCATAACGGTATTTATGGAGGGAACAGCAAGCCCCCTTGCCGGCGGGTCTTGCTGTCTATTGCCCCCCCCAAAAAACATTTAGGGGTCTCCTCCACCTCGCCTACGGTGAAGGTTGACCCAATGGCTCGTAAGGCCACATCTAGGGCTTGCTGGAAAGACCCCCGAGGACCATAACGGATGAGGGTGGATTTCAGTGGTTCATTTAGTTCATTATAGAAAAAATCAATAAGTATACAGTCCAGGAGAGTGGTATCATTGGCAATGTCCAGAAAATAAATAATATGGTCCTCGAGGGAATTCATACCTTGCCTTAACCTGAAGAGACTTACTGCTGGATCCATGTTGTGGCCGAGTCTTCTGTAACCAGGGATAGACGCTGACAACAGGAGTGCGGATCCAAATGCAGGTTTTTATTAAGGGATGGTCAGGCAAGCAATGATTAGTACAGGAGCAGACAGATGTATGAGGATAATCCAGAGTCGTAGTCAATATTACAGGCAAAAGGTCACAAGGATGGCAGCAGACAGGCAGAAACAGATAATCAAGGCGAGGGTCCAAACACGGCAAAAACAAGACAAGGAACTGCTTTGAATTGACACTGTAAACAGGTAACAAGACTCGGCAATGGAGTGAGTGTATGTTCTGCTTATGTAGTGTGTGTAATCAGTTCTTGAGTGGCTTCAGCTGTGGGATGCAATCAGTGAAGATGTGGAACCGGTTGTGTGTGATGTCAGAGTAGTGCATGTATGGAGATGTAGTTCATAGAATGGCGGATTTGTAGTCCAGGAGTGAGAGTGCATGTTTACCAGCGATCTATGGGGAGACGATCGCTGGTGATCGTGACAGAGCCCCCCCATCTAAGGAGTGGCTTCCAGACACTCCTATCACAGTTCAGGCGGGAGGTGGAGCGGAGGCGGAACAGGGGGAGGGATGGAGGGCCAGGACCATGCAGCTGAGGCGTGTTTGAAGCATGAAGCAGCAGAAGGCCCGGAGAGTGGAGCTGCGGAGGGCCTGGAGCGTGGAGCTGCGGAAGGCCCGGAGAGTGGAGCTGCGGAGGGCCTGGAGTGTGGAGTTGCGGAGGGCCTGGAGCGTGGAGCTGTGTAAGGCCCGGAGAGTGGAGCTGCGGAGGGCCTGGAGCATGGAGCTGCGGAAGGCCTGGAGAGTGGAGCTGCAGAGGGCCTGGAGCATGGAGCTGGAGCTGCGTGAGGCCTAAAGAGTGAAGCTGCTGAGGGCCTGGAGCGTGGAGTTGGAGCTGCGTAAGGCCTGAAGAGTGAAGCTGCTGAGGGCCTGGAGTGTGGAGTTGCGAAAGGCCTGGAGAGTGGAGCTGAAGTTGGTCTGGGGGTTTAGGTTCAGCAGGCACAGGCAGTTCATGTAACCCCCATGGGTCAGGGGGCTTTGGTTCAGGGGGCATTGGCGTTTCAGATAACCCCAGTGGGTCTGAAGACTTGGATTCAGGGGATACAGGCAGTTCGTTTAACCCCAGTGGGTCTGGAGGCTTGGGTTCAGGAGATACTGGCAGTTCATTTAACTCCAGTGGGTCAGGAGGCTTGGGTTCAAGGAGCACTGGCAGTTCGTATAACCCCAGTGGGTCAGGAGGCTTAGGTTCAAGGAGCACTGGCAGTTCATATAACCCCAGTGGGTCAGGAGGCTTGGGTTCAAGGAGCACTGGCAGTTCATATAACCCCAGTGGGTCAGGAGGCTTAGGTTCAAGGTGCACTGGCAGTTAATATAACCCCAGTGGGTCAGGAGGCTTAGGTTCAAGGATCACTGGCAGTTCATATAACCCCAGTGGGTCAGGAGGTTCAGGTTCAAGCATCACTGGCAGTTCATACAACCCCAGTGGGTCAGGAGGCTTAGGTTCAAGGAACACTGGCAGTTCATATAACCCCAGTGGGTCAGGAGGCTTAGGTTTAAGGAGCACTGGCAGTTCATATAACCCCAGTGGGTCAGGAGGCTTAGGTTCAAGGAGCACTGGCAGTTCATATAACCCCAGTGGGTCAGGAGGCTTAGGTTCAAGGAGCACTGGCAGTTCATATAACCCCAGTGGGTCAGGAGGTTTAGGTTCAAGGATCACTAGTAGTTCATATAACCTCAGTGGGTCAGGAGGCTTTGGGACGTCACACGACTCTGGCGGTACTGGGAAGTCACGTGTCTCTAGCATGTCACACGACTCTGGCAGCCCTTCCTGAAACTCAGGTGGTAAATCTTGTCCTTTGTGGAACTCAGGTGATGGCTCTGGCCTTTCGTGGGACTCAGGTGACAGCTCTGGCCTTTCGTGTAACTCAGGTGACAGCTCTGGCCTTTCGTGGTACTCAGGTGACAGCTCTGGCCTTTCGTGGGACTCAGGTGACTGCTCTGGCCCTTCGTGGGACTCAGGTGGGTCTCGTACCCCTGGCCCTTCAAGGGATTCAGGAGGATCTGGCGCCCGCCCTTCGGGGAATTCAAGTGGGTCTTGCGCCCGCCCTTCGGGGGATTCAAATGGGTCTGGCGCCCCGCCATTCGGGGAATTCAGAGGTTTCTGATGCTCGCCATTCGAGGGATTCAGAGGGTTCTGGCGCCCGCCATTCGAGGGATTCAGAGGGTTCTGGCGCCCGCCATTCGAGGGATTCAGAGGGTTCTGGCGCCCGCCATTCGAGGGATTCAGAGGTTTCTGGCGCCCGCCATTCGAGGGATTCAGAGATATCTGGCGGTGTCAATGGCTCTGGCGGCGGCGGTGACTCTGGCGGCGGCGACTCGGGCAGCTCTGGCGGCGGCGACTCTGGCAGCTCTGGCGGCGGCGACTCTGGCAGCTCTCGCGGTAACTGAGGGTGTGGCAGCTCTGACGGTGACTGAGGATGTGGCACCTCTGGCGGTGACTGAGGATGTGGCAGCTCTGGCGGTGACTGAGGATGTGGCAGCTCTGGCGGTGACTGAGGATGTGGCAGCTCTGGCGGTGACTGAGGATGTGGCAGCTCTGGCGGTGACTGAGGATGTGGCAGCTCTGGCGGTGACTGAGGATCTGGCAGCTCTGGCGGTGACTGAGGGTCTGGCAGCTCTGGCGGTGACTGAGGGTCTGGCAGCTCTGGCAGTGACTGAGGGTCTGGCAGCTCAGGAGGTGGCGGTGGCAACTCTGGTAGGAACAGCTCTGGTGGTGGCAGTAGCTCTGGCAACTCGGGTGGTGGTGGCCATTCTGGTGGCTCAGGTGATGGCATTTCCAGAACAGGAACTTGGACTGGAATTATAGCAGTAACAGAATCGGAATATGAAGCCATCTTGTGAGCTGGTGGCAGATTGACGCTTACCCATGCATGAGCTGGAGGGCTGGTGACGGCCATTTTGTGAGCTGGGGAACTGGAGGCGGCCATTTTGTGATCTGAGGGACTGGAGACAGCCATCTTGTGAGTTGGAGGATTGGAGGCGGCCATCTTGTGAGCTGGACGACTAAAGGCGGCCATCTTGTGAGCTGCAGGACTGAAGGCGGCCATCTTTTGAGCTGGGGGACTGGAGGTGGCCATCTTGTGAACATGAGGACTGGAAGTGGCCATTTTGTTAGCTGGAGGACTGGAGGCGGCCATCTTGTGAGCTGGATGACTGAAGGTGGCCATTTTGTCAGCTAGAGGACTGGAGGTAGCCATCTTGTTAGCTGGAGGACTGGAAGTGGCCATTTTGTGAACATAAGGACTGGAAGTGGCCATTTTGTTAGCTGGAGGACTGAAGGCGGTCATTTTGTGAGCTGGAGGACTGAAGGTGGCCATCTTGTGAACATGAGGACTGGAGGTGGCCATCTTGTGAACATGAGGACTGGAGGTATTCATCTTATGAGCTAGAGAACTGAAGGCGGCCATCTTGTGAGCAGGAAAACTGGAGACAGCCATCTTTTGAGCTGGAGGACTTGAAGCGGCCATTTTGTGAGTTGGAGGACTGAACTGATCAACTGGGGACAGGAGTATGGGTGATGCCAGCATAACGGTATTTATGGAGGGAACAGCAAGCCCCCTTGCCGGCGGGTCTTGCTGTCTATTGCCCCCCCCAAAAAACATTTAGGGGTCTCCTCCACCTCGCCTACGGTGAAGGTTGACCCAATGGCTCGTAAGGCCACATCTAGGGCTTGCTGGAAAGACCCCCGAGGACCATAACGGATGAGGGTGGATTTCAGTGGTTCATTTAGTTCATTATAGAAAAAATCAATAAGTATACAGTCCAGGAGAGTGGTATCATTGGCAATGTCCAGAAAATAAATAATATGGTCCTCGAGGGAATTCATACCTTGCCTTAACCTGACGAGACTTACTGCTGGATCCATGTTGTGGCCGAGTCTTCTGTAACCAGGGATAGACGCTGACAACAGGAGTGCGGATCCAAATGCAGGTTTTTATTAAGGGATGGTCAGGCAAGCAATGATTAGTACAGGAGCAGACAGATGTATGAGGATAATCCAGAGTCGTAGTCAATATTACAGGCAAAAGGTCACAAGGATGGCAGCAGACAGGCAGAAACAGATAATCAAGGCGAGGGTCCAAACACGGCAAAAACAAGACAAGGAACTGCTTTGAATTGACACTGTAAACAGGTAACAAGACTCGGCAATGGAGTGAGTGTATGTTCTGCTTATGTAGTGTGTGTAATCAGTTCTTGAGTGGCTTCAGCTGTGGGATGCAATCAGTGAAGATGTGGAACCGGTTGTGTGTGATGTCAGAGTAGTGCATGTATGGAGATGTAGTTCATAGAATGGCGGATTTGTAGTCCAGGAGTGAGAGTGCATGTTTACCAGCGATCTATGGGGAGACGATCGCTGGTGATCGTGACAGATGTAGTGACGAATGTTTCCCAAAACCCGTATTTTCTTTGTCGCAGATCCATTCTACATTCAAAGTACATACTGCTACTCACCTTTGATTTAGAGAGATTACTTAGAGTCTCATGCAAATACTAGACAGCAGTTAAATAAAACAACACATTTGCACGTGTGAAATGTCATGTAGAATGTAGGCGAAGTACATGAATGATGTGAAACAGATATTTCATTTAAAAGCAGTTATTTTTATTAGCATCAGAAGTCACTGAAAACGACAACATTATCCATTGGCTGAGTGTCATAATAGGCTGCTTTTAGCCCTGATATGTAAATCTGGCCTCCTATTTGTATGCAAATTACCAGAGTATATTTGACATTGGCAAGCAATGTGTTTACATTTGCTGGATGTGTGATACTGCAATCGCTTTACAGTATTAGCAATGGACTCCGTCTACACCGCCGAATAAATATGGCAATCAGATGACTTACACACCTGCCTTAACAAAGAACACACAAGATAAGTGTCAGACGATAAGCAAATACAGGCACAGAAGCTCAAAAGAAATATTAACAAAATATCTATGAAGTAGAGGTTACAGATTTAATGTGTGAGAGGTTTCATTATTGTCCAGAACATCTATAATGGAAGTTATAGGTCTGACCCCTGCAGATACACATTCGTTTTTTTGTTGTTGTTGTTGTTTTTTGCTCCATGCACAGCCTAGTGTAAATGCACCCCCACTGTTCACCAGAGATGGCAAGAAAAAAAAATCGATGCGTCTGTACAACATGTCCAAACCGTGGAGTCACAACGGGGGGTCATCGTCACCGAAGACTTCAAACCGAAACATTAGATTTTCCCTTTTAATTTCCAGTTATGTGGCGTTTTAACAAAACCAGCATCCATCTTTCCCAGGGATTGCCCATTCAACAGAAAATGACTTAATTAACCACATGGTGGGGGGAGAAGACACAACAAAGGAGGAGGGGTGACTGCATATGAAGCCAGGTTGCTTTTGTGTTTTCACTGGCTCTGTTTGGAATGGAATATTTTCTGAAAAATGCAGAAAATTGAAAGAATAAACATTCTTGTGAGATGTGACATGGTGTTGGTGGTTCCTTGGAAAACTGAAAGAGATACAGTAGTTCACCACAAAATGAAAATTCTGTCTTGTTCCAAACCTGTTTGAGTTTCTTTCTTCTGGAGAACACAAAGGAAGATATATTAAAAAACATAGCTTCCATAGTATTTGTTTTCTTACTATGGATTTCAGTGGCTGTTTTTTCCCAACATTCTTTAGATTATCTTGATTTGTGTTCAACAGACCAAAAAAAATCAATAAAATTCACAATTTAAATCAAAGCCTAAAAGGGGCAGTTTCAAACAGTTATGAAACATTATTTGTGGGTTATTTTGAGATGTCATATCTGAAACGCCATATACACACTCTAGGGACATCAGAGACTTATCTTACATCTTGTAAAAAGTGGCACAATAGGTCCCCTTTAACATCCATTGCACTTCTGTTATGGATTAATGGGGTATATGCACAGACTTTTAATTTTCAGTCAGCAAGCCCAAGGAGAGGGATCTGGATGCAGACCTGGTGCAGATGCAATCTGAGCTGCATGTAATTCTTTTTAAAGTCCTCGCTTAACCCCATTCCTAACCCTACCCCTCACAATGACGTCACTAGCTCCACTGAGTGCATTCTGTCTGACATTGCATCGCTGAGAGATGCAGTCTCAGCTTGCATCATAATGCCTGCATCCAGATACTATTGAGCCCAAGCATTTCCGGTGATGCACCATTACAAAATCACCACATTTAAGATATGATTTCTTTAAAAATCTGTGATCTTCACTGCTTGATTGATATACAATATAAAGTGGGTACCAGACCACACAAAATGCACTGCATTAAATACAATTTTTCTGTGCCATGTCTTTAAAATATGGAACTTTATTTTACCCCACTATTTTCAATGGAGTTTCTGTGCTAGCCTGCTGCTACTGACAGCACTTGCGTCTACATGGTCTTTTACCTTGTTTTATGCTTGAACAACTAAATGAATGCTTCAGCCTATTCAACTGATTGTATTTAATTACACTACAACATTGTATATAAAATAAAAATAGTTTATCATTGGGTGAAAAATACTAGTAGTGCAGACACCACAATATTGATTTAGTAAAAGTGTAGTAATAATATATGTTTTTGAAGTAGTTATGTAGAAAATAAATTTATACATACATGCTGTATAAGAAATAAATCTGTTAACTAAAAATAATGAAATAATGACAGCTAATTATTTATTTACATGAGTAACAATACATGATTACAAATCATGAATTATAATAATTTAAATAAGTCACTGTTAAATTGTAGGATAAAAATTTTCATAAAATTAAAGATGCCATTGAATGAAAATCTACATATACCTTGGTATAGCTGAATAACAAAAGTTCAGTACACATAAATGACATACTGTGAGCCCCAGATAACATTGTTTCCTCATTCTCATGTAAATTCTGCAAGTGTAAAATTCCGGTGAAAAACAGGCCAATTCAAACAAAACACCCACTGTTGCATTGCACATGATCATTAATATGCACACCCCAAGCTGCATTTGATTGGCCACAATGTTTCCTAGAGAACTTACAAGAATTTATATATATATATATATATATATATATATATATATATATATATATATATATATATATACACACATACACACAATGGCTGTCTCTGGTTCTCGAATCTGATTGGCTGATAGCAGTGCGATATTCTGCAATATCAGAACTCTTACAGCCTCCTCACCCTTCTGTATTACTCCGTCCACATAGAGTGACAGCAGATGAATAAAGTCACTACAGTTTGACAAATATTGCTGCTGTTGGGCAACATAATGTAATTTTGAGGCAATTTTTGGGCGAAAATAGTTGTTTAGATTGCAACTATGCAGTTTATTTATAAGGATAGTGCCTATTTTAAATATTTATAATTTCGGAGATACAGCGCCATCCACAAGATGGCGACAGAGACCGCAAAATAAGCCCTTAGAGGAGGAAAAACCCAGCATAATTTTAAACTACAGCTGATCAAATCATTATAAAACTGGTAAGCGAATTTCTAAGTCGAGCTTTCTCTTTTGTATGTTCTAGTGCTGTATTTATACCATAGTAATTGCAGTGTGTCGAGTGTGAGATGGGGCCCACATATTAGAAATGTGTGTAATTTAGGTTGGCCACTCTTTGTATCTGCTTAATTTGTGACGTATCAGTGATGTATGGAAATCTGTTTCCGGGTCCAAGCCGCTACTCAATTGAATTGAGAAAATATTTGTTTATGGCCACTTCCTAGTCCTATCATGCATTAAAGTGAATTTTATATAAAATTTTAGTGTACACATCGGTCTCTAGACTTGCTGCATCACAAATACCAAAGTTTTAACAATATACTGTATAAACAATTAATCACTTTCTGGCCATCAGATATTAGGCATGGGTATATATATTGCGATTATGATTTTTGAAAGTATTACATCGCTTTGTAAACGTTTATTATTACCACTTGATGAGACTCCCCATACAGTTTGATATAGCACTTGGACCCGGAAGCCGCTTCGCGTGACGTCACACTTAACAAGCAGATAACCCTGAGTTACTTTTTGGTTGGCCATCTGTTTCTAATGCGTCTCCTGTTTTCCTTACTGCAGACTAGTTTGGTAAATAGAAAGAAAGAAGAAATGCCTGCATGTGGGTCACAGCCATATCACCCTCCAGCCCAAGACCGGCTACTCATTGAAGTTAAGCAGGGCTGAGCTTGGTCAGTACCTGGATGGGAGACCACATGGGAAAACTAGGGTGCTGTTGTAAGTGGTGTTAAAGAGGCCAGCAGGGGGCGCTCAACCTGCAGTCTGTGTGAGTCCTAATGCCCCAGTAAAAGAGAAGGGGACAGTACACTGTCAGTGGGTGCTGTCTTTCGGATGAGACGTTAAACTGAGGTCCTGACTCTCTGTGGTCATTAAAAATCCCATGGCACTTCTCGTAAAGAGTAGGGGTGTAACCCCAGTGTCCTGGCCAAAGTCCCTCAATCGGCACTAACCCATCATGACTTCCTAATCATCCCCATCCACCGAATTGGCTCTTTCACTGTCTCTTCACTCCATCAATAGCTGGTGTGTGGTGAGTGCACTGGCGCGATTGTCCTGTGGCTGCCGTCGCATCATCCAAGTGGATGCTACACACTGGTGGTGGTGTGGAGAGACTCCCCTCATGATTGTGAAGCGCTTTGGGTGTATGGCCATACACAATAAATGCGCTATAAAAATACACATTACATTACATTAAATTACATTACATGTGTTTAGTGTTTTTCCTTATCGCAAACACAACAGTAATCTTGTAGTGATTGCACTGCTTTATCTTTTTTGGGGTTAATTATTGTGATCTCCTGATTGCAACAGAGAAATACTGGGAAATCTCTGTAGACTGATGACATTTCATGCCGTTCGGCCTTATAATCTTAAAATGTCAGCAAAATTAACTGTTTTGTCATTACTTTAGATATTACGCTAGAGAATCATTCAAATACTAGCTCTAAAATGATGTTGGTGAGGTAGCAAAGGTTTCTGCTGTTCTGATGTCAGCTGCAGATGTAAATGAATGGCGGAAGAAAGTAGTTCCTCATACAAAAGGGTTTTGAGACTCTCCGTGTTTGATTTTCTGTTTTATACACACGATTATGCAGTCAAACTGTTGTATAAATGCAATATCACACTCGTAGCAGTGCAATATGGCTGTCACTGGTGGGACACTAACATGAGACACTGACAAGAGCTGCAGAGTATCAGAGCAGAGCTCGTTAACATTCACAATCTTTCCAAATATGGTCAAAACTGTGCTTTTAATTTTAGGGCAGTGGTCTCAAATTCCTGGAGGGCCACAGCTCTGCATAGTTTAGCTTCAACCACCTCCAAATCACACCTGGTCTCTAGTGGCCCATTTCTACTGAGTGGTACGGTACGGTTCAGACATTACACTGTAATATTATATACATATAATAACAAGCCATGGTCGACCCGAGCTCAAACAAACCTTGTCGTCGTCTTGATGAACAGCCACAAAGCCTAGAAAAAGAGCAGAGTTTACCCTGTGTATTGTAGTTGTTTACAAGGTCATCTAAAGCGTGAGAGGTTTCGCTTAGTTGCGTGAGCCCGTCACGTGTCTATATTTGAAATAACGTGCATGTGATTACTGAAGTGCTTCTGACATCCGATCTTTTCAGATACGGACAAACGCGAGAGTGACGCACGTAAAAACAAAGGAGGAGCCCGAGCAAAAATGATTCTTTCAGCAACCTATAAAATGAAACTGCCATGTTTAACTGTTATCATCGCCTTTGGACTATTATGAACTCGGAATGACGAAATTACTTTTTAACAAGAGGTTACATGTGCTGCTGAAGATTAAAGATACAGATGAGAGGTTTGCACTGACTGTGGGCTATATGTTTCATGTTTTTGACGCCAAATAAGGACTAAATCTATGCTGTATGTAGTTTTTCTGTAATTTGTAACATATTGGAGACTGTAAGGGGCTGTATGTGTTCTTATATGTTGGATTTATTTATTTATTTTAAACAATTGCAGACGTTACAGTAGGCTATTTGATCTGCAGTTATAATCATATCATGTTCATAAAAGGTTAGTAATGAACATTTATGCACAAGTATTTATGTGTATAAAGCCTCTGTTTTGTGAGAAGTGCTTCTCATATGACATGTAAACGACCCATACAGCTTTACTGTAGACATTTCCTCGAGCGACGTTGACTGAAACGACTCTGTCGTACACCACGCCCACCAAATGGGTACCTTTTGGCAATAGAAATGCAAGAGTGATAAAGATAACCCGTACCGACCCGTACCATACCATACTGTACCACTCAGTGCAAATGGGCTATAGTAGTCTTGAACACCTTCATTAGTTGGATCAGCTATGCTTGATTAGGGTTGGAGCAAAACTGTGCAGAGCTGTGGCCCTCCAAGAATCATGTTTAAGACCTACGTTCTTGGAACTGTAAAGCATAATTAAAAATGTAAATCTATCTTGAATAATTTACTACTGACAATTTATGTTCAATTAAACAATGCAGCTTTTAATAAAATTTTTGCGTACTATTCCTCATCAGTAGTAGTATACTAGTAGTGAGCACTGAAAATTGCACAGGAGTGCAATTTAAGTTTCTACTTAAAACCAACAAACATATTTCAGTATTTCAGACAGGAATCAATGGGACCACTTTCTTGCTCATAGATTCCAACCCGTCATGCCTCCATATGCTGGCGCTGTAAAAAATTGACTTATTCAATACCAAATTCAATAGATAATCAGCTATAGGAGAACACAGAATACAGAGTGCCACCATTCTTTCACCGTTCCTCCATATCTCATCAAGGTAAATACAAAATAATCTCACTCACTCATGAAGACAGAATGTGACAGTGAAATACACTTGCTTATATGGGTATTTTGTGAGGAAATGTAGAAGAAATACTTTCAGTTCGAGGCAGCCTTAAAGCATGCAGATGCATCATTCAGATCCCTTCTGAAAGGAATCAAATCCACAGTCATTTAGAAGACAGGATGTCGTTAACCACTTACATGTTGCCTGCATGGCTTCCATTAAAAAGTTCAGAATTTGGCAATGCTGTACTTCACCCAGAAAAAGTTACCAGAAAAACAACTGCACTCTCGCTTTCTACCTGGACCGCATGTGGAATACTGTACATGCATGGATATGAGAATATTTCTCCAGTCAATGTTGGCAAGCTACATCATTCCAAATAATGAATGCCATATGGATGTAAGGACACAGCACTGAACAAAGGACAGCGAAGGGGGAAATGTGTTAGTTAGACTCAGAGCCATAATGCAATGTAAGCTAAAGCTAGCATTACTGAAAGGATTAAACAACATGGTGAAACACAGCCTCATATCTAATGCACCAGGAGTCTGACGCAACACTGTAAATTATATTTCCCATAGACATCACTCTACCTCTGTCATTCAATATCTGCTTATTCAAGCCGAAAGGCACTAGAACGTGTCATTTTCCATTATCTTAGCATTTAGTGTGACAACATTATTATCCAGCCTTGTCTCGCACCTGACATCTGAATATGTGAATGCAGACGTTAAGATGGAATATTCTTAAATGTTCCATAATGCTATTGACTTTCCTCTTTCCTCTTGAATATATTGAGCTTCTCACACTCTGAAGCGAGGCGCCGCAGTGTTAGCGAGGAGCTAGATTCACTGGGAGAATTGCAGGAACACGTATGCTCGCACCTGCACTTAATAGACCAAATTAGCACCTTGTCACATAAGACTGAATTTTTTTTTGTGCGCATTTCCGCCTTTCACTGAAGGTGAAGAAATAGGCAGTAATTAAGTCTATCGGTAAAGGAGGCCTTTATAAAATTAATTAGGTGTATCATAATAGGAAAAGAAAATTGTTAAATCATCTTTCTGATTTAGCGGTGTGGAACCGTGATAGCGAGTCTAATTAGGCAGGCTGCCACCATGTCAGAAGAAAAGAAATTTGTGTACAATTATTATTATTAATTATTAATAACTTTTCGATTTTATAAAATAGCATACATTTATGCTAATGCACAGAGGCTGCCAAATATGATTTTAAAGTTGATATATGTCAAGTATACTGTTTTGCTATCCAGTTTTGCAGCTCAAAGACCTTTCCTTGATAGGGTTGAATCTGAATCTGTTCTCCACTGCAAATTTTAAACAGGCAGATAAATGAAATAATAGCTAATTTACGCAACCCAGACTCATTATGGATATGTACCCCTGTATACATTTCTGGAAAGAGCGAAATACGTTCTAGGAGTAAAAATTTTGCAGTTTTTTTCTCACGAATTCACCAGAGGCCGTTGTGTACGCTTTTTCACATCTCAAATTGCTCTCGTGACTGCCATTTGCACCTGCTGTTCTCGCATAAATCCACCAGAGGCTGCTGTCGACTTACCAACCGAAATTTGAAAAAGTGACTTTTATTGACATTTTTAATAGTTCCAAGTGATATATTATCTGGATTCGTGTTATAAATTATAGTACAAAAACCTGAAAATAATCTAACAGTACTTTATCTGTTATTTTATGGACATATTGTACATTCATTCATTCATTTTCCTTCCATTCCGCTGTGGTGACCCCTGATGAATAAAGGGACTAATTATTCATCAGGGGTCACCACAGTGGAATGAACCACCAACTTATCCAGCATAAGTTTTACGCAGCGGATGCCCTTCCAGCTACAACCCAGTACTGTCAAACATCCATAAACACTCATTCACTACAGCCAATTAAGTTAATTCAATTCACCTATAGTGCATGTCTTTGGACTGTGGGGGAAACCGGAGCACTTGGAGGAAACCCATGGGAACACAGGGAGAACATGCAAACTTCACACAGAAATGCCAACTTCAAGCCAGGACTCAAGACCAGTGACCTTCTTGCTGTGAGGCAACAGTGCTAACCACTGAGCCACCATCTCGCCCCATATTTTCTATTATTTCTTAAATTTATTGTCTTAAACTACTACAATGTCAATAAAAGTCAATGTTAAATTGCAGAGTTGTTTTTTTTTTTACATACAAAAGATGACAGAGCAGAGATCGAGGTCCCATAATACAATTCATATCCATTAATTAAATGGAAAACACCTGTGAATCACAAAATATGAAAGCTTTAACGAACATATTTTTTACAGAGTAAATATTTATAAATAAGAACAGTATCATACTTGTAACTGTGAAATATGGGTCTATATGGCTGTGATTTAGGGTTGTTACGACACTGGAATTCGATACCAATCGGTACTGAAATTTTAAAAACATTCCCACGAACATTTAAGCGATGTGGAGCATATTCTTAAACACCGCTGATTTGCCATTGTATTCACAAGCTCAACAGAAATGACTGTGATTGGCCGTGAAGGTCATCAGTTTCAGTCGACCCCTGATGAATAAAGGGTATAATATTACATGTATAATATTACATATTACAGCGCTAAGAGTGTGATATTGCATTTATACAACAGGTTGATGGTAAGATGGTATGACCGATCGTAAGTGTGTGTGAATAATAATGAAATATATGAATAAAAAACAAACCCAACTACCTATGTTACCCTAACCATCAACTGAATAGCACAAAAACTAACAAAAAAAGCACAGAGTAACAATTTTATTTGAATCGTTTAAAAAAAAAAACTCAGCTGATAGACTGTAATAGCATTGACATCCAGACAGAATCCATCTCGGGGTGCGTTTTCCAAACAACGACGTAACTCGCGGCTGAACTATCATAGTACAATGCATCGGTTGTCTCCCAAAACCTGTAGTTCCTGTCGCAGATCCATCGTTTGAACCACGTTAGTTATGAACGTTTGAACGCCCATAATGATGCTCTAAACGGGGTGAAGTAACAACTTCTTTAGAGAAGAACCCCATAATTTCTTTGCAAATTATATTGTTTTACACAAACACACATTTATAAAAAAATCCAATATTAGTTTTGCTAAAAACATCCACTCGTTTTTCATTTTAACTGAAATATATGTAAATGGCACATATAGGGCCAATGTTTCCTTTACAAATATTACTGAGAACATTACATATTCTATTCTAAAACATAAAATCACTTACAAAAGCTAACACGTATTCTAATCTCAAATATAAATCATATAAATAAATAAATAATGAGGCTATTTATTAAGAAATTAAATTTAATATTTATTATTTATTAGGAAATGAAAAAATCCTACTTTAATAATAATATTAATTATGATGATGATTATTCTTATTCTTATTAAGTAGGATATTGTTTATTTATTTTTTATTTTTTTGAAAAGTCTACTTTTACAATTTGACACATGCAAGCCACTGCAGAAATGTTCTAACCAGCAGGCCCATGTCAAATACAGTACAGATACTGAATAAATAACCTACAGTACTATAAATAAAAAGCATTAACGTATGCTATGTTTTTTGTTTTCACAAGCAGACGTAACGTAAATTCCACTTTTAAATAATAGGTCACCATATATCTTTCGTCATGAGGCTGTGTTCAAAATGACATCAATGTTTTCAAAGTACACTGAAAAGGGAGCGCAATTGTAAACATAAAGATCGCTAAAATTAACTGTAAAAATACTTTGAAAGCAAATTACACCTAAGAGAGATGACTTTAATGCTTTTTTAGATTTAATCATTCCAAGTTGAAATGTTCGAATGTTCTAAATGAATAGGGCATAGCAGGGGGCAAGTGGGAATAGAACATAGCCAGGAACTATGTTCCTAACTACAGCTCAGGAGGTGTAGTTGCAAGTGCACAAGTTTGCGACGCAGTTTGCGAATGTTCGTTGTAACGATGGATTTGGGAAATGGCAAATCAACGAACTATGTTTGTAACGACGGAACTTGCAACCTTAGTTGGCTAACGATGGTTTTGGAAAACGCACCCCTGGTTCATAAAACTCAAACATATAAAATGACTGACATCAAAACCACAGTGCTTGCTTATAAGCCTAAAATTAATATTGTACAACATTGTCTTAAAATAATATAACAATAAATGAACTAAAAAAAATTAAGTGAATGTAACAGTTCCAAGTTACGTTTTACTCACTTTTTTCTGTAAAGTAATTAATCACTTTTTTACAATGTGTGTGTGTTGGTGTGGATGCTATTATAGTTATTTCAAGTTAATGTTGTAGGTGCAACCAGGCCTTCACTCTGATGAGTCCAAAATGTGTTTACCATTGTCAAAACCAAAAAAAGCCATTTTTAATCATAAGAATGGAAATTTCTAAATAATATTGACCACATCCCCTGGAGCAACCAGTAAACATGTAAACCCACAATAACAAAAGACACCCAGTGAATGTTTATTGTGATCTTCACAAAGCATACTGCAATATCCATGAGGCTATATGAAAAAATAATGGAATAAAGGTAGCTTGGAGAGCTTTATAATCTGCTCAATGGGAAATGCTGACCCATTATTTTCCTCCAGGTCCCTCGTGTGCCCACTGGGCTGAGAAGGCCACGCGAGAATAGATTTTTGTTTCAATTGATCTAGCATAAAAAAATAAAGAGTTAATCTGTGGGCCTGAAATGAAACACTAAGTCTGAGGTCATCCTTCTTGCTCTCCAGAAACATATTAGACAATCTCATGCATGAGGCAATTCACATTTCTGTTTATAGAAAAGCACATGTGGACCAGAAAGAATTAAAATCATTGAATCACTCAGATCAGATTTTTCTTGCCTTCCCCCATCTGTCTATATTTCTCACTCCACCCTCTTCAAGAGGTCACCATCATCTTGATCCATCTTAAAATTATAGTCCCAGCTGTAACAGCACTCTGCGGACCAAACAGACTTGATTAAGTTATGCAAATTTATTAATTGAAATCCCAAACCGTCATGACATTCCACTTGACCCTACCGGTTTATGGGAAGGATAAGCATTCCTCGTGAAGGGTGGAAATGTGTTTTGCAATTTGCAAAAAGTTATTAAATGAGAAATGAGACTTTCTGAATAATGAAAACATTCTGAATAAATCACTGCAGAAATGGATCATTTTGATATACTTTACAACATAAATAAATAAATAGTATAGAATTGGCTAGTAACATATTAAATGTGAAATTTTCACATAAAAATCTATGGCAATATATGCAAATGACATATATGACATACAAGTTCATACTTGTATATATGCAACATAATTCAAAATATTGCAAAAGTGGCCATTTACATATATTTTGTAATTACAAATAAATATGTGTGTTTATATATGTCCATATATACATAAATTGCATCTGGAAAGTATTCATAGCGCTTAACTTTTTCCAAAATTTTTTATGTTACAGCCTTTTTCCAAAATGGATAAAATGCATTCTACACACAATACCCCATAATGACAATGTGAAAAAAGATTTTTGAAATTGTTGCAAATTTATATAAAATACAAAACCTGAAAAATCACATGTACATAAGTATTCACAGCCTTTGACGTGAAGCTCTAAATTGAGCTCAGGTACATTCTGTTTCCACTGATCATTCTTGATATGTTTCAGCAGCTTAATTGGAGTTCACCTGTGGTAAATTCAGTTGATTGGACATGATTTGAAAAGGCATACACCTGTATAAGGTCCCAGGGTTAACAGTCCATGTCAAAGCACAAACCAAGCATGAAGACAAAGGAATTGTCTGTAGACCTCTGAGACATTCCTAAGTGGAAGATGTTTGGAACCACCGGGACTCTTCCTAGAGCTGACTGGCCATCTAAGCTGAGTGATCGGGGTAGAAGGGCCTTTGTGAGGCAGGTGATCAATAACCAAATGGTCACTCTGTCTGAGCTCCAGTGTTCTTCTGTGGAGAGAGGAGAACCTTACCATCAACATATAACCATCTGTGCAGCCATCCACCAATCAGGCCTGTATGGTAGAGTGGCCAGATGGATCCACTCTCCACCTGGAATTTGCCAAAAGGCATCTGAAGGACTCTCAGACGATAAGAAACAAAATTCTCTGGTCTGAGGAGACTAAAATTGAATTCTTTGGAGTAAATGCCAGGCGTTACATTTGGAGAAAACCAGGCACCGCTCATCTCCAGGCTTATACCATCCCTACAGTGAAGCATGGTGGTGTCAACATTATGCTTTGGGGATGTTTTTCAGCAGCAGAAACTGGAAGACTAGTCAGGATAGAGGGAAAGATGAATGCAGCAATGTACAGAGACATCCTAAATAAAAACCTGCTACAGAGTGCTCTTGACCTCAGACTGGATCGCCGGTTCATCTTCCAGCAAGACAATGACCCAAAGCACACCGCCAAAATATCAATGGAGTGGCTTCACAACAACTCAGTGAATGTCCTTGAGTGGCCGAGCCAGAGCCCAGAGCTAAATCCTATTGAACATCTTTGGAAAGATCTGAAAATCTGATCCAACCTGACAGAGCATGAGAGGTACTGCAAAGAAGAACAGGCAAAAATTCCCAAAGACAGGTGTGCCAAGCTTCTGGCATCATATTCAAAAAGAGTTGAGGCTGTAATTGCTGCCAAAGGTGCATCAACAAAGTATATATACTGTAGTATTAACATATACATGTAAAATATTATTTATGGTCATCATGGCAAAGATGAAATAAATCAGTTAATAGCAATTAGTTATTAAAACTATTATGTGTAGAAATGTGATTAAAAAATCTTCTCTCCGTTAAACAAAAATTGGGGAAAAAAATAAAGAGGGAGGCTAATAATTCAGGGGGGCTAATAATTCTGACTTCAACTGTATATCTATATATATATATATATATATATATATATATATATAGATAGATAGATAGATAGATAGATAGATAGATAAAACATATATGGACATATATAAATATATATATAAATATATATATATATATATATATATATATAAACCCTATTTTTATATACCTAATATTTTTAAACATATATAGGTAAATATTTGTAATTCCAACGACTGAAAAATATATGTATACAGTATGTAAACTGCCATTGAAATGGTTTTGTAAAAAAATCGTAAAATGTTTGTGAAAATTCAGTGTGAAATTATAATTTACATTTATTTTGCTTGAGCACATTGTTATTCTTTAGATGAAAATTAATCAGTGCAAGATAATCTGATTTTTTATTTTATTTTGGTAATGTTTAATCAAAGTCTGACCATTTGCTTTCGGGTTTGTAGTGGCGGGCCCTGTCTGTTGAAGTCAGTTTGACGCTTCAGCCATAATATTCATAACCATGCCCCTCTAATCATTAGTTTGCTTAAGGAAATAATGCGCAAAAGAAAACCCCGCCCCCTATAGCATTCAATTTTAGAAGAAAGTACATCAACATACTGAGATAAAAAGAGTGTAATGTGAATGATGGGAGACGGAAATGCATTTGCAAAATAAACTCTTACATAGCAAACATTTCACCCACGTGACTAATCAGCTCTCTCCATTGTGGTTATCTTGTTTACTGTTGGTTACTAGGTTACCAATACTACAGTCAGCCACTCTGACAACTTGATGGAAACACACTTGATTTACAATTTGTTTTACGAACGAAAAAATTGACTTCATGTTAGGATGGATACCTTTGACCCTAAAACACTGTAGCTAAGACCTAGAAAAGTGTTTCTTTGTTGTTGACATAAAAAGACAATGCTGTTTTCTGCACTATGAAAATAAATACACTTTATATTAGAGGTAAGGTTACTTTAATAATCAAAATGGGGAAATTGATTTGCAACGTTGTCAACGTCAGGTGTTTAACACATACTGTAACATAGGGCATCATAATACAACTCACAGAACATAAAACGTCAGACCAGCTGACTTCATAGTCCATTACTCTTTAAAAATCATACTGCCTGTCATGTTTTTTAAAACCTGAGCCACACAGGAGTCTTCGCCCTGATGGCAATAATTAAAATGAGAAGGAGAGAGGATGTGTTGAATCAGCCATGATTCTTTCTGCCTTTATTATCACTCTCTCTGTGTAAATTTGTTCAAGGCTTGACAATATAGTACCCAACAGATTACCAGCTGTATTTACTATACTCTTTAAACACTTTTCTGAGCTTCAGTAGCATTAACATACCATCAAGTACTACAAAAATACGAAAATAAAAAGGGTGACCAGATGTCCCAATTTTTCCTGGGACAGTCCAGTATTCCAGTTATATTCATAGTATTCTTATTTGTAAAAAATGTGTCCAGTATTTCAAAAAATACTTAATTGCTAAGTGCTGGTAGTAGTCTTCTGTGGTGAGAAATTCATTTGGCATCAGGCTGGTTCCAGTGTCAGTGATAGACAGTGTGGAGGACACTGAGTCATACTATTTACTATAGTTATTATAGCAAGATAAAAACATATAGAAACATTAGGAGGTATGTTGAAAGAAACAGAGAAATGTCCTTAAATGTATCACGCCTCAAATTTTCTTATTTATTTTTTATTTATTTTCAGTGTAAAACATCTTAACAAAAAGTCATATAACAATTGATATTTACCAATAGACCAATTACCATGTTTGTAAACATTCAGGATGAGCGCGCAGGGAGGTGGCAGAAAAAAACCGGGCATGCTAGCATTTACATTAAGGGAATGACATCCGATGCGGTTCAGAGTTTGTTGTTGTCTTAGAAATAAGTTAGATTGATTACATATTATATATATTATTTACATAATGCTTTCAGTATATTATAACAGCTTGTCACCCAGTGATAAGCACAGTGATTCGGCAAAATTAACGTTAAAGTGAGCGGCGTTCGTCTGACAGGACCATTTGCGATAGCACCCTCTCAATGGATATTGAATAAGACGAAATGACCAAGCATTCAGCCCGAAATATACAATCTCATTGAAGCTCCAAGAGATTTTACAAGAGAAGTTAAAGGCCTACAAGTGTTTGGATGCCAACAATTGTGTTCTGTGTGGTCATGTGCAAGAAATAATGTTCCCTGATTACCAGATTCAAAACTATGTAGTGCTAAAAAGCGAGGTTCTGCCGAGCCAAAGACAAGGAAAAAAAAGACGGAGCTAACGTTATACAAGGCCAGGGTGATCATCAACAAGCAGAACAACTGCATTCTGACAGCGAACTACACCTGAACTTACGGCAGGGTATGTGAACTTACACATAAAGGTAAAGTTGGCACATTCAGACTTTCTCCTTAATAATATAATTTCATAAACGTATTATTTGCAAACTCTAAATAGCGAAATCATATTAGCAGCCAATGACTATCAAAGTACAACATTGTTCACAGTCAAATAAACAGTGATAATGTTGTTTTCAAGTCACACTTGCAGGTTATTTCAGACCGAAAACTCAAAGTGCCGTGGTAAACAATATAGGGAGTGTGTCACAAGTTGTCACTGAATGAATGTGTGAATATAAAACCAACTTTAATAACTTACACTTTCACGTTTCATTCTTAGCATTCAGTGTCCACAGTGTAATTAACCACATGTAACTGTTTTGCTGAAATCATTGCTGCAATCAAAAACGAGTAATGTATATGATAGAGCAAAGCGTGAACTTACCTGATATAACATGAGAACTGCAGAGTCGAGCATTTCTAATTAAGTCGTCACTTCATTCAGCTCCCTTTTAGCCAAAGACGTCTGCAGTAGACATTAAAAGCAATGTGGTGTATGGTAAAAGTTAAGTTTTCTTTTTTTTGGCTTTTCGAATTTGGCATCCTAACGCAAAACACGACATGTTTACTATTGCAGCCGGTCTGTTTCTGCAACCAGGGACCCATGTGACGTCATGTGTGACGTAGGTTAGTAATTGGTCTATACGTATACACAAAATACGGTCATAGAACTTTACATGCACTTTCAAATGATGGGTCAAAATGAAATGTTAAAACCTACATGTCATTATTGTTTATATCACTGTGCTTACAGGAGTACTGAGGAGGTCTTGGGAGCTTAAATTAGATGTTTGGTTTTGGGCACACACTGTAAGTGGTCAACTAATCACAACAAACTGAGCAATATCTAACCAATCAGAGCAGGACCAAGCAGAGTAGAAAAGTGGAAAGGTGGAGTTTTTAGAAACTAGATCTTTGAACAAATAATTTCAGACACTGGCTGTATCTGAAATCACCCCGTTTATCCTTAAAAAGTCCACTATTTGAGGGAGCAGCCATTTCTATGGTTGTATCAAAGCATAGTGACATTTTGAAGTGGACTCAATCAATCCGATAATGCACCACAATTATGAGTGTATAACCTGTGCACACCACAGTCATAAGCTATGTTTCCATCCAAAAATGCAAATGAACTTTATGCGCAAACTTGGATTATCGTATAAAAGACGTGCGAATAAAGCTGCGTTTCCATCCAACGAGTCAAAGCGAACAAAACCGTCACTTCCTGATTAACTGGCGCGAAATATCAACAGTAAAAACTGAATTTGCTGCAGTAGGAGAAGCTGCGTCAATCTTTTCTTCATCTAATAAATGACTTGTAACTCAGAAGGCAATCCTGACACACAGTGAACGTGTGGTGGCGTTTGAAGGTGTCAGACGTGGAGCACTTGATTCTGGATGTCATTAATAATATAATAACACTAATACTTAAACGGTAAGGCGTTTTAGAATGACAAAAACAATATTTCAGATGGTTTATAATGTGCAGCCTGCTGGTTTGTCCATTTACACACATCTTTATCATCACATGATCTCTTATAACAAAATCACATGACCTTTTTTTTAATGCGCACACTGGAATTTGTGCGGTAAAAGTGTTTCCATCGTAGTTTATGCGCATCTTTTCTTATCGAATAAAAAGTTTATCCTACTCAGTTATGCGCATTTGTTTTTTATGCGCATTTTCAAAATGTATGCGCATCATGTTGTTTCCATCAACCCTTTTTTTAAATGCGCATCTCCAAAATAAATTAGGTGGATGGAAACATAGCTACTGGTGCACACGCAACAGCTAGACAATACCCATAATGCACTGTGAGAGTTCTCGCGCTGATTGAATTTCCGTGTCTTAGAACAAGATGACATCCACTATATGGCAGGATCATATCGGTATAAGTTTCTAAATAAAATGTTGTGTAATTTAATGAATGTTTTTTTATACATGACAGAAGTCAAAATACTTTATTTAATTACAGTAGTAAAGACTCTGGTATACTTCAAATGAAATTGAATAACGCACTGAAATTATGTAATTTCTAACAAAATCCAGCCAAAGCGGTGTCTGTTTGTGGCAAATAGAAAGTTATGGAATGTTGCTGTTTTTTTTTTTTAAATGTTTGTCTCTCACAGACATCATTCTTGTATTTAGGGGTACACACAAGCAGCGGGATACATTTACAACCCTGTCTACTGCAGCACAGAGTGTTCGAAAACAGTATACTGTCTGCCTTGTAGAACTTCTTTTTGCCCTCACACAAAAAATTACTGGGGCCTTATTAGTAGGCCCACACGGAATCTGCGCGCGCAGAATTCCGCAGATTTTCCACAGATTTTCCGCAGATTTCCGCAGATTTTTAGCCCAACATTAATTCTGTTTATTTTTTTAAAGTTAACTATTTACAGTTAATCCAATTGGATTTGCATTTTAAACATTAAATACAAGTTGAAAAGATATTACTTTTTTATTTCACATATTAAGGTTTTAGTTCTGAGACTCCCAAAATAATTCCACAGAAATCCGCAGATTTTTACCAAAAATCTCCGCAGAAATAGCAAAAAATGTCCGCAGATTCCGTCTGGCCCTGCTTATTAGACAGTTTGATACAGTGGTGTAAAGTACTTGAGTAAATGGACTTCGTTACTTGACTTAAGTATTTTTTGGCTACTTTGTACTTGTACTGAGTATCAAAAATATAAGCAACTTTTACTCTTTACTTGACTACATTTTTGATTGAATATATGTACTTTTTACTCCACTACATTTGAACGGATGCTTACCGTTACTCATTACATTGTGATTGTGCACGACAAGTCGGCATCTTTATCTACCACAGCTAATTTGTTGGGTGGATGAGGCGATATCGCCATCTGCAGGGTGCTGAAGGTACTGTATGCTATTTATGAGCTAAATCATGTGAACGTGAATTAGCAGCTTGCCTAATACCAGGTGTTTAATTAGCAACATGGCTGCAGCCAGTGATGAAGCCGAAAGCTTAAATTTATATGTAGTTTACTAAGTTGAAAAATAACACTGCTCCTCTTTGTTTAATTTTAATACAGAGAAAACATAATTAATCAATTGAAAAACTACTCAAAATAAAAATATTGCCCCCCTCTGATACTGAGAGATGAATCACATCAAAGTCAGTTCTGATTTTTTTTTTACTATGGTTTACTACTTTTTTTTTTTTTTTGATAAATTGTTTGTGCTTTTTTTGAACATTTGAGTTTGACTGAGACTTTTGTTCTATTTTTTAAATACATTTAGTTCTGCCATTTTGAAAAATTAAGGTGTTAAATTTAATTTATATATTAGGAAAATTAAACCTTTCTTGGTGTTCTTTGAGCCTACATTCAGTATGAGTAAAATACTTAAGTTCTTTTAAAATCGGATACTTTAATACTTTTACTCAAGTCTTATTGGAATTGGTGACTTGTAACTTGTAATGGAGTAATTTTTACAGTAAGGTATTTGTACTTTTACTCAAGTATGGTTTTCAGGTACTCTTTACACCTCTGGTTTGATAAGTGTTAAATAACTATTATAGGGTTTGACAATGTGCAATACTTCACAGCAATTTCTAACTTTTTGATTTAGTGTCATTCAAATTTGTATGATTATACATTTTAGTTTGATTTGCTCATTCCCCAATGACGCTTGAGTTTAGGGGTGTGATTTGGTGCCATGCTTCTTTTTAAAAATCGTACATTTTTGTACGACTGATTCGCATTAGTCCCACTAAACTGACAAAACGGAAAATAGTTATGTTTCCTTGTGAGATCAGGCTGGGTCTGACAAAGAAGCATGTAATCAGTCTGAGATATTTATCAATCAACAAATCACAAACAAATTAACATCTCTTCGGGTGCACATGAGTGCTCGAATTCGAATTCATTCACTCCTTTAAGTGGACTATATTAGTATGTTAATGTAGGAAATAAGGAATGAAGGTACATGGGGCAATTTTGTATACAGCAACTGAGAAAGAAGGCAACTCTGCAATGCATATTAAGACTAAATTAAAGTGTTTCTGACCTTGCATGGACACCTCCAAATCCAAACCAGGAACCTTTAAAGGGTTAGTTCAGTGGTTCAACAATAATGATACGATATTCCAAGAACACTTTTGTCCATCAATTAGAAAAAATTATTTAATTTGTCTACATCTTCTATTCTGTGACAGGTCAGTGTGCACATTTACTATTAGCAGTACAACGTATTGCCATTTGATTCTGCAACCCAACATGTGTATGTCGTATTGCCGGTAATAAATGCACACCGTGCCCTGACATGAAAGACATTGGTGGTCATTTTGAGATTTTTTTTGATAAACAAATATACGGAGCTTCATGGTTACTGTTGAACCACTAAGGTACACTCAAAAATTGTATTTGCTGTTTGTTCAAACTACTTATTTAAGTATTTTTGGGACAACTTAATTGTTTTTTGTTCAATTAACTTAATTTTGTAAAAATTAATAAATTAACACAACACAAATTGAATGTGTGGAACCCAGCATTTTTTACAGCGTGGAATCTTTTGACAATGTTTTTGGTTCCTTTTTTGGACCATTGCTGTCTACAGAGGACAGGAGAACTCTCGGATTTCATCTAAAATATAATAATTTGTGTTCCAAAAAACAAAGGTCTTGCAGTATGTAAGTTTGACACCCAGTGGTTGAACTAGGTATTGCACCCCTGGATCAAAACACAATCAAGCGCAGGTTGCCAGATTGACAAAATCAACAGTAGTGTGCCTGACTATTGAGCCTAAAGGCTGATTTAAATCATGTTCTAAATAAAAGTAATGGCACACGATAGAAGGGATATTTTCCATATTAAAAGGAAATTTTGCTCTAAACAACACTTTATATTTTATTTATTCAATTTATATTTTAGAAACGGCTTCTATTTCTTGCAGACGAACAACAGAAAATTGACAATGATAACCTCAGCATGTGCTTTATTTAGTTTTAAATGCTAATATTGTGACTTTGAATGCCATTTTACATGACATTTATTACCATACTGAAAGCAGCAGCAGATAGTTTACCTCAGATCTTGAAAATAAAATAAACCGTTTGAAACTTTAGAACTGTGACTTAATACAAACCAACACATATCAGTATTCATTATTCATTTAATAATGTTAAAAAGGTTAAATATATATTAATTAGGTTATAAACCTTGCTATTTCATTGGAGTGCAGTAAGTGCACATATATTCTGTGCTTCTGAATGGCTGTATTTAAATTTCTGTCATGTTAAATTTCTGTTGTGTTTCAGCCAAATTGCTTATTACTGCAAATCTTATCATGTACCGTGTTGTTAGGACATGGGGTTACAATGTTTATGTTCATAATATTCATATTATTTGCTAATTGATAACCACCTCATGTGGAACTCTGAATCTGCATCTCATTTCGGGGCTGCTACTGTCCAACGGAGGTCACATTTCAGCGGTGGATGCATGTTTTGAGAGCCTTCATGACTGAATGAATTAAATACGTTGTTTTCCACTAAGGAAACCCGAGGTGCTGAAATATAATTGGCTAAAGTGACAGTGGGCAGCTTAAAAGACCAAAACAAACACAGCGTTCCGGCACGTAATGGACATTTTTAAAGCAGAATATCTGACTTTAGCATTGTTTATCAGATAAACAAGAATGTTCACTTAGCATGTTTCTTAAATATCCTCAAACATATTATGGTATTTTCATGCTTTTTTGAAGAGTCAAAAACTCACATATAGCACCTTTAATAACTGAACTTTCAATTTTGAGTGAACTAACCCTTTGAAATAGCATAATAGGGATATTTATACATGTATGATTTGATTATGCATATTTGAAAAATATTGCATTTGTTGTTTCATGTTTCACTCTAGTGTTTCCATTATAAATCCCATCTCAGCTGTTGCTGAACTGTGATTTATGGCCTGTCCGGTTCTGAAAGAGCTCAACGTCTTCCTCTGTGAATATTGACTCGTGTGCTGCTGGTGATCTGCGGACTCAACATGTCTGAACCTGCCCTGACACACATGTAATCAACAAATCTGGTCAGGTCCAGTATATATTGGTTTGATGACTTTGTAGGTCTGTTAGCTATCAACCACATTTCAGCTCGATAAAAAACACCTCCACTATATCTGTTTACACATTGATATGAGTGCAGGGTTGCTATGGATACAGTGGATGTAACAATATATCTTCAGTGTTTGTTTCCACATATTTGCTGTATTATGTTTATGCTTTATTATTATATCGCATCGTGTCATGCGTGGGTCAACAGTTCAAGATTGGCAAGATGCTAGAAATTCAACAAGCAACTCACTGCAAGAAGAGAGGAAAACAATACATAGAATGAGCAAAAATAAACATTAATAACGTAGAAAATGTATCTTAAAACATATTTATGGTCTCTTATGCTAAATATATGTTAATCAGTTATACAGACTAAAATAAATCAGTTTATCAGCAGACTTGTATTATAATCAGATTCATATGGCCTTTTTTATGATTATATATTTCAGTGGAGCGACAGAAATGTTTCAATGTAATTGAAAAAATACTTGTTAGTGTTTGGAAGGTTAATACATTTCTTATAGGTTTGGAATGAGTCATAAATCATGGATATGATGTTGAGTAAATTATGACAATATTTATTTTGAGGTGAACTAACCATTTAAATTTGACGTTGTTGTATTATTTAGATTTTCTTTATTACAACCCTGCTGAAAAAAAGTTTAAACCAGCCTAAGCTGGTTGGCTGGTTTTAGCTGGTCAACCAGCCTGGTTTTAAAGGGGTTTTGGCCATTTCCAGGCTGGTTTCCAGCCATTTCCACCCTGGTCTTAGCTGGTCAGGCTGAAAAATGACCACCATAAACCATCTAAAACCAGCTTGACCAGCCTGGTTTAAGCTGGACATAGCTAGTTTTGGCTGGGCTCCTAGCCTGGCTAGGCTAGTCAAGCTGGTTTAAGCTGGTCATCTCCCAGCCTGACCAGCTAAGGCCAGGCTGGAAATGGCTGGAAAAACCCCTCTAAAACCAGGCTGGTTGACCAGCTAAAACCAGCCAACTAGCCTAGGCTGGTTTGAGCTGTTTTTTCAGCAGGGAAGCTCAGGACATTCACACATCTGTAGACCTTTTTTTCTTTTAGTTCAAACCCCTCAAAATATCTAAAAAATGTAAAGAAATGAAAGCAGTAATTTATAGAGCCACTGAATGTCTGTACAAGTAAATGAACTGCATTTTAATACATTTCTTTAAATAACATAATATATCTTGTCATTGACCATATGTTTCAGTATCAAACAATAAGCCCTCACAGAGGCTTGTCTCTAGAGAGCTGTTATCTGTGGTAAACAGCGCCCTCTTAAGGTTACTGAATCTCCATTACGATACAAAAAAATAAAAATAATACTCCAGCTGCCAGACCCAAGAGAACCAACACGAGCAAATAACATATACACACATGATAGTTTTTCATTCTAGATACATCAAGTAACAAAAAATATCTTTCATTTTCATGCATGACATGCACATAGATCTCACGTGAATACTGTTATGATGTTCAGGTGTGATGTGAGAGGAGAGAGACTTGCAGTTTGACTTTACTTAATTAAACATGCGATGGAGTTTTTTTTTTTTTTTAACAGACATTTCCCTTCGTTTTCCCTTGATCTTAATTAGTCACTCACACTAAAAGGATTTGTTTCTTTTGGAGGATTCATGAAATCTCCACATGTAAGTGGAGTGACACTTCCAGATGTTACAATCATGAAACATGTGAAATTTTCCTTAAAGTCCATGTGAACCGGAAGTAGCTGAGACTTCAATTTCAGTATGTTGATGTACTTACAAATTAAACTAAATATATATGCTAAATGTTAAGCAAGGGCTGGGCCTTCTTTTTGTGCATTTTTTCCTTGTATAGTAAGAGGGACATGGTTAAGAATATTGTGGCTAAAACCGTCTGACGTCGACAGAGGATCACCACAACAAATCAAATGCAGAAGCAAATGGAAAGAATTTAACTGAAGATTATCAAAACAAAAATATTTTTTTCAGTGTATTAACTGCATGAATAGCAATGTGCGCTAGCAAAGCAAACATTGTAGTACATTTTGATTTCACACAGACTTTAAAACTTCTTAAAATGTCATGAATCAGAAGTTGTGATAGTGTTTTCTTCCATATTGTGACATATCAATTGAATCTGCTTCTTAAGCAAGAAAAATGTGGATATTTGGGTTATTGCTATCAGCTTGATATAGCTTGTCCATTCTCTGACCTCAAGGCATCTTCCATGCACAGAACTGCCACTCATTGGATATCTGCTCTTTTACCTACATATAAAGATGTGACTGTACAATAAAATCGTAGCAGATCTGCAGTTTCTGATATACACTGTTAACAATTTCCTGTAAAATACAGTAACTTACTGGCAGCAGTACACCAGTAATCTACTGTAAATCAATTACAGCAAAAATACTGTATTTACATTTACAGCACCAGTTATCTTGCTGTAATGTATTTACAGTATTTTATATATTTACTGTAAAATATACAGTACAGCATTAAAATACATTGACATACTGCATAACTGTCCTACAGTAAAATACTGTATGCTAAATTACTGCCTGGCACTGACCACCACTTCATGCTGAAAGTCATTTAAATGACATTTTTTCACATTACAATGCTCATTTTGAACTTAAGCAGATTTGACTTGATCACAGGTTGCTGCCATGCAATTGGCTGGTTAGATATTTGTGACCCTGCATAGACCTCAAAACAGGAACTAAGATGTATACTGTACATCCCATAAAAGCGGAACAACTTAGCTTTTTATTGTTATTGTTAGAATATGAAAATATTTGGCCAAAGTATGACAATTTAAAAATCTGGAATATGAGGGTTCAAAAAAATGTAAATACTGAGAAAAATCACCTTTAAATTTGTCCAAATTAATTGCTCAGCAATGCAATAAAATAGTTTTTACATATTTACAGTAGGAAATTTACAAAATCTCTTCATGATCTTAATATTCTAATGATTTTTGGTATTTAATTAAATCAATAATTTTGACCCATAACATTTATTTTTGGCTGCTAAAATATACCCATGGTCCATAATCACATTTGTTTTACAATGCAGTTGAAGAGGTGTATGTAATAAGGTGCCCTTTATTATTATATACAGTGAAAACACCTGCTAGACTAAAAACAAATGATGAAGAAATATAAGATTTCATTATTATTATTTAGACTCCTGGTAACCTACAATCAGCAAAATATCTTTTTTCCCCTATTTGACTTCTTCAAGGCCCTTTAGGGATGATTTCCAAAGATCAGTTTTGATATACTTTCAAGCCCCATGAATAAACATTACAGAATATATGAAATATATTTAAATAAGAAGCTGAAGTTCATAATCCTCTCGTGCATTGAATGCAGTGTTTACCTATTCCACCGAGTTTTAGTACTCTGCCTTTTATCAGTCTGCATTTCCTAAGCCTTAAATTCCCAAGCCTTGTTCTCATTGCGGTGTCTAAGAATCTAGATTATTTAGTCAATGTACTCTCCTTTTGAGTAACAGTATAAAAAGAATGTGAGAGTAGAAGGAAGAAATTCACTCAAACTCTAAAAAAAGATTTTCTCAGAAGAGGTGTCTCTTTTTTTTTTCCTCTAAAGCATTTAGCTAAACTGCTGGAAGAGCATAAAACATGCCACCATGGCAAAGAGGGCTTTAACAGTGCAGACAGTGAATGTGGGGCTGCGCTTCAATTGAATTTTGCAGCTGACCTGGTCGAAAGGGTCATGTGACTTCACAGCTGGAGAAAATCACTTTGACTTGGCATTCAGGCCTGTTGTGACCTTTTACTGTAGAAACTGAAAATCAAACGTTTTCATAACACTGCCGACATAAAGGGAACTGAAGGGCTGTAGAAAGCCAACACTTTTTGACTCTTAAACTTTAAATAAGTGTCAAGTACATACTACACACTACATACTAGATCTGTTCATATACATCAGTATGCTAGGGCTTTGTTCTAAAACCAAGAGAACTCTCATCCTATTTACTGCAATCTTATCACACTGTATTCTGAAAAGCAGTATCCTACAGCATATGCAATGGAATCTCAGCAGTAAGTGATCTGAAATGCTCTACATAGGGAACATTTGACAAATACTTACCATTCAACTCACAATCAATTTTAAAAGATGTGAAGTTACACTATGCACTACTTTGTGTACACATTCATATTTGTTCCATATTTCTTTCTAATAAGTTGTCATTAGACTGAAATGGTGTCTGATAGCTCCTAACTTATACTATTAAGTGAACTTTTAGGGGTAAACATGTTTTTGGTTAAGTAAATGTATCTTTCTGGAATTTTAAGTGCACTTTCCAAAAAAAAAAAAACAAATTGCATAAGTGTGTGATTTGAGACCTACCTAAGGGACTTTGTTTTTAGCATGTTGCTAAGCTAACAACACACCACTCTAATAAGCATAAGACATCATACTAATACTGGGTGTATCTCATAGGTACTATTTCATAAACGGTAAGTACATATGAGATACATCCGGTATTTGTGTGATGTTTTATGCTTATTGATGTGGTGCTTTGTTAGCTTAGCAACATGCTAAAAAGTCCCTTAGGTATGTAGGCCTACTCACATACTTTTCACATATCTCAAATTACTGTACATACTTTTTGTAAAATATTGCCCACATTCTCCACCAGTAATAATAATATTATTTGAGATTACCTTCTTTGTGGAACTGTTAATTCTCCTCCCTATAGGTCATCAATGTCTTTTTCTGTAAGGAAAAGTAAGTTTTAGCATTTTTTTTTTTTGATGACAGCTGATAGCACATCACCTTTGCTGAATAAGAAAGCTACAAATATTAGGTGCACTAAACAAGTTTTTGGTTAAGTAAATGTATATTCTGGAATTTTAAGCGAGCTTTCTGAAGAATAATTGCTCTATTGCATTATGTGATTTAAGATTGATCTAAGGGAGATTGTTTTTAACATGTTGCTAAGCTAACAACACACCCCTCTAATAAGCATAAAACATCACACAAATACTGGGTGTATCTTGTATGTAATATTTCATAAAAAGTAAGATACACCTGCAATTTGTATGATGTTTTATGCTTATTTGGAGTGGTGTGTTGTTAGCTTAGCAAAATGCTAAAAACAAAGTCCCTTAGGTTGGAATATAGCCTACCTAAATGTCAGACATAAATGTCAGACATTCAATAGACTGTTTAGAACTGACTCCATACCAGTAAAAGAATCTACAAGCAAATAGAACACACACACTTAAAGTACAATCTGTTTCTTATCCAAGGCTGAGTATAATCTACATTTAGGCAGTTAAATTCTCACTACACCAAGTCTATCTTGAATAAAAAGTAAAATCACTTTAAACAGAATTAACTGTACAAATAGCAAAATCACTTAAGACATTTTAGATAGTATTAACTCATAGAAATAACAATAGAAACAGTTGCGTCCAGTTCTTAGCCCTTAATTTCCACTCGAAGTCTCCGTGACCTCTGACCTAGTTTGGTGGCTCCTGAAAATAGTTTCAAAGAGACAGGCAATGCACTGAACTTTCTTACATAAAGCAGTGTATTTAACTTAGTCATTAGTTGAAATTATTTCAAAGTTCATTCAAATAATCAAATAATTATTTTTAATAAACATAATAAGAAACAGGCTGATGACAAACAGGATAAAAGTTGATCCATGCTTAGACGAACTGGACAGTAGAAATCCGAATCCTTCACAACATAAAATCTTTTGATCTGGTGCAACTACCCAGTGGTTTCACAGAGACAACTGTGGTTTCCATGGTTTCAAGATGACACTGTCTTTAACCTGGTATGTTGAGATCACAGCGCGGTCCAGGAGTGGGATTAGATAATTGGCTGCAATAAAAAAAAAATATAGCACAACTATCTAAGATTAGAGTTCTAGTCAAGTCCATAAAAATATGACCTCTTCAGTGACCCAGGTCCTGGATGTACCAAATAAAGCTGATTTCTTATACGCTTTGCACCCCTTTCAGATTATAAAAGGAAAATGAGTGGAGGGAGGTGGTGATTGTGGTGGTGGCAGGGGTTATGGATAGATCTGGCAACCAAACTGATTGACTTGTCATTTAGGGAAAACAAAATCCCCCCAGGCAATTTGGCTGTCAACGGATAATCCGTTATAAGTTCTAGGATTTGTCTGAGGAAAGAAGCAATATCACGGCCTTGGTCCAGGAAAGGGGCTCAGGGAGTCTCAATTATGGAGCCTGAGCTCTCCTGAATGTCACAGGGTCCCCTCAAAGACCCTTCTGTGGGAACTAACATGGGCCAGTTGTGCAAACCCCCAGAGAAAGATGGCAGCTCTTGATAAGAGAAGTTGAGTTGAATAAATCAAGAGTGCACTAGTGTCCTTCCACTTTTATAGGGAAGTTAATTAAGTTTTTGTTAACATTTCACAAGCCATGAACCAACATTAAACATTGATTTGAAGCAGAAAGTATTTGAAAACATTTGTGAGGGGGAAGACCTGCAGTATAACAGAATAACTGAATTAAGATTGTGATTACATCTATAGAAACCATGTATTTAATTTCTATTGTACAACATAAATAAAAATATGTATGAAATGTAAAAGTCATAGGCAGAACACCTTGCTCACTCAAAGTCTCTGATAGGTGGAATTTCTCCAAAGCATCTTGGGTAATGTAGTTTCCACTTATTTTGAAATAATTATTTGATGAAAAAAATAACATGGGTTATTGTCTTCGGTAAAAAGACCATTGTACCATTGTAATCCAAGCTCTTAGCATACGAATCCACTAATCAGAGAGGTCCAGCATGCAAAATGCAATAACATTTTACTCAAACAACCAACAGAGTTTTATTTCTAGATCATTTTTACTTTGGGTTATTCTCACTTTGTCGGACTGCAGGGGTTTGTGGACGCAGATTTTTAGAGGTGCCGGATCCGGAGTGTTCTGGCACAAATTAAGCCTTGGTTGGAGCTAAACTCTTCAGGACACCTGCCTACCAGGACTGAGTTTGGACACCCCTGGTGTAGATGAACGAGATGTATTTTTGCGGTAACTTACTGGCAGCACTTTTGCCAGCAAGTTATAGCAACTGCCCCTTTACAGTAACTCACCTGTGAATGTGTTTTACAGTATCAGGGCCCTATACTGCTATTTCATTTTACAGTAAAAACAGCCTTACTGCACCCTCTTTTTTATGGTAATATGCCCTTTCCCACACTTTAATTTTACAGTATGATATTTTTACAGCACTTTTACATTTTACACTAGCAGTACAAAACCTTTTTTTAGTATTTACTATTGAATGTAATAAATTCCAAACAAGTGATTAAATCATGTACAACAGTGTTATTATTATTCATTGTTATTATATCCATTTTTAAGGTAATTTTCATTTATCAATCTATTTTATTTGCAATACATGATAATAATTGATTTTTTAAAATTAAAGTAGCAGTACTTGATTACTTTGAATATAGTGGATTATTGCAAATTTCTAATATGCAATATGTTACTGTAAAAGTTTTACAATTACCGAGAATACAGTGCGTATTAATGAACTGTAAAGGATGTACAGTGCTCAGTATAATTGAGTAAACCCCATTTTGAAAATGAATATTTTTATCAATTTCTCAGTGAATAGGCAATGTATTTTGGTGTATATGAACAAAACAGATTTATTAAACAGATATATTTATTAAAATAATATTTTAGTCACAGAACATCTTTAGAAATTGAAAGATAATACAATTAAATTCAAGATAAAAATAAAATAAGAATCACAACCTACAAAATTTCAACTAAATTTTTCAATTTTTTTTCTTCTTTTGATTTTTCCTCTTTTTAAAATTTGTATTTAATATTATAGTATTCTCTAACATATAAATATGGGTATACTAGTTTTTGGACCGTTATCGTAAGTTATTGTGTTAGATTAGCTCTAGATTTGGCTTCAGTACTGACTAATCTAATGCATATCCACAAACATAACATTGTACAGCTTCCTATTAAAAAAATATGAATTTAAAGGATAGATTTGTGAGGGCTGTACTTATATATGCTGAGCTCTGTATGTGGCATTTGCAGTAAATAACTAAAATTGCAGCTAATCTAACAGTGTATATATATTCGTGTATTTGTATGTATTACAAATACAGGTTAGTTACAAATATATGTTATGCAGATTCATAATAACATGGTATAAAAATTAAAAATGCTTTGTTTAAGCTGTTTTTTTAAACAGACTTTTGAGACATATATAAATGTCACATCCTTTGCTCTGAGTAAGAGAGCTTGGCAAATTAGACATGCATGCATGTAATAGTGATCATAAAGTGAAATCCAGACCCATAAGTGATGCTGGTATGTGCCAGTTAGCGATGCGCACGTTGAACAACAGCTGCCGCTAATTAAACATTCATGCTTAGGTTCCTGTGAAAATCCTGTTTGTTGGTGAATTCTGGTGGAAGCTGGGAAAACGTAGCGAGCATAAGGTGGCGAAAACGCAACTTGTGCAATTGTCAGAGAGTTCGTCTCCTCATATAGAGCCATGTGGTAATGAATCACACACACACTTTTTTAAAGGAGCTGCTAAGCACAAAAAATGGTGTGAGCATTTAGCATCAGTTTTTTTTACTTGCAAACTAGATAAAAATGTAGTGGTTGCTGCAATTGCTCCAATATTAATGCATTGTTTTAAATTACCTATTAAAATCAGAGCTCTGTTGGGGTTGGTTTCGGCTTTATAAAGTACAGCCTTGTCCTAATCCAATATTTATGTTAATGTGCTATAAGGAGAATTTGTAATATATTAGAAGTAACTGGAAAATGGATTCAAGCTTTGAGCTGTTGTGAAGGGTATTTAGCAATTTATCTGCAGTGGTTATGAAAAATCAAATGCAGATATAGTGTTATTCAACTGTAGCATGGACATTTACTTATAAAGAACATAAATCAAAGTACCCTGGGGCCCATAATATAACACAATTAAACACTCTGCAAACATAATTAAAACATATTTTATTATATATTGTATAGTATAATGGTAGTGTATGACAACTGTGCATTAGTGTTTGTGTAAATGAATGATAGGGGAGAGCGGGGTTAAAATTAAGACATTTGATAAAAACCTAATTTTAAAATATAATGTTTTTAGTAGAAATATATTTTTGCTGTGGTTATTAACTCACACCAGTGCTCTATCAATATCAGCTGTTATTTTGTATCAATGTAGAACACCTCCAATATAACTTCACTTTAAACAAAAGTTGCACATTTACTTTTGTTACTTTTGACCCCATCAGCAGGGACGGAAGTAACACAACAATATTTGCTGGATTTACTGGTATAATCTTGTCCAGTTTAAATATATCTGACTATGACCTTGTTAATGTTCACTGCAAACATATTTTGACCTTTATTTTTGCAAAAAATATTAAACTGCATTTTCATTTTAAATTTCACTTCCATCAAATGTTTCAAAAGCAACCCAACAATGCAGAATGTTAAAGTTTACTAAAAATTTTTAATATTTTTTAATTATATTGGCAATATGCATTCATTTTTTAAAACATCTAAATCCAAATACTGCAAATGCTAATGTGAAAGCGAAAAATATGGTTTGTCTAACAGTGGGGCATAAATAACAGTCACTTTCGTCCCCACAAGAACTCCTGCCATTTAAACCTGATTTACTTTTAAACCGAAAATCTCAGAGGATGCAAACTCAAGGATGTGTTAATGCACTAGATAACCTGTACATTGATCATTAATTCATGCTTTTATTTTCTTTCGGCTTGATTACTGCAATGCTGTTTATATTGGTTTACCTAAGGGTTCTATAAGGAAGTTGGAACTGATACAAAATGCAGCAGCCAGAGTTTTATTGAAATTGAAGAAACAAGAACATATTACACCAGCGTTAATAGAATTACACTAGTTACCAGTGCACCAAAGGATAGATTTGAAGATTCTTTTATTATTGTATAAGGCACTACACAACCTGACACCTTCTTACATTTCTGACTGTTTATCGAGATATAATCCAAGCCTACGCTCTTTTAGCGCTGGACTTTTAGAATTTTACTCTGTAAATCTGATGCGATCTGGCATCACCTCTTTTGGTCACTATGCTCCAACAATTTGCAATTGTCTCCCAAATGAAGTAAAAGAATTCCCCAGCATTCATGTTTTTAAAAAGCGTGTTAAGACGCACCTTTTTAAAATTGCATATGTATATATGCATGTGATATGAAGTGTATGCATTTTATGTATATTGTTTAGGTTTATGTACTGTATGTATGCATGTACAGTGTGGGCATGTACAGTATATGCATATGTAAGGACTATTGTGTGTGTGATTGTGTAGATATATGCATATATGCATGTACATGTATGCTTTTATCTGAGTATATATTTGTTGTTGATTTTTTTTTATTTGTCCATACATTTGTTTATTTGGTTTATTTTACAATGCTTGTTTGTTTGTTGTTGTGAAGCGCTTTGAGTTGCTTTCATGTAGGAAAAGTGCTATACAAATAAAATGTATTATTATTATTATTACTGTGATGCATGAAAAGAGAAACTCAACTTGTAATAAGGAAAAAAGAACCACTACAATAATTCACTTTTTGCACCTAAAAACTGAAATTTGGAGCTAACTGCAGGACACAGCCCCGAAATCACATGATATTTGGCAGCTCCATCAAGCATTGCATCCTAAATGTGCTGTTATAGCCTGGAACGCAAATGTTGTTGGGGCTTCGAGAAAATCGCTTTGTAACTTTGTTACTGTCCCACGTTACTTTTGCTCTGTATAAACTAGGAATATAAATACTAGGGCTGCATCGTTGTCACATCACAGGATTAGATTATTTATTAAAAATTGAAAGATAAAGATATTGATCAATATTATTGTTTTTAAATCATTTATACAATCATGACTATGTTATTTTATGTTTGATTGTTTCTGGTTGTATTCTGACTGACTTGTATTGTCCTCAGAAAACCATAAAGCACTGTTTATTCATTTATTTTTGCTTGTAATTTATTATAATTTATGGAGATTCACTGCATAGAAAAAGACTTGATCATCCCAGTAGATCTAAATGAATAAATTATTTCTAAACAGAACTATTCAAATTGTCAGGTGAAGTTATACTCATATCGCAATATATATTGCAGAAAAAGAAATCACTATGTCAGATTTTTCCAATATTATTCAGATCTAAAAAGTATACTCAAAAATGTTCAAACTACTTATTTAAAATGGGTTGAAATGACACAATTCTTAAGGTTTTTTGGGGACAGCTTAATTGTTTTATGTTCAATCCACCTAAATTTGTAAATATGTTTAACTTAATTGATTTGTGTTGTGACAACATGAAGGAATTGTGTGGAACCCAGTATTTTTTACAATATATATTTGATGTAAGCTAACACATGCACTAAATACAGTGGTTCCCAAAATAGGGATTGGGACCCCCTGGAGAGTCGCGGGACAATGACAGGGTGTCACTTGGTGATTTCCAATAGTCAAATAAATTTTTATTAAACTATTTGAATTACTATATTTTATCCATAGTCCACAAAAGATAAAAATAGTTAATTGTTACATAAAAAAACAACAACATGCAAATAAAAAGCCATCAGCCTTTCAATTTTTTTTCATAGAATTGGTTTGTTTACGTTAGATTAACAACACAGCAAAAGTGTCAGCTGCAGCAGATTGATTTTATAGCACTAGGTTAAACTTTCTGACACTTTTATGGCAATCAAAGACATTAAAAATAAATACAGGTCAAGACTGAACATTGAGAATGATCTCTGAGTGGCAGTCTCCAAAATTAAACCAAGAACAGACTTATGCTGAAAACATTGTGCCCATGCACCAATCACTTTAGGTGAGGTTAAACAAATTAATAAATGTCTATAAAAAATCTATGGTTGTTAGACTATTGCACTTTTTTGTGTTGTCAAAATGCTCGTGTTTATATAGGCTTATTGTTGTTTGCGAACAATTCACTGGCATTTTTATTTTGGGGGTCGCGGGCTGAAAAGTTTGAGAACCTCTGCACTAATAAATCAACAGGTGTATATTTACCTCATGCTAACTAAGATTAATATATAATTGAAAATGTATTGCTCAGTGTCAGTTTATATTAGTTAACTAATGGACTTTTTTTGCTGTGTTGTTAACATTTTTATATTTTTGTAGAATAAAAAGCCAACTTCTTTTCCTTGTGAAGATTAATTGTATATCTATATAAGATTCTCTGAGCCTCAGAAATGATAAAACCATAAAATCAAAAAAACATTATTGTTTTTTTGATTTTTTTAAAAATATTAATTGTTATCATTTTAATTAGACCGTACATAAGCTTTAGCACTTTAATAAGTTTTGGATTTTGTTTGTTCATCCTCCACCAGCCAAGAACATCCATTCCATTTTCCATGACAGCGGTTTTGGTGAGTGACCTCGTCATTTTCCCTGTCAGCTTGCTGTACATTTTCCCACTCCGCAAATTTTCTCTTTTGGACTTCTCCGTCATCATTTGTTTCACATTTGCAGGGATGGGTTTTGATGTTGTAACAACTGATTTGATTACTTTCTCACGATGATTAATTTCATTTTTGAATTTTACCACATTGTATAAAAACATAAACACTTGTCTGATGTCATAGAACACATTTTTGCCTGCAGTTTTTCCCAATCCGTTTGCACGATTTGATTAATATCTTCGTATCCAAATACTTTATAAATAATATTATTAAAAAATACAATAATATACTTTGTTGTTTATTGTTTTTTGAAAATATTTAAATTCTTTTTTTTTCAGCTAGGCCTTTGTAATATTAAAGTTCAAAATGGCTTAAAACGGTTTAATTCATTTATATTGTACTGTATATTCCTAAATCGTTATAGCTTTTGTTTGTTTTATATTGGTTTATTTAATGCTTTTATTATATCCGATATTTGTATACCTTTAAATAATTTCAATATAGCTTAGGCTATTTTATCTAGATCTAAGAAATTGTGTTGAGCCTACAAAAGTGGAAATTTGTACAGTTTTATGTCTTTCTGTTGTATTCATATGTGAATACAAATATGTATTCATTATTTCCAAAATAAATAAAGACACCCAGCTGCTCGAGGCATCGACGGAGCTGAATCGAGCGCTCTTTTGCCCGGTCTCTCACACAAAAATACATGCATTTAAACATGCACAAACACAACTGAGTCAATGGAAAAGCAGTTGTTACTTGCGCCACCTGGTGGCTATTGCGTAAAGCACAATTTGTTTTATGTGAAAAGGCAGCCTTTGCAGCTGCAGTACTGCGCATGACTGCGCGTGACTAATTGCAGTACTGCTCATGAAGAAACGTGTATATGCATCTGTATATGCAGGGTGCAGATTACAGGGGGGTTTGGGGGTGATTGACTCCCCTAATGATCCCTCTGAAGGACGTCAAAACCATTTGTATGGGGGTCAGCTCTTTAAAAATGAGAAATAATTTTTTCTGATCTATTAAATAATGATATTAATAATTCAAGTGTAATTCAAAAAATACATTTGTTCACCCCTATAACGGTTCATACCATAGTGAATACAGATCTAGAGTACCAATAGACACCGTAAGTGTTCAAAAGATACTTCTCTGCACTGGACAGGTTTTGTCCCGTATTTTTTTTAATCTTTTTTTAAAAGTAGCTTTTCATGCAAATCATTCCACACACATTTTATGAAGACGCCTCATTTCCTACTTTTGATTGGGTAATACTTGATGTCATCACTAGTTTGATTTTTCTTTGGCCAGTGAGGAGGGCGTGTCTTTTAAGCAGAGTCTGTCAAGTCTTGTCAGAGAGTTGCTTAATAGCAGATGCTTCTCCAAGTAACCCCCCCGCGTCTTAAAGTTTCAGAGTTTAAACGCAAGCGGCTGCAAAAGTACCGCAGAGAGTGGGAGTAAACATATACCTGGCTGCAGAGTGGTAGAAATTGTTATCAAGCCAACTGCACAATTTGTCGGAGAGCGTTCTCTGTGGCTCATGCGGGACGTGCGACAACATGCCTCCGGAGAGCAGCATTCCCGCAATGACAGAGCTCACAAAAATCAATGCACAGTCAGAGTTCTTCGTACCCCAAGTCTCTCCTGAAGCAGACATGGTAATGACAGTGACCCGGTCCTTGAAAACCTAGCTGGAGTCATTTTTTTATTTATTTATTTTTTATTTACTGTTTTCTACATGATATAAAGAACAGTCTGTGAAAATAATAAAAATATATGTATTTAATATTAACTGAGTAAAACCATATCAACAACTGAAATCACAGTGAAATGAATGGCTACAATCAAACTTTATCTCAGAATTAGATTTGGCCCAGCCTAGTTTTCACACACTGGGTCACAAATTGTAATTTGTAAAAATTCTGTAAATTCAATGTAAGCGGATCACGTTCCAATGTAATATTATGATTTGGTTGTTAAGATTAAGTCAGGCACATAAGCATTAATTTATTACATGAAACATTACATTTATTACATTAATAAACAACATAATGTCTATGTAAAGAAAATAAACTAGTAAATTGCAAATTTCCATATTTTTAAATTAGAAATAGGCTATAAAAACGGTACTAGCTAATGTTTGTAGCTAGTTTATGGATGTGCTGTTTCCATGTTCGGATAGGTGTTACTGCAAATAATGACAAATATTTTAGCCAAAATCTGTTATCAATACCACCCTTCAAAATTAGGTTCATTTTCTCCTGTCCTCTAGGTTATATATAAAGCTTTAAATAACCTAGCTCCTGTTTATCTAACCAACCTTCTGTCTCGCTACAACCCAACCCGCTCTTTACGATCTCAAAACTCAGGGCTTCTGGTAGTACCTAGAAAATCAAAGTCGAGTAAAGGAGGTCAAGCCTTCTCATTTATGGCCCCTAAACTCTGGAATAGCCTCCCTGATAATGTCCGAGGCTCAGACACACTCTCGCTCTTCAAAACTAGATTAAAGACCTATCTTTTTAGCAAAGCATACACTCAGTGCAGTACATAGCGGTATGACGCATGATGTGCCCCACACATGATTTTGGTTCTCGTTTATATACACTATGAACAGCAGCTACGCTAATTATTCTCCTTATTCTGTATTTCCACCTGGGGGTACTCATCTCGAGGCCCTCAGACTATGCAGTGCCACTGACGCGATCCGAGACCAGCGACGAGATGATCCCAAGGTTTTCTGGACCAGGCCGTATCCTGAGCAGCTGCTGTGGTGGTCATCGTAGAGTGAGAGCATGAGACTGACTCCTGTGATGCTCCAAGGACAGACGAGTCTTCGCTGAGGTCAAGCTTCTTGCGCCTAGACTGCAGCTCTGCACAAGACGTTTGGCCATAGGGGAAATGGTCGTGCCCAACTGAGCCAGGTTTCTCTCAAGGTTTTATTTAAATCTTCACTTTCGCTAATTGGTGAAGTTTTTTCCTCATCGCTGTCGCGTCTGGCTTGCATGGTTCGGGGCCTGTAGAGCTGTGCATCGATGGATTTGCTGTTCGGTGTTTGGACTCTCAGTAGTGATTATTAACCCACACTGAACTGAGCTAAACTGAACTGAACTTAATCTCTGAAAACTGAACTGACACTGTTTCAATTCACTATAATCTTCCATGTGAAGCTGCTTTGACACAATCTACATTGTATAAGCGCTATACAAATAAAGATGAATTGAATTGAAAAGGTAATGAGTTAATTAAATACCTCAATACTGTTACTTAACTCAACTTTTTTAACTCAAATGGTTTGTAGTAATTGGTTTCCTCAAACGTTTTGAATTGTCTTAACTCATTGGGTTTTACAGTACTCAGAGTTCTCTTTATTTATCGGGTTTTACTCTACTCAAATTGCTTCATTTACTCAAATGGATTAAGTTCACAGTACTAGATTCACGGTTTGAGTTACCTTTACTTTTTTGGGTTTTACAGTTTAGTAAAATAGGTGTTTGTAACTAGATATAGCCTAAATATAGTCAAATTAGATGCATAGTTTGACCTAAAGTAATGTCTGAAATAGCTAATCAGAGTTTACGGATTAATACAGTAAACTGACATAGCTAATCAGAGTTTACTGTAGGTCACAATGCACCAAACATCTCTCAAACACTGAAAACCTACATATATTTTATTTATAAATTAGATAGATACATCAATGTGACTCACTGAAACATGTATTACACATCATTGCCAAAAAAGTAGACCCCCCCCCCCATCGTCAATGTATAATTTGCACACATATGGAAAAAACAATCAGTAGTTTTTAACAATCAACACATTTAGTTAAAAAAAACTCAAAACTATTTCTTTGTTCAAAAGTAAACTACAAATTTAGAATACGTTTCGACGAAACATTGAGATTTAATTTTAAGTATGCGCAACCTCTGAAAAATATATATATATATTTTTTATTTTATCTTAAAGCAGACATGCCTCAAGTCAGCCTGGTGCTACAGTATTTCCATATGACAGGCTGGCCTCATTAACACAGGAAACAATACAAATGGACTTGGGAAAGAGACCCCATGATGTCTCATTTGTGTTGTTCAAATCATTTCTAGCACAGTGGGAGTGATTTTATCTGAACGGGTCTGCGGTTGGAGTCCGGCAGCAGCGCACAGCAGCACATCCCGCTGTTAGGAAAAGGTGAGAGTTAAAAATCAAGGCTGTGGGATCCAGTATGAGGGCAGACGTTTTAAGGCAAAGCTCTGCAGGTGAAGCCAGCGAAATACCGTACTGTAGGCTTTTACGCTATAATTACTCTCCAGAGAACAATCACTGCACACTCAAACTCCACATGCTAATGCCACTTAAATAATGATGGTATTTAGAGTACATACATGACACTGATTTCAGCTATTAATAAAACACTTTTTATATGTTCTGCCTGTTTCATTTACATGTTAATTGTGGGTTTGAGGGGTCTGAAAACTGAAACATTTGAAAACAGGTTTCAATGTTCATAAAAACAATTACACAGTCTTTATCTCTGTGTTAACTATAAAAAAGTGATTATGTATTATGCCTGACATTGACAACCAAACAACAAAAGTGAAAAATACTGTGAAAAAATATTGAGAAAATATTGTCAGCTACTTGCCTGGCAAGCATGATAACATCTTTAGTCATTTGTGTGTGGTCCCTATGAATTGTGATGTGTTTGATGCCTATATGCAAACTTTTCAAAAACACAACTGGAATAGTTTGCATAAAAATAAAAATGACCCCCTAATTCACTTACCCTCAAGTTATCCTCTGTGTATATGGCTTTCTTCTATAAAAACAATAAGTACTATAAGTAGTTATAAACTTTATTTTGAATTTTCCATGTTTTGTAATGATGTTGAATGTAGTGTTCGTATTTTTAAGCTTCCAAAAGTGCATAAATTTGTCATAAACTAACCCATAAACCAGAGGCTAACAGTTTATTGTCTTATGGCGTGGATTGATGTGTTTTTTTTTTACAACAAAAATACTTCAAGCTATATAAACTCTTTGATTATATTTACAGATTTATTATTTCCATCAAATTTTTATTTTATTTTGAATTATGTAAACGCAGAAGAAACATGCCGTAGACGATCAACCTATAGTAGTGTGCGTACAGTTAGCCCCCTGAATTATTAGCCCCCCCCCCCCCCCCCCCCCCCCCCGTTTATTTTTCCCCCAAATTCTATTTAACAGATTTTTTCAACACATTTCTAAACATGATAGTTTTAATAACTCATTTCTAATAACTGATTTATTTTATCTTTGCCAGGATGACAGTAAATAATATTTTACTAGATATTTTTCAAGACACTTCTATACAGCTTAAAGTGACATTTAAAGGCTTAACTAGGTTAATTAGTTTAACTAAGCAGGTTAGGGTAATTAGTGACAGTAAAAAGGAAAAACTAAAGAATAAATGACAAAGACATACTAAAACAGATAAAAATAATATATATATATATATATATATATATATATATATATATATATATATATATATATATATATATATATATATACATACACACACACACACACACACACACACACACACACACACACACACATACACATAAACCGAATTACCTAACCAAAAAAGCAATAAACCAAATCTGTATTTAAGATTAAGTAAGGGTAAAATTAAGCCAGTTAAAAATAAATAGACAATTGACAAATGGATTAAGATATTCAAACTCATGCTGAAAGAGGTCTACGACAATAAAGAAAAGTTGTTAGACTACTATGAAGGAAAAATAACATATTTAAATAATAAAGAGGGAAAAATTCGGCTTAGTCCCTTTATCAATCTGGGGTCAACTTATCCAGCATATGTTTTACGCAGCGGATGCCCTTCCAGCTGCAACCCATCTCTGGGAAACATCCACACACACTCATTCACACTCATACACTACGGACATATTAGCCTACCCGATTCACCTGTACCGCATGTCTTTGGACTGTGGGGGAAACTGGAGCACCCGGAGGAAACCCACGTGAACGCAGGGAGAACATGTAAACTCCACACAGAAATGCCAACTGACCCAGCCGGGGCTTGAACCAGTGACCTTCATGCTGTGAGGTGACAGCAGTACCTACTGCGCCACTGTGTCGCCAGGGAAAAAAAAGAATTAATTAATTTAAAATAATAATACAAAAAAAAAAAAAATATTAAAAAACAAATCTGGGGCCTGGAACCAAAAGTTTTTGCTTTTGATGTCTGCTTGATTCAAATTTGTAAATTTTGAAGCCAAATCTGGACCTAATCAAACAAAATAACTTATGATAACGGTCCAAAAACTAGTACACACAAATTTTTATGTTAGAGAATAATATTAAATAAAAAAACAAAATTTTTTGTTGAAATTTAGTAGTTTGTCATTTTCTCCTCCAATATTTTGCATGAATTTAAATGTATTATCTTTCTATTTCCAAAGATTTTTAGTGACTAAAATATTATTTAAATGAATATATTAATTTAATAAATCTGTTTTCTCCAAATGCATCAAAATATATAACCTATATTCACTGAGAAATGGATAATAGTATTCATTTTCAGAATGGGGTTTATGTTGAGCACTGTATATGCCACTTAATGTATGACGTAAGACATATTTGTAATGTAAGTTCTGGGAATAGTAGCAAATCCTGGGAACCACTTACCACACAGTTTGTTTACCACAGAAGATGGCAAACAGGAAAAAAACTAGTTAGCCTGGCGTTACTGTATTATACAGTACATTACAATCTAACATTGCTGTGGGACACATCTATTCCCAGAGCTTCTGCTTTGAATAGGTCTTATATCATACAATACATCATACGTTGCAAAATTTTTCAACAATGTATTCAGCAGCTTCCGGAAGTTTATGCTTTGAATTAAAAAATGTTACAAAAACATATGGACAAACTTCATAAAACATGCATTATGGGATACAGTCAACTTTATTAAATGAAATGAGTGTAGTAAACTCCAAATTGACTGAAAGGTAATTCTACTCATTTGAAAAGAGTTTTGAACTCAGTGTTGAAAAGGTAATGAGTTATTTAAATCGCTCTGGTTACTAAAGTAACCCTCGTTCCCCGAGGGGGGGAACGGAAATGCTATGTGGAAACTTCCACTATGGGGATTTCATTCAGAAAGCCAATCATCTGAAAGAGTATGTAAACGGGCCAATGAAATGCCAATGAGTTGGCAGCTTCAGCTTGCGCACCTGATGCTCGTTGCAATTAACTTGCTATAAGAGCACATGTGCGAGCAAAGCCAAAGCATAATTTTTTTAGCGGAAGAGACTTTCACCTCAACAGCTAAGGGGCAATCATTATGGCGAAGGAACATAGCATTTCCGTTCCCCCCCTCGGGGAACGAGGGTTACTTTAGTAACCAGAGTGTTCCCCTTCGGAAGGGGAACTTCAATGCTATGTGGAAACTTCCACTATGGGGAAATGTTTGGAAAACGCCATAATGATTGAACCTTACCTTCGCCCCCGATGAGAGGTTTGCCAGGCAAAGGAGCGTGAGCGCACCTGCGTCACCAGAGGCGCGGTCCTCCAACGTGTTCCCTGGCCCTTACTTATCCCACTTCAACAGAAGATTTACGGATTTAGATATATTTTTCGGGAGCCGCAAATGCGTCTAGAATAATTTCTAGTAATTTAATACGACAGTACGTTGGGAATGCGTGCAGTCCCGATAGGGAGGACGCTGCGGAGGCCACCTGCTACCCAAGTGGGGAGACTGGGGCAAATAGCATATGAACTAACCCTGAGAAGGGGGAGTAAGCATATGAAAATTAGATGGTTAGCGGTGAGGGAAGACACGGGTCCGCCTGTGAGGGGGGACTGCACCGTGGCAGTATAAGCATATGGGATCGCCTAGTGGGGATCTATACCCAGAACGCAGGCTGACCATCGAGCAGACCAGCAACGTAACGGGCCAGTGCCTGACTCCTCCGCTGAGTCAGGTGCTGGGGGCCTTGGAGGAATATCTGCAGGGTTCGCCAGCGGGGAACTTTTCTGACAGAGCGAAAAAGCGCACGTATCTCTGGGTTAGAGAGAATGGCGCAGCAAGCGTTTTACAACACCTAACCAAATTTCTCATTCACCGCGTGAGAAAATCGGCTCCCCTCAAGATTAATAAATCTTCTAATAGGTGTCGCCCAGCCCGCAGGTCTACAGTGTCTGTTAGAGAGGCGCCGCGTGCTAACGCCCAAAAGGATGCGCGCTTCGAGGATTAACATGCTGGACCCCCAGACATGAAACGCAGTGCTCGTGCCCATCATCCGAGGACAGGAAACCACCGCATCCAGAAACGCACAGTCGGAGCGACGTCTTGACGCGCTGCACGACCGTGTTGCTCTTTTAGGAAATTCGCAACAATACATACCGCTCTGGAGGACCGGACCCAAAGGACGCCAGGCAAGGGAGAAACCCAGCTCGACCATCTGCCGCTGCGTGTCACACACTCTGGACCGGGAGATCGCTCTCGTTCACTCTCTGTCTGAAACTCAGCTGGAGGAACCCTCATCGACTCTCTCAGAAGGCTGTTGAAGTCTCTGAAGTGAAAATGACGCTTTGGCTTTGCTCGCACATGTGCTCATATAGCAAATTAATTGCAACGAGCATCAGGTGCGCAAGCTGAAGCTGCCAACTCATTGGCATTTCATTGGCCCGTTTACATACTCTTTCAGATGATTGGCTTTCTGAATGAAATCCCCATAGTGGAAGTTTCCACATAGCATTGAAGTTCCCCTTCCGAAGGGGAAACCTCATTTCTTCAACTTAAATGGAGTAAGTTCACAGTACTCATATAGATTTTTTTTTTACTCAAATGATTTGTTGCAATTTCCTCAAACGGTTTGAGTTGCCTTAACTTATTGGGTTTTACTGCATGTGCTTAAATTGCTTCATTTACTCAAATGGATTAAGTTCAAAGTACTCATTAGGATTAGTTTTTGAACTTAAATGGTTTGTAGCAATCTGTTTCCTCAAATGGTTTGAGTTACCGTAACTTTTTGGGTTTTATGTTGTAGTTTTATGACAGGTTTATCTGCTATTGGAAGCTTAAAAATTGACTGCATACTGTAACACAATTATATAGCATGGATAAAATGTAAAACTACTCCGACTGTGTTTATCTGAAATAATAAAGGAAACCACAGAGTATTGTTTTTTTTATGGGTTGAGTAAATTATAGGGCAAAATTCTTTTTTGGGTGAACTATTCCTTTAGGTATATAGTTTAGATGTATTGCTGTCATGACATGTCACAAAACAGAATTGCAAACTAAATACCATTTATTTACAAAAATAACACAATTTTTTAAAACTATAAAGTTTCCATTATAAAAACAAAATTTTTGTTAAATTAATAGGTTTGTTAAATTACAAGGTCTCTTGTGGTAAAATGGCACCAAAATAGGCATTGGCCAGTGTAAGTTTCTGATGGTATGATAATCTTGGATAAAAGTATCACGGTTTCACGGTATTATGACTACTGCTCTAAAATATGTTCTTTTTTAATGTCTGGGTAAAAATCTAATTTTCCACTGCTCAAAAAAATAAAGGGAACACTTTAACAAACCAATGTAACTCCAAGTAATCCATTTATTTTTTTGAGCATAATATTTTGTAACAGTAAACATTTTAGGCTAAGTAATTAAAATGAATCATTGACCTCTGCTATTTTCATTAGTTTTAAAAACACAGATTTCTTTACAACACATTAAAAACACCCATAAAAACAAAACAAAACTAAAAAAAACGCACATACCCTAGGAAAGGTATAATAGATTATTTTAGCGGTTTTAAAACCTTTTCCTTAAAACCAGTTATCATCCCATGCTTACACCAAAATGAATGAAAATTGGGGCAAAAAATGCAGAACGGTTCACTATTGTGATTAAACTGAAATGTGTCAGTTAAAGAAAATTGTGAATTTGCAGCATTACATTTATTGTATACCTGAGGTTTATGCTTCTTCTCTGGCTCTGAGCACTAACCAATCACACACATTTATGTTGAGCTTATAAACACAATATCCAATCAATAATGTTCAAAACATTTGTACATGTTAATCATATCAATCAATATGAATAATCATAACTAAAATATCAAGAGCAATTATCAGTGATAATAATATTGCAGTTCTAAAGAAAGTATTTGACATAGAAGATGAAACATGAAGGAAAAGTTGTTCTAAAAACAAAAGTGCATTATGAAGGTAAAAAAATCAATTCCAGGGAACAAACATTGGCCCCTAATGGAAAAGTTAATTTCTGACCCTGCTCATAACAATACTTTATGTATATTTTTTTCCATTTATTATTAGACCGGAGCAGAACAGAACAAGATACTGAATTATACAATGGAGAAAAAAGCAGCATTGATTAGTCAATTCAATTACACTCCTTTCAAGTCTGATATATTGATACACAAATATTTTTACTTAACTTTAAACGCATTACACCCGGATGCCAGTATTCTTTATTTCCCACACTAAAAAAAAATCCTGGAAAATCACTTACAAAGGCCTCCGGTTTCCATAATGATCTGTTCAAATCAATGGTCTGAGACCAAGTATGAGAAAAAGCGTTCTTGATTCTTTTTCTTCGTGGACCCCTATGCTTTCCTCAATGATTTATTAAAGCAACGGGCAGCATTCTGCTTCGCTCTAAAGCAGGGCATGTTTGTCTCTGAAAGGGCGCCATTTTACAAAATAATTAATGCCATTTTAGGTTGGCCTATAGGAGCCTGATATGCTTGAGATCTTTGCAATGGTCCATTAAGTACGAAACTTTGCCGGAGCCAGGCACAAAACTCGCTTTAATTAAGCCTACACGCTACATCACACCACCGCTAGCTGCTTTTAAAGGACAATTGCGTTTTTACTCGGTGACAGCCGACTAATGTAGTGACATGGAACAGCGCTACTCTAATGCACGAAGGCCGGCACCAAAGAGAATGCACAACACAGCACATTTTACCTTTCTTTGGCAAAAGAATGGCCTTCCCATAATGGCTTTGGGAACATTAGGAAGAAAATAGAAAAAGCGAAAGGCCGAGACGGGAGGAAGAGACGAAGAATATGCCATGTCTGCTTGGAAGAACAAAGAGCTGATTAAATTACCCTCAAGCTTTTATCCTCTTACATCTAATCACAGATGAGAGGTGCTGTTTTTCACACCTTGCTTGTGTGTGTTTTTTTGTGACATTCAGTTTGCCTTATTTAAATTTGACAGCCTAATGGCTCAGTGTGGCCAATCTCTCCACCCTTTCTTCCCTTTCGGTGGCCCTCTCCACCTCTCACATGCTCTTTTCTCATTACAGCTCATGGTCAACACGCAGAGACACGGGGCCGCAGTAATGGTTTCAGCCCGCAGGAAATTGCAAATGCCCCATAATGAAATATCGCAATCTGTGGCCGTAAATCAATGGCATAGAGGATGATGCGTCCTCCATCAAAAGACTGTAATACTCATCCTCCTCCAGAGTGGCTGATTGGTGATGATGGAGAAGAGTCCTTCTCGTCTTGTTAAGTTCCTTTTCATTCAATCCTCTTATCCGGCCTGCCAATAATGGAAAACAGGGCCTGTTGTGTTCAGGTTCATGATAAAAACCAGGGACAAACAGAATGAGTTTGGCCTGCTTAGACACAAAAACCTCCCTAGAATAGCGGTGGTTGTGGTTATGCGAAAAACAAGCACTTTACCTTGAGGAAGACGAGCAGCGGGGCCGAGGGAAATAATACATACAATGTTAAATGAGCAGTAAGGGTCACGCTGAATGAGATTTCAAGAAATATGTCCATGAAGACACATTGTACGGCGGAACGAGTGGACTCTACAAATGATCGATATTCTACCGCTGCTCTATATATAAGGCTCATAATGACTAATGGCAAGATAGGAAGAATCTTGTCATTAGATGGGAAAGTATATATTTCAGTTGTGTCTGTAAGGGCTTTTGTGGCCAAAAGAGTTCATGGTAATGATAAACTGTCAAATCTATACTAAGCATGTCTTGAAAAACTATATTTCAACCAAGGTATATTAAAGTTTCTAAAACCATATAAACCATATCTAAAACCTTACCAAGTATTTTATTAGGGACTGAGCACCTACGGTGTGTAGGCCCTATTGGAATTGCTCCATTTCTTCTTCTTCTCTAGAATGAATCGTTTTGAGGGTCTAAATATGCCCGAAAACTCACGAAACTTTGCACATGCACCAGAAGTGGCGAAAATGTACATTTGTTATATATATTGTTTTGGAAGTGGGTGTGGCAAAATGACTCGACAGCGCCACCTATGCACTTTTGTCGGACTGGCCCCCGAGCTACGATTCATGCACACGTACAAAAATTGGCAGACACAGCAAAATCAGTTTTTGCTATTTTCAGGTGTTGTATTTTAACGAACTCCTCCTGGGGATTTTATCAGATCAACACCAAAATTGGTGTGATTTTCTCAGTTTTAAAAAAAATATTTATCAGCTTAAATTATTATTGTCCACTGTTCTCTGTCATCCTAAGGTCACCGGTCGGCGGTGAGCCCGGGTGCGCGGTCCCTTTCATCGCTGCTTGCAGCTTTAATTTTATTTATTTTTTTGAAAATAAATGTTACCTAAAAGAACAAAAAAAAAATCTTTCAAATTATGTAGGCATATTTATGTTTTAATACACAGGTAACGCTGAAAGTAGGACAGGAAGTGATGATAAAGTGAAGCAAACTTTGTATTTCTAAGAATAACTCTAAAATTACTTTATTTCAATTCGATAGAACATAGGGGCAATATTAATCCAGTAATCATCAGTGTTGTGCAAGTTACTTCCAAACTATATGTAATACATTACAAATTACTTGTTACTGTTATTTAAAATTAATCCCTTACATTACAATATTACTGTCTCAAAATTGTAATATGTTACATTACTCGTATATTACTTTTTAATTACTTTCACCAAAATAACTACAGAATTACAACTTAACATTTTAAAATGACCAATACTGCAGAGCATTTTAAATCCAGTAGAAAGGGATATGATGTAGCAGAACGACTGTGACCTATCCAGGCTACTAACAATATAGTATATAATTGGCAACGTGAAGGCTCAAGACCATACATAAGGCTCAAGACCTTAACATTTTTGGCTGTATGATGAGATATGATGAGATGAGATATGATGAGATATTTCCAGTTTTAAACACTTAAAGACACAGAGAATAGACGTTGGATGTAAAGAATACGTTTTATTTTAAAAACATTTATTAAACATCTAAAAGGTGCACCATACTAATCAAATAAAAAACATTTAAACTAAAATATAACGAACGCAAGCAGAAATGTAACTTATAGAAAATAGGGAAAAACTTCATAAGGTATTATTAGTCTACTGTACTATTCACTCTTCAAATAATTCTTACTATCAATCTCATTTTATCATGGCAACTAAAATAAAGTGAATTAGTCTCTGTTGTCTTCCACATTGTTGATGAGATTGTGGAAGACATTTTCCCTGTCATCCTCTTCATTTTGAGGAAAAGCTGTTCCACAGGGCCCCTGAACACACATATTGGCATTTACTGTGTTTTGAACAGTATTATAGTAAAGTACTCCAATTAATCTGTTGTGGTAATACTATAGTTGCCAGGTAACACAACAAGTGTACAAATAAAACAAATAAGACTTTCTCCAGAAGAAAAAATATTATCAGACATACTGTGAAAATTTCCTTGCTCTGTTAAACATCATTTGGGAAATAATTTGGGGAACAAATGACCCAGTGCTGTATTTTTTTTACAATATAGGGTATATTATACTACAAATCACCACACTTTACTGTAGTAAAACTACACTTTGTATTTAATTTTATTAGTTCACTATTCTTAATACTACAGTATGCTGAAGCATTCATTAACAAGTTGTAAATAATACTAGCCTAAAACATAGGCAGTATACCTAACACTCAAAAACACAAGAATTTATTATAGAATTTACCTTAACCTGTAGGTAAATAGTGTAGTAATATATAAACCACATCAACATTCTTGAGATAACAATTTAACAGGAGGATCTCTGGAGAGCAAAAGCATGAAAAGAGGAGGAAACACAAGGCACAAATTGTGAGTCTGCATCATCTGACGGAGCGAGAGCAGATCATTCGCACGTGAGCAGCAGTGTTTTGAGTGCACGCGAGGAGTTTTGTCCACGGACAGAGGAAACGGATGCGTTCGCTCGCTCGTATTACATGAATGTGCTCTCGACTTGTAATACTGCGCTTACGACATTTGTCAGTGTAATAATGCCAAATGCACGTACGTCCATCTCGCAAATGTACTGTCTTCTGCCATTTTCATATATTTGCCACTTTTCCTTTGCGCGTTAGAGCTTAACGTTACTGCGAACTGGGCTGAGCCAATAGCCCCGGACCTCGAGCTCAGAGGCTGAAATCATTCCGCGTTCAAAGTAAAAAGTTCCAATAGCCAGAGGGAGATTAATGACAACACACACATATGTTCACTCACCACGTACAGGAAATAGAACTGCTGTTTTTTTATTTGTTAATGTCTTCCGGGTGAAAAGTTTGTTGTAACGCACGTGCTACTGAACATGTACCAAGTAAAATATTACAGAAAATGTATTAGTAATGCCTTACACTACTGCGTTACAGGAAAATGTTATACGTTACTGTAATACATTACTTTTGTAACGCATCACTCCCAACACTGGTAATCATTAGTATACAGTATTTAGTTGATATATGAAACAAATAAATTGGTTATTTTATTAATTTAATGTATTACATTTGAATTGATCGATTGATTGATAGATTGATTGATTTAATATTGATTGAAAGAAGGACATGTTGACAAAAAAATCTAAATTTAGTCATTTGTCTTTATCAAATCTACTTTAGTGCTTGGATTTCATACTTTCTAATTGATTGATTGATTGATTGAAGTAATCTTATGTCATAAAAAAATTTCTGATGACATTTGACCTTGATACATAGTTGTTTAATTTTATACTTCAAAGTTTTTAAACATTAATTAAGATTCAGAAACAATAATATAGTTATTTTAAAACTTCACATCAGCAATACCTCATGAAGAACAACCAACACCCATATACTTATATTAAAGAGCCTCTATTATGGGTTTTTAATGACCTTCCATGCTGTGTGTAACACAGCTCTAAGTGAAGTGAAATATCCAGCTAAGGCTTAAATCTGAAAGTGCATCATGTTTAAAACTATTGATTCATCTATAAAAAATTTGCCTCATAGTGGTTTGAATGAATTGCCGCTTTTACAAGTATTTAGCCGTGCCGATTTGGAACTCAAGCCCCGCCCATTTGCTGCACACGCAGACCCGGGAAAATTGAAACCCCTGGCCCCGCCCACAAACACTGTAGCAGATCCTGGTTGAATCATGTCGCGAAGATGCTGTGCTCTGAAGTGTGGGGGAAAGTTAGTGTTATTCTCCCTACCTAAAGATGAGGCTGCAAAGAGTCAGTGGTTGAAATTTATTTTTGCTAATATACCTCAGCATTATAGCCCCATCCTTGTGCTGTGTTCCTGTCATTTTTCTGACAAGTGTTTCAGCAAAATACACGCTTACAACGGGGGATTCATCGGCCATTTGTTAAAGGAAGGATCAGAAAAGACTATTGATGTATGGGACTTTGTCAGAGCTTGACAGGAACTTTACAGTACACAGTTCATGAATCAGTTTCTTCCTCCATTTCACAAGTATAAGTAACTTAAGTGCGATTAAAATGGTTGCCTCCTTTTTTTCTCTAGCTTGCAAATTATGTATTTGTGTTTTTTGTTACTTGTAACTGCTTGTACTGTATCTGGTTAACTCTTTATATTCTCATATCGTCTCTAAAACCACATTGTTAACGTGACACTTTTTTTGCGGATTAAAATGCGCTCGTGAGCTCGTGATCCTCTGCCATTTATCGTTGCTATGGCCACTGTCAGCTGTTCCTACACACGTGTGGCGGGCAGGTTTCAAAATAGTTCAGCTTTTGCCACTGTGTGGATTAATACTGAATGTATGTCATTGTTTTTACTTATGGTTAAGAATAGAGCAATATATGCTGGTGTTAAACTGCATTGCTTTATTGCACTCCTGCATTGGGCTCACACATACACTCTGCACTCTGATTACTTGTTGATAAGCCGTGCTGAGCATTTCTCTCTGACCAGACCAATCAGCGCAGATTCGCATCGTACTAAGGAGGAACAAATGAAACGCTGAACGAATCATATGGGAGTCATTGGTATATTTAGGTAAAAATAAATGCATATTATAAGACAATGAAAGTGTTTTTTGACCTTGCATGCGTATCAGACTGTTGTTGGAGACACCCAAAACCAAAATGTGACCTTTTTTAATGCATAATAGGGGCTCTTAAATTTTATTTATATCAATTAAATTTATATAGAATGGTGTCAACTTAGCAACAAAATGCATTTTTAAGCCTATATTACTCCGTCACAACCTGGTGGCTGTGGACCAATGTACGTACATCGGTTGTATGCTCGTTATTGCAGTACATTGTGCGATGGATTGAGTGAGCGCACTTCAGAACATCCACTATGGTTTTGGATAACATGGCTGCTCCCTGAAATTGTGCACTATTTAAAGGTTTAAGGGGCGATTTTGGATTCAGCCATAGATACTGTGATACTTCTTTCCTTGTGTTTGGCTAGGCAGAACCTCTGATTTTAGCACTACAAAGTTTTGAATCTGGTAATCATGGAACATTATTTCTTGCACATGACCACAAAGAACTAAATTGTAGGCATCCAAAGTCTTGTAGGCCTTTAACTTTTCTTTTGTAAAAACACTTGGAGTTTCGGGCCAATGGATGCTTGGCCATTTCGTGTCATCCAATATCCATTAGGATTGCTATCGCAAATGGATCTGTCAGACGAACGCCACTCACGAACGTTAATTTTTGCTGAATAATTTTGCTCACCACTGGGTGACAAGCTGTTATAATACGCTAAAAGCATTATGTAAGTAATATATATATAATATGTAATCAATATAACTAATAAATATAATATCTAATACAACAACAAACTCTGTACTGCATTGGATGTAGGTAAATGCTAGTAAATGCTAGCACTCCCATTTTTTTCTGCAACTGCGATGTGCGCGTATCCTGAATGTTGGTAACTCACCTATTAGTATTTACTCAAAGAGACAGAACATTCAATAACTTAAAAAGCACAACTGATAATCAAGAATATACTGAATTTGGCCAAACAAACTGTGCTTGTTAAATAAGTTAGCTGGTTTCCAACTCCTAGTGATCAAAGCTGCTCTAATCCTACTCAGCACTACTGGATTAGTAAAAGCACGAGGCTAATGAACTCTGCATGGATGCTCTCATTACAAGCCGTGCTGAGATAATAGAGCAAAGGTTTCGAAGGGAAAGCTTGCCATCCTCCACTTCTATCCTCTTCACTCCCCATCACTCGTGACCTGGAAGACGTCTGGACTAATCACAGGGTTTGTAAGCCACTTCTGAAGCAGAGGTAAGTCCCAACCCCTGCCTGGATGCAATAGGAACACCGCAGTGAGAAGCAAAATGAGCCAGCCTGTCCGACAGAGACAGACTCTGAAAATTCAGCTCCAGCACCGGCGGGATAGCTGTTTACCTGTTCGCCATGAGCCTGGAGCTCGCTGGGGACAAAAGGGACAAAAACCTCGGCTGCAGACGAGCGCAGTGGGGAGGGGATTGCACTACACCTGATTGGATGATTGATGGCAGCAGGAGATCCAATCAGGGCCTTTCAGCGAGTACAGTTTGTTTAAGTGGACTGGCAGAAGGTATTTCAGTCTGTCTGGCCCAGCAGGGTCGACATTTGGATTGCACGTTTCAGTTGGATGAGGGAGAACCAGAGGGGTTGGGTTGAGCGGCGCAAAAGCGCTACCAGCAAGTAACCAATGCCGACTGCCAAGAAAAACCTCATAACCATGGCAACTGGCGAATAAACGCGGGCCCTCTTTTTGAGCATTATTGGCGCTCATGTCCGTGTCTTTGCTTTATTTTTCTTAAGCAAACAGCTGTCTCTTGTTCCAGGGGGAGCAGAGAGCGCTGTAGATTCTCCTTGTTTAATGAGCGGTTTGACAGGAAACGTCTTCACCCAAGGGGCTTCGGAGGAGCCGCTCGACTGGGAAAACATGCCGCTACTTGCCCAGCGCCCACCCGCACGCAATTAATCACAAATTCAATTGCCTAAACATCTGATGGGAGGCCCGAAAGATGTGAAATGTGAAATTGGTTGAGGATTGGTTTGACGGAGCTTGTCCTTTTCTCAATTCAGTCTTGCAAAACAATGCTCTTTTAACGTGATCTTCCCCCCTAAGGAGGTGCCATTGTTCCTAGCGATCATCATTTGTGGGGGAAAAAATAGCTGCTATGTCATAACTCTGACAGCATGGAGGTGTTGCTAATGGTTACTGTTGGGAAAATGAAATGAGTCTGGTGTTGCGTGTCATTTTCGGTCATTGTATCTGTCCTCTGCGGTGTTGTATTTCCACAATTCATTGATCTGTATTGGACAGAAAAACATTCTGCATTCTTACATGGAAGAATTCCAATAGATCCGGCCAAAGATTACAAAAGCTTATGGCTTGTAACACAATGAAGCAGGTATTGATTTGGTCACAGCGGCTGGTTCGAACCGGTGACAGATTTAAGTGTTCGAGATATGCTCAGGATGAAACTCATTCCGCCTGCAAACCTATAAATCTGCCCTAGTAGAGTTTTTACACATGGCATATACTGTACAAACAGCATCCGTTCACACAAACGCAATACTCTATTCAATTCAATTCAAGTTTATTTGCATAGCACTTTTCACAATAATTATAGTTTCAAAGCAGCTTTACAAAAGGTGCACATTAATGGATTACAATCAGATTTGGACAGTTAAGGTTATTAGTTACTAATAACTTTTCACTCTACTATATACAAAACCTACAGGAAGAATTATTCTGCTGCAACATATTACTTGTTTTAGAAAGAATATTACTAGTTTTCTAGTTTTTAATTTTATTAGGCACACAAGATTAATGTGCTAAAACTTTAATAAGCAGTATTGTTAAAATATTGGGTTTATTCAGTATGGAGAACATATAGTGACTAAAACCTATGACTTCAATCTCAATAAACGTGTATCATATACACTACCTAAAGTCATCTGGAATGGCAAAGAAAGGGTTCTTGCAGGACTCCCAGAGTTCATCAAGACTTCACTTTGAATTCATCTTCAATGCCTCCTCCTTCATCTTACCCCAGACATGCTCAGTAATGTTCATGTCTGGTGACTGGGCTGGCCAATCCTGGAGCACCTTGACTTTCTTTGCTTTCAGGAACTTTACCTGAAGTATCCTCCTGAAGAATTCGACCTCTCCTGTGGTTTGTAATGTAATGGGCACCTCAAATATCTTGATACCTCAGGCTGTTGATTTTGCCATCCACTCTGTAGATCTCTTGCAGGCCCTCATACTGAATGTAATCCCAAACTATGATTTTTCCATCACCAAACTTGACTGATTTCTGTAAGAATCTTGGGTCCATGTGGGTTCCAATAGGTCTTCTGCAGTATTTGTGATGATTGGGATGCAGTTTAACAGATTCATAGGAAAAATCTACCTTCTAACACTTTTCCAAATGATTAACTAGAAGTCAAGTTATTGTTTGTTGCTCTTACAACTGGGATCGACGACAAAACTTTTGTCAGGTAGTGTATGATTTTTAATAGTTAGTTCAGTTAAAAATATATAAGTACAATTAAACAGTATGACACAGAATAAGTCCTTAACATGTTCTATAACTACTAACTTAAAAGTAAAAACTCATCTTCATCATAAAGTATTACCAGAAAGAGAGAGAAAATTGAAAATTTACTCACTATTTGAAGAGTTCAGATGCAAAAGCTGCTAAATGCCATTTCCGCCAAAAATAAGATAATGACATTGAGTGAATTCTTAAGGCACGTAGTACACCATCAACAAATAGATTTGCTTCTAATCATCCAAATCCCAGCATCAGCGCATTCAGAAATAACAGTTTGTTGGCAAAAGCTGCTAATCGCCACTTCCCTTTGACAGCAAAAGCTGCTATATCACGAGAACCAATCAGAAGGTGCGAATCTAATTACAAGTTTTTAATGTAGCAGCGTGCTGATACACCGGCTTTTATGAGGAGACTGTTTTATTCTGCTATCGATTTCGATTTTAAAAGACGGAGTTTAATGAACTGGATGAGCCTGTCCGACTGTCAGTGAATGGCAAATGAAAACGTCCCTTACCTCAAAACTCTGCATTATAAGGAAAAGAAAACACAATGTACAGTCGGAAGTGTAGCATTCATTCGTAATGTTTTTTTTTTGCGCAGCGACGCTACTTTAAATAAGTCTGACTTACTATACGTTTAACGCTAAGTGCGTTTCACGAAAGAGAGATTTTAGATGCTGTTCTTTTATCCCACCTGGTGTTCTATGAGGATAAACAAGAGACCAAGACCTTAAGTATGGTGAGAATAAATGAATGACAGCTTCTAAAAGTGTCTGAGAGGCATCCCCTTTTGGCCCAGTAGTAGATACCTTGTTTTTTTAGCTAATATAAGCAATTTTTTAAAAGATAAATATAATGTATAAAACTATACATAATTTATATTACTTCATAATACCTATACATCTGATGAGCTTTTTATATTAATGGACAATGCACAGATATTGATGTTTCACAATGTTTTTACACAACATTATTTGAATCTAACAAGTTTAGCTTATTTGGGATTTAAATTTAATGTAAGTAGAGCAATGTTTACATTGCTCTATACATTAAATCTAAATCCCAAATATCAGAAATGACAACAGATTGTTAAGATTTAATTCATGTCAGTTTTAATGTTATTGATTTCACTCATTCATTTTTCTTCACCTTTTTCTCTGGTTTACCACAGCGGAATGAACCACCACTTACTTGACAGATTTATGTATTTTTAATTTCAGGTGGTTTGTGTAATGTGTTTTATGTTTGGTAAAATAATTTCTAATTGCATCTTTAGTGATTTTTCAACTAATTACAATGTCTTGTCCCAATAGGTGGATTTAGAGCAAAAAAAGCAGAAGTGGATTTAGCTTGTTTTAACGCAAATGAAAATTTACCTTGTTAAAAACCAAAGAATTGTCTAAAGTGACATTTTTGAAAAAAAGGTATTTTATTTACTAGCTAATAACCTTATCATTAAATGAAACTCCTTAACCTAATCAGAGGAGCCTGATAGAAAATGCTCATTTGGGTCTGATGGATTTAGAGGGTTTTGCATCTGAACTCTTTATTTACTCTCCCTCAAGTAGTTCCAAACCTTTATAATTTTCTTTATTCTGTTGAACCCAAAAGAAGATATTTTGAAAAATGCTGAAAATCTGTAACCAAACAAACACTATGGAAGTCAATGATTACAGGTTTTCGCTCTCTTGTCAATATCTTCTTTTGTGTTCAACAAAAGAAAGTAAGTCAACAGAGAATTATTAATGATGACAAAATTGCTGTTTTTTGAGCGAACTATCCCTTTAATCTACTTGCAATTTCGACAGAAATCTCAATCAATCCCACTGTTCTGTTTTACATATATGTATATACAGTATAGCCTACACAGTTACACTTGTAATACTGAGTCAATAAAAACACAAACTACACACACACACACACACACACACACACACACACACACACACACACACACACACACACACACACACACACACACACACACAAATTAACACATTCTCCATTTTCACCAGTGAAAGCTTATCCCATTTCTTCAGAAATTTAGATCTCGGTAGCTGTAAACTTCTTAGTCTTGTAAAAAGCATTGATTTTTATTGTGAGTGACTATACATTGATCATTTCAAGACATCGAATGATGTTTCCAGCAGAGAAATCGTTTTTTGGCATCTACAAGTACACATCTTTTGCGAAAAGTGGAAAATCCAGCGTCCTCCCGTTAACGCACTGTAGGATTCACACACCATTAAGTGAAGATGGGTTTGTGTGCATAGATAGTGTTTCACAGCATACAGGAGAGTTTAATAATCACTAAGGTGAAATTCACACCAGGATTCCACCTACAACCAGCAATGCCTCAAATAACCCATCCGTGAAATGCATCAACACATGGAAATTAGGATGTGCATAGCCTATATCTGTACACTATTTGCTTAATGTTTATTCATTAGAATCTGTTCAGCTGCAGCTGGAGAATGCATTGCGGTGAAGGTGCCGTTGTGTTTATAAACAATGCAAAGGTTTGTTTTCTGGAAGTCAGTGCGCTTTCTGCAAACTCAAAATTAGAATTCTACCGGCAAATCACAATGAACACTTGAGTCGCTCGATCAGCAGAGCAGACAGAGGACTGGAGGTCATTGAGTTATACTGACTCTTCATTATTACAGCATTCAGCCCTACTGTTACACAGTGCCATCTAGTGCTGGAGAGTGAGACATTCAAACTGCCATTCATTCTTCCTAAAAACAAGCTCTCTGTAAGTGTGTTTGAGTTTATGTACACTGTAAAACCCAAACAGTTAAGGTAACTCAAATCATTTGAGAAAACCAATTGCAAAAAACCATTTAAGTTCAAAAACTAATCCTAATGAGTACTGTGAACTTAATGCATTTGAGTAAAAGAAGCAATTTGAGCACAGTAAAACCCGATAAATAAAAAGAATTCAAACCAACTCAGTACTGTAAAACTCAATAAGTTAAGCCAACTCAAACCGTTTGAGTAAACCGATAGCTACAAACCATTTGAGTTAAAAACTAATCTATATGAGTACTGTGAACTTACTCCATTTAAGTTGAAGTAATGAGGTATTTAATTAAAAATCACTGAAGATATCATTAGTAGGGTATCTTCAAAAAATAAAATGATTATAAAAAATATGTTGGTCAATGTCCTACACTCAGAAGTTCCAGCACGCACATTTAATTAAATAATTAATTAAATAAATAAATCAAACAAATGAAAAAGAGAAAGAAAGAAAAACAACTTATATTAGACTATTACTATTATCTTAAAATTATTTACTATTATTATTTATAAGGAAAATACAATAAAATAATACTACTGCTACCACTAATACTAATCTGTTAGGTTTAAAAAAGTTTAATTATTTTAATTAATTTTAATTACCAAAATTATTTTGCTTCATTTATAGCTTGCTTTGCAACTAAAAACTGCTTCTGTTACCACTACCACCACTACCACTACTACTACTACTACTAATAATAATAAGTTACTAATGCTATTATTATCTTTTGTTTATTGTTGTATGTTCCCCTTCGGGAGGGGAACTTCAATGCTATGTGGAAACTTCCACTATGGGGATTTCATTCAGAAACCCAATCATCTGAAAGAGTATGTAAACGGGCCAATGAAATGCTAATGAGTTGAAATGCTAATGCTAAAGAGCACGTGCGAGCAAAGCCAAAGCATCATTTTCACTTCAGAGACTTTAACAGCCTTCTGAGAGAGTCGATGAGGGTTCCTCCAGCTGAGTTTCAGAGAGATAGTGAGCGAGAGCGATCTCCCGGTCCAGAGTGTGTGACACGCAGCGGCAGATGGTCAAGCTGGGTTTCTCCCTGGCCTGAGGTCCTTTGGGTCCGGTCCTCCAGAGCGGTATGTATTGTTGCGAATTTCCTAAAAGAGCAACACGGTCGTGCAGCGCGTCTTTTTCAAGACGTCGATCCGACTGTGCGTTTCTGGAATGCAGTGGTTTCCTGTCCTCGGATGATGGGCAAGAGCACTGCGTTTCATGTCTGGGGGTCCAGAATGTTAATGCGTTGCTCGTGGGCAGTGTATGCCATCACTCGTGGCATGTCTGATCGCGCTTAGCTCCTGCAAAAGGGCCACCCACCCCAGTTGTCCCCCGCTCCGCGGTGGGCACTCGGGCAGATCTGAGGGTTACAGTGAGAGTAAATCATCCTCGGATGGCCGCCCTCTCACTTGATGACACCGAGGCTCAGATGTCCACCGCTGCATCGGAGGTTGGGCTGTCATGATCTGATGAAGGATCCCCCCTCCCCCCTCCGCTCCCTCCCCTCGGGAGCGAGTGCGGCGGCGGCCGATCTTGAAACAGACATGATAACCGTGCTTTCCCGGGCTGTTTCGGTCGTGGGTCTGGAGATGGTTTATCCCCCAGCCCCGCGGCCGGACCGACTAGATGGGTGTATGTGGAGGATTAAAAGGCAAGACCTTCTAGCCTCCCATCCCTTTCTTCCCGGAAGTGCACAGTGGGCTCCCGCAGTCTTGAGGGCACCTTTCTCTGCCTGATTTGCGTGCGCCTCTGCCTCACCACCCTTGATGGTGGAGCAGCCAGGGAGTACGAGTCGATTCCCCAGATAGAGAGTGCCATCACGGGCCCGCGTGGTGCCTCCTTCTGCTGGAATCAGCCTCATCTCCCGTCCAAGGCGTGTTGGTCTTCTGCCTCCCGAGCCAGAGCCCACACAGCCGCGGGCCAGGCTGCACGAGGGTGGTTCCGACCCAGGCTTGTTACAAGCCCCGCACCGCACCCGACTGAGCTCCACGGACCTCAAGTCCGCTGCGTGTGCTCCGGGAAGGACGATGGCCACGTTAGTGGTCCAGGAGCGCCACCTCAGCCTAAACCTGGCAAAAATATGCGCAGAGTCGACAAAGTTCACTTTCTTGACTCCCCCATATACCAGTCTGGCCTGTTCGGCGACACCGTTTGTGGATTCACCCAGGAATTCACGACGGTGCAGTCGGATACGATGGACCATCCATGGGCGGGGATGTAAGACCACTCCCCCCCGCCGAACCATCCACATCCACTGCTTGTCGCTGAGAGCGCCCGTCTACGAGTGCTGCTCCGCCCCCGCCTGCGCCTCCGGCCAGCGGCAGCACCGAGCACCTCACAGGCAACCAGCGCTCCCCGTCCCAGGGTGCCGTTAAGTCCGGTTAACGGACCGCGAAGCACTCCTGAGACGGGCCATCCAGAGAAGAGGGAACCTGCTCTCTCCCCGGTGGGGGGCCGGGCTCCTCAGAGAGAACATTTTTCCCCTTCCCTGTATGTGATAGCTCGTATACTGCCAGTCTGGGACGCGATGAAAAGCCTTCCAGCTCGCAGGATCGGCGCACTTCGCCAGTGGCTCACGAGGTCTGGGAGGACGGTCTCCTTTCTCTCACACCTCCAGCCCTCCCCTCCGGAGTCTGGGTGTAAGGTGAGTGAATCTCTCACCTCCAGCTCTTCCGCGGGACCCCAGCGCTCCCCGGATCAGCACTCCCACTGCGCGCTGCCCCACTGCTGGTACGTCAGCGATCATAGCGACGCAGTCATTAGCGAGAGCTCTGCCTGCCTGGTTAGCGCGACCCAGCCCTCGCGGTGGCTCATACGCACGATCAGACTCGGCTATGCGATTCAATTCGTGAACGGCCTCCCAAGCTCACGGGGGTGTTTCTCACCAGGGTCAGCCCTGTGCCCGCCCCTGTCTTGCGAGAGAAGATCGCTGTCCTCCTGGCGAAGGATGCAATCTAACCGTTCCCTCCAGCCGAGATGGAGAGCGGGTTAACAGCCTGTACTTCATCGTACCTAAAAGATGGTGGGCTATGGCCAATCCTAGATCTACGCGTTTTGAACCGCTGTCTGCACAACTGCCGTTCAAAATGCTTATGCAGAAGTGCATCCTCCGGTGCGTTCGTCCTCAGGATTGGTCTGCAGCAACAGACCTGAAGGACGCGTACTTCATGTCTCCATACTCCACGCCACCGTCAGTTTCTGCGGTCTGCGTTAAGGTCGAGCCTGGCAGTACAAGTCCTCCCCTTTGGGTTCTCTAGGTCTCCGCGGGTCTTCACCAAGCTCGCGGAGGGTGCCCTAGCACCCCTTCGGCTTGCGGGCATCCGCATACTCAATTATCTCGGTGACTGGCTGATTTTAGCCCTCTCTCGGGAGCAATTGATTATGCACAGAGATTATGTTCCAGCACCTCCACCTATTGGGGTTTCAGGTCAACCGAGAAATGAGCAAATTCGCCCCCGTGCAGAGGACCTCTTTTCTCGGGTTGGAGCTGGACTCGGTCACCATGACAGCGCCCCTCTCTGGAGAGTGCGCTCCGCTAATGCTGAACTGTCAGAGTCCCCAGACGCGGATGGCACGCGGCCACACACCGGGTGACTACGCTGTGTCGCCGCGCCCTCAGCCCCTGGAACGATCACTCGTTCCTACAGGCCTGAGTGCCTCTAGGACAGGTGTCCAGAAATATTGTCATTTTGACAGATGCTTCCAGCACGGGCTGGGGGGCCGTGTGTTGCGGGCATGCAGCCGCGGGCCTGTGGAAAGGAACCCAGTTGCATTGGCATATCAATCGCCTAGAGCTGTTGGCAGTGTTCCTCGCTCTCCACTGTTTTTTTACCAGTGCTGGAGCGACAACACGTGCTGGTAGGATGGACAGTACGGCGGCGGTGGCGTATATCAACCGCATGGGGGTATCCGCTCTCGCCGCATGTCGCAGCTCGCTCGCCGTCTGCTCCCCCGGAGTCATACGCGGCGCAATCGCTGCATTCCATTTTCTCCCACCGAGCTCAACCGTGCAGCCCATTCGCTCTCACGGCAGTTTCGCCTGGGAAAATGGAGACTCCACCCCCGACTGGCCAGCTGTTATGGGCTGCGCCTTTCTCTCTCTAACTCAGAGATTTGTGCGCTCTCGCTTGAGTTCCCCACTTGGCGAACCCTCCAAACTCCACTGGCTTCACACCTGGCCCCGGGGCATGCGTAATACGCATTTCTCCAGTGAGCCTACTCGCACAGATACTGTGTAAAGTCAGGGAGGTTGAGGAACAGCTCTCGTAGTGCGCCTCTCTGGCCCAATCGGACCTGCTTTCTACTCTCCTTGTAATGGCTCCTCCCTGGCACATCCCCTGGAAACAGGGGACAGGCACCGTTTGGCACCCGCGCCCAGATCTATGCTTCACATACGGTTCATAGATGGAGCGCGGAGGACTTAGGTGACCTACCGATTAGGTAGTTAACACTGTCACTCAGGCTGAGGACCCTCTACGAGGCATGCCCACGCCCTGAGGTGGAGTCTATTCGCTGTGTGGTTCCCTTTTTCCCCGAGAAGGAGTATCAGTATCTTAAGATTCTGTCCAGGTAGACAGCTCTGCTGGTCGAGTTTGCATTAGCCAAATGGGTAGGTATCTGGAGGCATTTTTGGTCAGCGTTTTGGGCCGGCCCACTCTCACGTTTACCTGAGACCCCCGCCCACCTAGGTGCTCTAGGTGCTCTAGCGTTCTTTCAGCTACGTAGTGAACCTGCAAGCGCTGCCCACGGAGGAGGCAGACCCAGCCCATTTATTTGCTGTGTCCTTCGCGCTTTGCGTATTATACAGACCATACTCAGCTCTTTATCTGATATGCTGATCGGCAGAAGGGAAGTGCCGTATCCAAACAGAGGTTGGAACATACTGTACCCACTGAACAGTGAATGCCATCTCCCTCGCTCATCTGAGCCAGGGCGAGCCGTGTCCCCCAGGAGTGAGAGCACGCTCCTCGAAGCACGCATCCTTTTGGGCGTTAGCACGCAGCGCCTCTCTAACAGACACTGTAGAGCTGCGGGCTGGGCGACACCTATTGCGAGATTTATTAATCTTGAGGGGAGCCGATTTTCTCACGCGGTGAATGAGAAATTCCATCTTATATTCATATGCGTACTCCCGCTTCTCAGGGCTAGTCCATATGCTCTCTCGCCCCCAATCTCCCCACATGGGTAGCAGGTGGCCTCCGCAGCGTCCTCCCTATCGGGACTGCACGCATTCCCAACGTACTGTCGTATTAAATTCCTAGAAATTATTCTAGATGCATTGGCGGCTCCCGAAAAAAATATCTAAATCCGTAAATCTTCTGTTGAAGTGGGATAAGTAAGGGCCAGGGAACACGTTGGAAGACCGCTCCTCTGGTAATGCAGGTGCGCTCATGCTCTCTTTTGCCTGGCAAACCTCTCATCGGGGCGAAGGTAAGGTTCAATCATTATGGCGTTTTCCATACCTTTCCCCATAGTGGAAGTTTCCACATAGCATTAAAGTTCCCCTCCGGAAGGGGAACACTCCGGTTACTAAGGTAACCCTCGTTCCCCGAGGGGGGGAAGGGGGGGGGATGCTATGTTCCTTCGCCATAATGATTGCCCCTTAGCTGTTGAGGTGAAAGTCTCTTCCGCTAAAAAAATGATGCTTTGGCTTTGCTCACACATGTGCTCTTATAGCCAAATTAATTGCAACGAGCATTTACATACTCTTTCAGATGATTGGCTTTCTGAATGAAATCCCCATAGTGGAAGTTTCCACATAGCATTTCCGTTCCCCCCCTCGGGGAACGAGGGTTACCTTAGTAACCGGAGCGTTTTTCTATCATGCTTTAGTGATACATTCGATTTACATTTGAAAAAACAGCCTTTCACTTCCATAGTATGTTTTATCCTACTATTGATGTTACTTGCTGCTTTTTTCTGACATTTTTCCAGATATCTTGTTTCGTGTTCAACTGAAGAAAGAATTCATAAAAGGTTAGAACCACTTGAGTGTGAGTAAATGGTGATGAGATTTTAATTTTTGGGTGAAGTATTACTTTAATAGCATGCATGCACTGTAGGAACTCACCACATGGACACTAGAAGGAATCACCTTGTCCAGTTTATCTAGTAATGTTTTTAGTAATAAAGCAAATAGTGCAAAAGTTACAGTGGCAAATGTATGTTTATTCACTCATAAGCTTTATTCAAAACAGGAGTTTTGCTGTATCCAGTAGTTCGTTATAATTGTTTCTGCTCCATCTTTAAAAATTTAGCCTTCAAAAAAATGTAAATACTGTAAAAATCAACTATAACCTTTGGGTATTGTTTAAATTGACTACACTATCATTATGTCCGTTGCTGTTTTTGCCACATTGACTACCATTATAATGACATTTTTGATTGTAAAGGCATGATAGCATATATGATAATGATGATGATGATGATGATATGCTGTTTATTGTCACATATACTTCCATGTATTCACATACACTGACATATAGTGAAATTGGACCCCCCCGACCATACACAAACATTTCAGGGGAAGACAAGTCAAGGGGAGGTATTATTTAGAAAAAAGAAGTAAGATACATAAGGAAAGATAGGCAAAAAAACTCCTTCTCACTCTGCTTTAAGATTAGGGCAGAGTCAGATCAAGGATAAAACCAGCCCTGGCAACCAAGCACATAAACACATAGACAAGACAAAACATCGCAACAGGGAATGGGAACAGGGGATGTGGATATAGTCTGGCAAGGGCGGGCAGCCATCCGGCCTGCAGCTGAAAAGCGCTGGTCACAGACCCGCCTACCCCCTCCAGTGGGTGAAAGCACACGAAGGCGTGGGATGAGGGACTCGGTAGTGAAGTCTATCTGTAACTGTGCAAAGCTGCAACTGTTGCAAAGCTGCTAATTTCACCCCGATGTTTTCCAATTTGCGCTCTAATGCAGCAGTTTGAGCATTAGCATTTCTGCCCACTATAGTTTCAATCAAGCCGGCCAGCTTGGTGGGGTTTTGAGATGCGCTGACCTCTTTCATCAATCGATATCCCAGGGCGCTGCATAAGCCCATCAGCAGAAACCCTGTTATCAAAGTTCAGAATAGATAGATATCCTCAATATCCTCCAGGGACAGAGCAGCCAGGCACGCGACGCGCCACCTCTCCCACCCGTCCATCACATATCTAGCTGCAAACGTCCCAGCAGGGCAAGTGGGCTCTCCCGAGCCCAAACTTCTCGACGAGAAGATGGTGTCAATCGTGTTCAGAGACCCGTTGATCAGATCTATAATTCTTTATTCATTTGGACAGCAGGGCACGGAGAGCCTCAGAGATAGAATAAGACAAGACAAGAAGAGCCAGCCAGGGAAGATAAGGGACGGAGAGGGAAAAACTGCGACCGCCTTCGTCGAGAGCCAAAGAAAAGATATATACAGTAATCATGCATTCTTGATTGTTGGTAGTTTTCCCTGATGGGAAGAGGTAAAATGTGTAATTTTTACTGTTGATCATCAGTTGACAGTATTTAACTTTTAGATAGGCCCGTGCATAGTTTCTGGCTTTTATATATAAAGTTCTATGGAGTAATACAGCCGATTATAGTGTGTGTGTGTGTGTGTGTGTGTGTGTGTGTGTGTGTGTGTGTGTGTGTGTGTGTGTATAAATACATTTACTATGTTTGCTACGTTCTGAAAGCTGAGCTACTTATGTTGATATTCCCAATGTCAATGTCAATGTCAACGTTAAATTTATTTATATAACACTATTAAACCCAATGTGCTGCACAATACAAATCATGAAGAGAAAGATATAAATTTATAGCTAAAACAAACAATTCTCACTGATAAAATGCCAAATCAAAAAGGTAAATTATCAACCTAGATTTAAAAACAGACAGACGCCTGCATTTCAGCCTCGACTTAGGGATGCATAATAATCTCTGGTTTGATGACCGAACCAACCAAGGGTGCGTTTCCCAAAACCATTGTTAGCCAACTAAGGGCGCAAGTTCTGTCGTTACAAACATAGTTCGTTGATTTGCCGTTTCCCAAATCCATCGTTCCAATGAACATTCGCAAACTGCATAGTTCGTGCCTGTGTTCTATTCCCACTTATCCCCCCTATGCCCTTTTCATTTAGAACATTCTAACATTTAAACTTGGATTTATTAATTCTGTATTTCCACCTGGGGGGAACTCATCCCGAGGCCGTCAGACTATGCAGTGCCACTCATCCAAGACCTGCGACGAGATGATCCCAAGGTTTTCATAATCCTGGACCAGGACGCATCCTGAGCAGCTGCTGTGGTGGTCATGGAAGAGTGGAGAGCACAAGACTGTGATGCTCCAAGGACAGACAAGTCTTCGCTGAGGTCCAGCTTCCTGCACCTAGACTGCAGCTCTGCACAAGACGTTTGGCCATAGGAGAAATGGTCGTGCCCAACTGAGCAAGGTTTCTCTTGAGGTTTTTTTTAAATCTTCACTTCGCCAATTGGTGAAGTTTTTTTTTCCTCGCCGCTGTCGCCACTGGCTTGCATGGTTCAGGATCTGTAGAGCTGCGCATCGATGGATTTGCTCTTCAGTGTTTGTGCTCTCAGTAGTGAATATTAACCCACACTGAACTGAGCTAAACTGAACTGAACTGAACGTAATCTTTGAAAACTGGACTCATACTGTTTTAATTTACTATAATCTTCTATGTGAAGCTGCTTTGACACAATCTACATTGTATAAGCGCTATACAAATAAAGATGAATTGAATTGAATATTAAAAATAAAAAAGCATTAAAGTCATCTCTCTTAGGTGTAATTTGCTTTCAAAGTATTTTTACAGTTCAGTTTTAGCAAACTTCATGTTTACAATTGTGCTCTGTTCGCAGTGCACTTTGAAAACATTGATGTCATTTTGAACACAGCATCATGACGAAATCTATAGGTGACCTATTATTTAAAAGCGGAATATACAATTCTATCCCGCTATCATTCCGTAAAGGTATTTTTCCGTATTTCTCCCGTATTTTCAGTCTTTCTCTGAAGGGTGGCAAATAAACATTAAAGAGCAGACCCTCACTATACGCAACCCATACCGCCGAACCACCAGGGGCCGCCCCTTGCTCTTAAAATTGAGGCTGTTCTGTGCTTTCGCTTTGTTTAGGCATTAAAACACTTTGAAATAAATATAAAAACGGCGGGATTCTCTTTCCTTTTTATTACAGGTGCCGTCTCCCCTTCATATGCATCCCCTCAAAACAGTCAAAACAGTCATATAGCAGTGCATGACTATCAGCTGACGCGCTCCATAGTGATAAATAGACTCTGTTTCCGAAACGGATTCTGTACACGCGATTTGAAGCGGAGTCTGGGTTTTGGGTGCGTGTTTAAACAGACATATACACATAATTAATAATAATAATATCTAAAGATGTAGATCTTGGTGGGTTTTTTTTCAAACACACCTAATTTTGTCCTAATGAGCATAAAAGGTTAGGAAAGCATTCGAATGCTTTTTTATAACGTTAGATGGTTGCATTTTTAAAGTGACACTGTTATTTAATGTAATCAAACAAAAAAATTTTAAAAAATAAGAAATTTATTCGTTGCTCTTTAATCAGAATGTGTAAGTTATACAGTGAAGAAAAGGTTAATGAGATTTGATAACTTGATTCTATTTCATTAAAATAGCTATTAATTTTATTAAGCTGAACTGTTAATACTGTTGTACACTATTTATTTTTCTTTTGTAAATAATAATAATAAAACATATTACTGACCATTTAACTGTTTATTTACAATGAAACCGCTCAAAATGAACATATTTAGTAATTTGGGGATTTTTAAAAGGGGGGTCGGGGTAATCCCTTATTATGGTGGGCATATCCCTTATTTTCACATCCCAATGTTGACAGGTTCATCGGATCTATTTTCGCTGCTAAAGTAGACCAAAACAGTCATTAATTCATCAAAAATATAAGTGACTTAATATTATTAACTTGTTTGTTGAACTGTCATGAAATCAGTGTCACATTTTCAATCGTAAGGTGATGGTAAATTAAGTGATGGTCGATTGTCAGCTCTCTCGATCATCATGTCGTGTGATGCATGTTGCTTAACTGTATTCAAATGTTATAAATATAAAAACACCACATTTTGAAATGTAACTGCAGTATGTCAGTTTAGTTTATTTGTGTGTGCTGCGCTCATAGACTTTAGAAAACGCCGCTTATTTGTTTGATTTCTCTTTGAGAAGCTGCACAAGCCTCAAAACTTTAAGGTCCTTGCACCCTGACTGAGTCCGAAACTGTCGTATTCGATTTTTCATATTCGTAATTTGGTGGCTCTCAGTTGTCAAAAACACTCCTCAAAATATTTGCTACGGATGCGAAAAATGCAGAAAATCGAACCATCCGAATCAATTTTTATAACGGACGGAAGTTGCAGAGGCTGCAAACGTATAAAACGTGAGGTTGTATTTAGTTTATATACAGGGAGTGCAAAATTATTAGGTAAGTTGTATTTTTGAGGATTAATTTTATTATTGGACAACAACCATGTTCTCAATGAACACAAAATACTCATTAATATCAAAGCTGAATATTTTTGGAAGTAGTTTTTAGTTTGTTTTTAGTTTGAGCTATTTTAGGAGGATATCTGTGTGTGCAGGTGACTATTACTGTGCATAATTATTAGGCAACTTAACAAAAAACAAATATATACCCATTTCAATTATTTATTTTCACCAGTGAAACCAATATAACTTCTCAACATTCACAAATATACATTTCTGACATTCAAAAACAAAACAAAAACAAATCAGTGACCAATATAGCCACCTTTCTTTGCAAGGACACTCAAAAGCCTGCCATCCATGGATTCTGTCAGTGTTTTGATCTGTTCACCATCAACATTGCGTGCAGCAGCAACCACAGCCTCCCAGACACTGTTCAGAGAGGTGTACTGTTTTCCCTCCTTGTAAATCTCACATTTGATGATGGACCACAGGTTCTCAATGGGGTACAGTTCAGGTGAACAAGGAGGCCATGTCATTAGTTTTTCTTCTTTTAGACCCTTTCTTGCCAGCCACGATGTGGAGTACTTGGACGCGTGTGATGGAGCATTGTCCTGCATGAAAATCATGCAGGCTCAGGTCTAACATCACCTATCTGCAAGCTTCTTTAAAAAATGCAGATGATGCCTACTATTAGGCCTAGTAATAACAATAATAAAGCATAAATTAATATCAGAGGTCTAGTGCCAATTCCCAATTATAGCAAAAGCCTAGTAATGATAATAGGCCTATACTGATGATAATAATGATAATAATAATAACAACAACAATAACAACAAAAATGAAATATGTAACCTCATATAATTATAAAGCAATAGCCTATGAATGATGATAGGCCTACCTACCAATGGTGGTGGTGGTGGAGGTGGTTGGGGGGGGGGTTGCGCACTGGGGCCCCAACTGCAATGGACCAGTTTTTTTGGGGGGGGGGGGGGGGGGGCAGCTTGCAAAAGGTTGAGAACCCCTGGTTTAGACCATCATTATGGGCGTTTTATGTTATAACTAATGTGGTTCAAACGATGGATCTGAGACAGAGAAACTACGAGTTTTGGGAAACACTTGTCACTACATTGTTCTTTTCCCAAACAATGCATCGTTGCTTGGGAAACACACCCCAGGCTGATGTTCAGTCAACAGATCTGACAGATAAGAGGGTGCCAAGCCATTTAGTGATTTATAAACCAAGAGAAGAATTTTAAAAGTGACACGATGTGCACAGGCAACCAGTGCAAAGAACGTAAGACTGGTGTGATGTGGTCATGTTTTTTGGTACTGCTTAAAAGCCTTGCAGCAGCATTTTGAACTAACTATAAACGGGATAAAGTTGATTCCCAAATTTGTTGATTCCCACACACAAACACACACTATACTCCATATAGAAGGCAGAAACTAAGCTTTGTTTCCACTGTATCTGATGATTAACAATAAAAATTACAATTTTTACCTCTGGTCTTCATACTAAAGTATATTAAAGTATTTACTCTCCCTTAAATGGTTATAATCCTTTATGAGTTTTTTTTATTCTGTTGAACACAATAGAAGATATTTTGAAGAATGCTGAAAATTTGTAACCATTGACTTCCATAACAATGGAACCATTGACTTCCAAACAATACTATGGAAGTCAATGATTACAGGTTTTCAGCTCTCTTGTAAAGATCTTTTGTGTTCTTTTGTGTTCAAAATCATTCATTCATTCATTTTCCTTCGCCTTAGTTCCTTATTTATCAGGGATCACTACAGTGGAATGAACCGCCAACTATTCCAGCATATGTTTTACACAACGGATGCCCTTCCAGCCACAACTTATTACATTATTTCCCAACAGGAAAAACCAGCAACAATCAAAAATACATAATAATATGGTGTCATATGATGCTTTGCAATAAAAAAGTCATTATAATGGAATAAGTCAATGGAGCAAAAACAGGCATGAACATAGAACATAGTGTTTTGTTGAATTTTTGACAAAGTTTTCTGAAAAAAATATATGTCAAAATAAGATTTGTCACCAAAAATCATTCCATTTGCTGCAACACAGAGAAAGTTGTCCACATTTAGACTCAAAATCCCCCAAGAGTGGATGAAAACATCCCCAACAGCACACGAGGCTTAAAGTTTTTACACTAGGAAATGTACAAAATATCTCCAAGGAACATGATCTTTACTTGATATTGTGATGTTTTTTGGCCCATACAATGTATTTTTGACTATTGCCAAATTACTTGTGCAACATAAGACTGCTTTGTGGTCCAGGGTCACAAATAAATAAACATTGGATTAAATAAATATATATATATATATATATATATATATATATATATATATATATATATATATATATATATATAATTGTAAAATAATCAAATATATTATTAAATAGTCATGAAACACTAAACATTTTGAATGGGGTGTCTGTGTTGCACATCATAGAAAATGAAAGTAAGGATGTGTAGCTTCTTTTGGCGCCATACATGCTTTATTTATCCTATTTATTTTTTCCCCACAGTTTAACTAGAAGCATTTTACATTGCAGTTTGGGTGGTCTCACAAGGATGATCATAAATGGGGATCCTATATAAAACCTTTCTCTGGTTTGTGCATAAAAAACCTCCATAAATTTCATGCTTTAACATCTTAAATGTAATGACAATCACAGCACTTCCTAGATCTTCTCACTGCGCTCTTAAAGTTTGAACCAAGTCTGAAACAAACACGACTTGATTGGCCATTTCCTCTGAGAGTCACGCACAAAAGTCATCATCATTCCTCACTATATTAACTGAGTCCAGACAGAGACCTTACCGCCTCGCCGCTTAAATCAAGAGAGAAGCGACACAAGCACAAAACAAAAGTCATTAAGCATTCCTCTGTTTGCCTGACATTATTGCGTTTGTGTGGATGCGTTTTGCGGGGGCTGTAAGGGACGAGGGGAATCATCCGTCAGGGGCTGATTATGTAATTTGGGGGTAATTGCCCCTTTTGTGCCCATCCCCCCACCCCAGTACAGTGTGACTGTGATGTCTGCTTCGTGCTAACAGGCACTAATAATTCTGTTTATCTGAACCGGCTGCCATATGCATATCCGCCCTGTTCCTCCAGCAATCAAATTACAGTCACCCTACAATAAATCACTGACAAACTGTTTATTAAACAAAGAGGCTGCGATTGCATTAGTAATGACAGAGATTAATTTGGGTTCTGTTGTGTACCAGAGAGTGCGCCCCCCTGGGCTCTAAGTTTTATGCATAATTTGATGCATGACTTTTCTATGTGTGCTCGATGCAGTGTTGCGACCGAGATGGCAAGAAGTAAACAGCACTTATGACCTCGGAGCATCAAATAATCTTCATATTCTTGCAAATGAACAGTTTAAAGATGCATCAGGTGAACTAGAGCTTGTTTCTATGACTGTGAGACAATAGCAAAAATGGTAAAGTACTCTACCTGACAAAAGTCGAGTCGTATACAGGTTTTAAGAACAACAAATAATAGCTTGACTTTTAGTTAATAATTTGGTATCAGAAGTGGCTTATATGAAAGGTGAAGGCCTCTAGATAGCCTTCAGATATTTTACCAAAATATAGATATTTTACCAAAATAAAAAATGATCATGCGTTGATTTTTAGTTATTTAATTAGGACAGTAAAGTCTGACTTGTAAAAGTCTTGTCACTTAACACAAATAATGTACAGTATAGAATATAAAGTCATGGTGCAGTGTAAAAAGAATTCATATTGTGTATGACTCCCATGAGCTTGGAGGACTGCATCTACATCTCTGTAATGACTCAAATAACTTATCATAAAGTCATCTGGCATGGCAAAGAAAGCGTTCTTGCAGGACACCCAGACTCATCTTCAATGCCTCCTCCATTTTACCAAAGACATGCTCAATAATGTCTGGTGACTGGTCTGGCCAATAGGGTTCCAATAGGTCTTCTACAGTATTTGTGATGATTGGGATGCAGTTCATCAGATGATTCATCTGAAAAAGCTACCTTCTGCCACTTTTCCAAATGATCAACTAGAAGTCAAGTTATTATTTGTTGCTTTGAGATCGATGACAAGACTTTTGTCAGGTAGTGTAGATATATTTGTACATGCGTAGAGATTTGATAGATTATTTTTTAATGGAAATTAACTGCATTGTTTTACAATACTGAACTTTTGACAATGTACTTTTTGTGAGTTTATGTTAAGCTACATTTTAAGTAGGGGTGAATTCAGATGGGACTTTTCCTTGGTCATCTCAATGGCAAAAAGTGTCCCAACTGACCTGAATTCACCCTAACTAAAAGGGTGAAAAAAATAACGTTCATCAAAATCAAATGTTATTTTGACATTTTGATATGTTTGCAATAAAACAAAAACATTGTCATAAAAACTGTAGTAATAAATATTTTGGGCCAGATTAGCTGGCTAGCCAGTTAAGTTTCAGCTTAGTTTGCACAATTTCTGGTTTTAAGGTACCATGAAGGTATCATCTCAGCTCAGCTAATACCATGGCAACAAAGAGCAATTAAAGTTGAGCTGCCTTCATGGTACCTAAAACCCAAGATTGGTCCAAACTAAACTAAAACTTAACTGGCTAGCCAGCTAATCTAGCTTTATGGTATCAAGTACAATGTGATCCTGGATAAACATTTATGTTTTTAAAAAATGTAATCCATACCTATTCCTTACCCTTAAACCCAACCATAACTGTGAACTATTCCCAATAGATGTTAATCCATGTCCTACTTGGTGAAATCAGGTTGGTGTCATGGTACAGGCCCCAGATTTTTGTTAGATATTTGCCCGCTGTTTTTTTCTGCATGTCAATAAGCAAACATTGGAATATTAGTACAGCACACACACACACACACACACACACACACACACACACACACACACACACACACACACACACACACACACACACACACACACACACACACACACACACACACACACACAAACACACACACACACACACACACACACACACACACACACACACAGTCTTGTTGTTATACTGTTTGTGAACATGACGACGCATTTCCCTTGTCTAGCCTTTGACCCTTTGCCCTCTCTTTTTTTGATTACTAGCTGCCTGTACCGACCATTTGCCTGTTTTGTGACCATGATTTTGGATTACCTGTATGTATCTGTTTGCTCCTGTGTTTGCCAGCCTGACCACTCTTGTAATAAACTGCACGTAGATCCTCAACTCTGTTCTCCAGCGTCCCTCACTTTACATAAATAACTGCACATATATGGCAATGTATTTTACTAAACCACTGTAGGACACACTCCTTCTGTCTTTATGCATCAGGCATTTTTGTTCGAAATACTTCTATGCTTTATATGTTTGTTTATAGAACTCCTATTTTCATTTATAGCACTTCATTTGCGCATTGACATGTAATATCTTGTTCAAATGCATTATGAACAGCAGCTACGCTAATTATTTCTTTGTTCTCTATTTCCACCAGGGGATGCACATCCCGAGGCCTCTAGAGATTGTGCAGTGCCATTGACCTGTGAAGTGGTGATGCCAACCATCGAGGACTTCGAGGACAACACATACACTTAATACACAAATACGCTTCATTAAACATTGCAGGTAAACTATGTCTGTATATAATAACCTAATTTGATTGTAATGCAATGTGCACCTTTTGTAAAGCTGCACTGAAACAATAATTATTGTAAAAAGTGCTAGACAAACTTGAATTCAATTGAATAAACCTAACCCTAACAGTCTAATACTAATATTCTAACTAGAGGTTTTGTATTTGCATATTACTGTGTGGTCAATAGAATGCCTAAAGTTGGCCATTGGTTTTTTTTCTACACTAATTAGCTGGTTTTAATCTAGTTTTAGGGTTAGGTATGTTTATGTCTTACTAAAAGTAGCTACTTCAGAATGAAAATGAATGATTTTTCATTGTTTAGTAGCTGTAAATGCTGTAAAATGACCCTTTTACACTTACAATTGGCTCTTAATACGCATACATGTTTCCAAGAAGCTTTTCACTGAACAAAGTTTTTATTTTTATAGTGGTTATTTTTCTTTAGATTATTCAAAAACATTATTAAACAGTATTAAACAGTTTCTGACTGTTGTAAATCACTGCATAATAATTCACTTCCAAAACAAACTTTTTTTTTAAAAAATTTACTCACCTCCTTGTAATTCAAAATGTTTTCTTTCTTTAGATGGAAATAAATTAATGTTTTGGAAAACATTCTAGTATTTATTTCCATAAGATGGGCTTCTGCACGATGGTTTGAGCTTTTAAATTGCAGTTTTAATGCAGCTTTAGAAAGATTTTCCTGATAACTTGAAAATCTATATATACTCTATAACTATATATATAACCTGATAATATATATACATAAAAAGTGGTAAAAAGGTAAAAAAAAAGAGACAACTATATATAAAATATTAAACTATATATAAAAGATTTTTAAAAATATGCACATATATATGAATAAACATAAAAACTATGTATTGATTTTATTAAAATAAATTTAATGATTTAAATAAAATAAATGTAAAATCTTTTTTTATAGTGATTTTAAAGTGGTCTTCTTTAGATTATTCAAATGTTCTTTACACTAATAAAATTGTTCTTACAAACTTTTTAGGGAATGCATATAAATTAGTTTCTGACCATTGTACATTATTGTATGATTAATTTATTCCAGAACAAACATTTTCCTGATTCTTTAGATAAAAAGAAATAAATGTTTTGGAAAACATTTTAGTAATTATCTCCATATGATGGACTTCTGCACAGTAGTTTGAGCTTCTAAATTGCAGTTTCAATGCAGCTTCAAAGAGCTTTTCCTGATCATTTATTAAAAAAACCCAAAATGTCAGGTTAAAAAAGTAAAAATAAAAAAAAGATAACAATATATTTCAAGTTTTTTTTTTTGTAAAATATGCGTATATTATTCATATTTAAGCATAAATATGCATAATATGCACACACACACACACACACACACACACACACACACACACACACACACACACACACACACACACACACACACACACACACACACACACACACACACACACACACACACAAATGAACATAAACATTTTTTTCATTTAATTTATTATAAATAAATGTATTAGTTATTTAAAAGTTTGTTTATTTTACTTGTTTTATTTTAATTAATGCCAACAGGTGGGTTGGCAAAAGCACACAAAACAAACAAACAAACAAACAACAACACAATAAACAACAACCCCTGAGCTCACAACAGGTCTCTCTTTAAAGGTGTTATTGTCAAAAATCAATTTCCTTATGGGAAAAATAAATGGAATTTTTATATCCGGAAGCCGATTATTGGGTTTATTACTGCACCACTGTGTCTCTGTGTTGCCTGGCAACCATTCTGCAATCACAACTACATGCCTGCCAGAAATACAGTAAGTTTTTATTAGTATCAATATAATTACAGTTCTGTTTGTGTGTATTTAATCTACACACACACACACACACACACACACACACACACACACACACACACACACACACACACACACACACACACACACACACACACACACACACACACACACACAAAAACATCGTGATGCTTATTGCTTTATTTTATGACATTATTGCTGAGAAAACCTTCTTTTAAAACTATTATTTTAAAGTGTCTATCATAACGCAGACAGCGCAAACCTACATATGGACAGAAGAACTCATTAAAATGGAATTTGAAGAAATTCAGCTGCTAATACGCATAATTTTTTTTTTATTACAAATGTAATGAATTTCTCACAATCACGTTTTAGTGCACACAACATATGGGCTACTTCTAAAAAAATCAGACATAATTTGTCAGAATGGCCAACTACAGAAATGTTAATTGATAGATTTAATAAATTACCTTCCATTTTCATGAATTGCATTTCAGTAAATTTCTCTTCCTGTCATTCCGATTCAGATTCCAATTCATCATCCTGCAGTGAGTGTGCGACCAATTTAATTCCAAATTTAAAACATCTTTTGGTCAAGTTTTTTTTAGAGCATGGAATTTTATACCACAATTTATTAGAGGATGTGTATTATTTAAAGTATGCTTTTAAGAAATTGCTTTATAATAATCAACATTGTGAACATTTTATTTAAACTCTGTTGTTCATTTGTATTAGGGCTGCACTATAACAATAACTATATACTGGAAAAAACTGACATTGCAATATTTTTCATTTTCTGCGATTACATATGAGTAATCATTTGAACAGATATAATGAAAGTCTCTATTTGAAAAGAGTTAATAATTTTAGGATAAATTTGGATAAAATGGAGGATGTTGTAGTGGAGAGCATCTGCATAAAATGGTATAAGCCAAATCAAGAACAATGATAAATATAGTAAAATTGCAAATGAAATAAACGCTTTATGTTTTTTTATTTTTCATTTATTTTTTAACTGCATGCAGGCACACAAATTAAATAATTAAATGTAAAATAAATAACACTGTACAATCTTGAAGATACTAATTTCCTGTGCCTGAATGCTTTAAACTGACTTGAAAAGCCTACACAGTCACAGGTCTTAAAACACATGTAAATTATACATTTGTTTTGGTAGTTTTATGGTTAAACTTTGCAATTGCTCCACAATTCATGGAGCAATTCATGTGTTTTTAAACTCTTGCTCAACTATAATCCTGATTCGACATTGCAGATCTTGCGATGTGACTATTGGGTATGCGCACATTACGATATCGATGCTAAAACGACATATTGTGCAGCCCAATTTGTATATCTGAGTTTCATTGGAATTAGTATTTTGCATCCCTTCAATGTGGAAAATAAATAAATAAATAAATAAACAAATAACTTAGTATAGTATAAAAATTGAAATGTGAAAATTGAACATGAAAATTGTAAGACATTTCTAATCAGAACACTGTTCTAACAATGCGGAGCAGAGTAGAAATTGCTGAATTGCCATCTGTGAATAAAAAACACTGAGAAAAGCATCTAATTTAATTATTAAACAAAATAAAATGTTCAAAGAACTTAGACTACAGTACATTTTTATATTATAAAGGATTGATTTACTTATTACTTTTTACTACAGTATATGATTAGACATGAATCCAAGCACGAAATGCTCAATCCTGCAATGCACAGTTCCTACAACAACATTTTCTGATCATTAGCCATCTCTGCAGCCCACTGGACGGTGCCCACATGCTCTTGCTAACTCCATCTTCCAGACACAAACACAGCAGATAATGTGTTTTCTAACAGTATAACACATTTGGGGCTAGATGTGCATCTCTGTACAGTGGTTACTGCTGATCAGCTCTCTCCACTCTCGTTAAAGGGACCCAGAGCAGCTGGCGATGGAGGGAGAGAGAAGAAGGAGGAGGCCTGCATTTGGGGAGTATTTGCCTCCTATTCTCTGGGCCAGATGGGTGCTGATTATTGGGAACAAAGCTAGAGACACTACGAAGCCAATTTGAAGCTCCCCTGGGGCCCATATACAGCCTATTAGCAAAATCCAATTGAAAATAGAGCACAGGACCCTATTAGAGGGATGTTTTTGGCATGCCTGATGCTTTTCCTGTCACGGGGGCCCGGGATATGCATATGTGTGGCTGATCCGGAACTGCTGCATTAAGAATATGGGGTGCATTAATCTGTGAATGGCGCATCTTGAAGATAAATCGTTTAGATTTTTACTGTAGCTATGATTCCATTCAAACTTGTATAGCATTTGCATTTCCATCCCATTAGTGGTAAAAATAACACTAAATAATAATAATAATAATAATAATAATAATAATAATAATAATAATAATAATAATAATAATAATAATAATAATAATCCTCTCTTCCTGAGTGCGATATATGAATAATAAAAATTTACATTTTACCCTAGTCCACAAAACCATGTCTTATGCTGCACGGGTATACTTTTGGCAATAGTCCAAAATACATTGCATGGATCAAAATGAAATCAAAATATGCCAAAAATCATTAGAATATTAGGTAAAGATCTGAGAACTTTGAGGATAACAAACACATCACATACAGTAACTACAATTCATTGAACATATTATTATTATTACATGTAACTATTATTACTTAAAGGACACTGTATACTGTATAACTGCAGGTTAACAACGTTTATATACTGCCAACCCTATACACAGCCCTATGAGTTTGACTGTAATGTAATGATGTGCATTGTTTTGGAATGATAATTATTGTGAAAAGTGTTATACAAGTAAACTTGGATTGAAATGAATTAAAAAAAAAAAAGAGAGAAATACCTACAGTAAATATATCAACACTTAATTTTTGTCTTAGTAATATTCATTGCTAAAAACGTAATTTTGACAATTTTAAATACAATTGTCTGAGTATTGAGATTTTTTTTTACACTTTCAGATTTCAGATTTTCAAATAGTTGTATCTCTGCCAAACATTGATTCTATCCTAAGAAAAACGTGCTGGATAAGTTGCCGGTTCATTCCGATGTGGTGACCCCGGATTAATAAAGGGATTAAGCCGAAAAGAAAATGAATGAATAAATGATTGATGTAAAAATCTCAATTTAAAAAAAAACTAAATGAACTTGTGACTGGTTTTGTGGTAGGGTCACATATATTAATCATAACAATGTATATGGATATTTGAATGATAAAAAAAAATCTATTTAGCAACCTTTAAAACTACTTTGTCTCTTTTTCCTGCATAGTAACCTCTTAAGTAAATAAGCTGCCTGTGAATGCGATTGTGACAGTAAGGCAACAATACAAAATCATTTTGAGGACAGAGTTTTGCTCAGGAGTTTGCAAAATTAGATTTTTGATCTTTTTAATTAGACATTCAGTTCAGTAGTTAGTCCAGTTATCCAGTCATATCACATCACTGAGGCAAAATCACATAACTTTTTAATGAGCATCCAGAAAATTATTCAGTCTATGTTTCCATTAGGTGAATGTTTTGTTAAAACATTATTTATTTATTTTTATTTATTTATTTGTTATTATTTTTATGTAAAATATTTTATTATTATTAACAAAGCATACAGGTTGAAAAAACAATATAATGACATGTATCAATTCACTTACCCTCACCCCCTTCCCCTGAGGTCTCTTTAAACTAGGGTAACGATGCCCAAACTAGGGCCTGCGAGCCAAAGTTGGCCCATGGTAACCTTTGATTGGCCCGCCACCGCATCCAAGTAGAGAAAGAGAAGGATTGGGAATGTTGTGGCAAAACAGAGACCGTCAGTACTAAATTAACATAACTGTTTGTTTGTTTGTTTGTTTAATTGTTGAGCTACAAAAAAAAAAAAAAAAAAAAAACTGAAATTAAATTCAGATTTTTTTAATGTTAAAATGTAAATACTGTTTTCCTGATGGATAGCAAAGCATAAGACATAGTTCTAAAGAGAGATGGGAGTAAGTCACACATGTGCAAGTCACAAGCAAGTCTCAAGTTGTAACATTTAAGTCTCAAGCAAGTCAAGTCAATTTTTGTTGGACTCAAGTCAAGTCAAGTCACTTCTTTTTTCAAGGCACGTCAAGTCGTCATAGCTTCAATTTATATATACTGTATATATATATATATATATATATATATATATATATATATATATATATATATATATATATAGACCTTAAACTGCTTTTATAGCTGAAATAACTTCAACTCTCTCTCTCTCTCTCTCTCTCTCTCTCTCTCTATATATATATATATATATATATATATATAAACTGTCATTTGAAATGACACTTTCATCACTATTGAATCAGATGTCTTTCTGCTTGGGGAATGTGTGTGCTTACTTCAAAGCCATTACAATATCATACTATTAATTAAACGAGACCCTAAATCACAAAACCAATCTTATAGTGCACAAGTATATTTTTTGGGAAAAAAAATTATTGAATCAAAATGATAATTTTCCTTTTATTACAAAAAACATTATTGTATTAAAAGTAAAGATCATCTTCCTCAAAGACATTTTGTACATTTCAATAACTAATAAAAAAATGTTTTGATTAGTGATATGCATTGCTAAGAATAAACTCTAAAGACAATTTTGAACCTTTAGATTCCAGATTATATATATATATATATATATATATATATATATATATATATATATATATATATATAAACACACACACACAGTATACACACACAGTATACACACACAGTATACACACACACACACACACACACACACACACACACACACACACACACACACACACACACACACACAGTATATACACACACACACACACACACACACACACACACACACAGTATGTATATATATATATATATATATATATATATATATATATATATATATATATATATATATATATATATATATATATATATATATATATATATGCAGGCAGTGCAGAATTATTGGGCAAATGAGTATTTTGACAACATCATCCTCTTTATGCATGTTGTCTTACTCCAAGCTGTATAGGCTCGAAAGCCTACTACCAATTAAGCATATTAGGTGATGTGCATCTCTGTAATGAGAACTTTCTTTCCTTTGGCAAAATGGGTCAAAAGAAGGACTTGACAGGCTCCGAAAAGTCAAAATTAGTGAGATATCTTGCAGAGGGATGCAGCACTCTTAAAATTGCCAAGCTTCTGAAGCGTGATCATCGAACAATCAAGCGTTTCATTCAAAATAGTCAACAGGGTCATAAGCGTGTGGAAAAACCAAACCAAAAACCATAACTGCCCATAAACTGAGAAAAGTCAAGCGTGCAGCTGCCAAGATGCCACTTGCCACCAGTTTTGCCATATTTCAGAGCTGCAACATCACTGGAGTGCCCAAAAGCACAAGGTTGCAATACTCAGAGACATGGCCAAGGTAAGAAAGGCTGAAAAACGACCACCACTGAACAAGACACACAAGCTGAAACGTCAAGACTGGGCCAAGAAATATCTCAAGACTGATTTTTCTAAGGTTTTATGGACTGATGAAATGAGAGTGAGTCTTGATGGGCCCGTAGCTGGATCGGTAAAGGGCAGAGAGCTCCAGTCCGACTCAGACGCCAGCAAGGTGGAGGTGGAGTACTGGTTTGGGCTGGTATCATCAAAGATGAGCTTGTGGGGCCTTTTCGGGTTGAGGATAGAGTGAAGCTCAACTCCCAGTTTCTGGAAGACACCTTCAAGCAGTGGTACAGGAAGAAGTCTGCATCCTTGAAGAAAAACATGATTTTCATGCAGGCCAATGCTCCATCACACGCGTCCAAGTACTCCACAGCGTGGCTGGCAAGAAAGGGTCTAAAAGAAGAAAAACTAATGACATGGCCTCCTTGTTCACCTGACTGAACCACATAGAGAACCTGTGGTCCATCATCAAATGTGAGATTTACAAGGAGGGAAAACAGTACACCTCTCTGAACAGTGTCTGGGAGGCTGTGGTTGCTGCTGCACGCAATGTTGATGGTGAACAGATCAAAACACTGACAGAATCCATGGATGGCAGGCTTTTGAGTGTCCTTGCAAAGAAAGGTGGCTATATTGGTCACTGATTTGTTTTTGTTTTGTTTTTGAATGTCAGAAATGTATATTTGTGAATGTTGAGAAGTTATATTGGTTTCACTGGTGAAAATAAATTATTGAAATGGGTATATATTTGTTTTTTGTTAAGTTGCCTAATAATTATGCACAGTAATAGTCACCTGCACACACAGATATCCTCCTAAAATAGCTAACACTAAAAACAAACTAAAAACTATTTCCAAAATTTTTGGGGGTTTTTTTTGGGTTCATTGAGAACATGGTTGTTGTTCAATAATAAAATTAATCCTCAAAAATACAACTTGCCTAATAATTCTGCACTCCCTGTATATATGCCATTTCACACATTAGTTACAGACAGATCCATGGTCTGAAATGGTTTCTTGTTTTGCCTAACTTGATTCTTCTTTTTTAAAAATGTATTGGTGGAAAAAATTATGTATGCAAGAAAAAATAGCAATATAGAAATATAGCATTTAACAATTTTTTTAATACAATCTTATTTTATGATTAAAGTTAACCCCTAACATGTCAAAAACTTAAATATTAAACATTAGCATACAAATACAATAATATCAGTGCTTCCCATAGATTTGATATACTTGTGGTGGTAGCCGAATTGAAACACACCATTTACCCACATCATATAAATAGTTAACTATATGCGACAAACAAAACATAATTCCATTTTTAACAATAATTTCATTTATTATGACAATGTTATACACTGTTTGTTTCCAATAGGTTAAAGTAAAAAAAAAAAACTTAAAAAAAAAAGACATCTACTTTCTGTTACCTTTATGCTATTCAGGAGCCATGTGCACCGCTGACAAGTCAAATCTGCTTCTCTTTCTCTTTCAAGTTCAAAGCAAACTTGAATGCCAAAGTATTTTAGATATGTATATAAAATAGCCTATGTATTATAGCCTAATGACATCATGAAATTATGTTAGAATAAAATATACAGCAAATGAAAAATAAATGAAAGAAAAAGACAATATCTCTAAAAATTACAATAATTACAAGATTAAAACGTGTAGATTATTTAAATAAGGCAAATGCTTTGATTAATCATTACTAATAGTGTAGGTATATTTTGCAGCCAGTTTAGACCAGTCATTCCGAGTATATAGTAAAGTTTTTCTGAGTCATTTAGATTCAAGAATGAATTATTGATTGTTTCTCTCGTGACTGTGCGCGCAGTCAGCTGCGAAGCCAAGCGAAAATAGGCTTAAACAAAAAGATAATGCAAAAACGCATATGATTAACGAACTACAGCTTTAGAAAGCAAAAGCTGAATCCCGGACATTTTGAAACTCGGCCAGACGTATATTTTAAGTGCCTAAATGTCACGTCTCTGTGGATCTGCAGTGCGAGGGTGCTGACAGTTCAAACTAAACTTCGAACAAAACTTGCAACGAGAAGGGATTTTTCACAACATCGATTGCGGAGGTTATATTAGGCGGACACAAAATAGTAAGCTCAAGTAAAGTCTGTGTGGGAAGCACCGAGTCAGACTATACAAATAGTATAAACTTTGATTAGCCAAGACGGAGCGCCTTCTGTCACCGCATTATCTGATGGCCGAATAGCAAATGAATCGTTCTATTGAATCTAATGAATCGTTTAAAGTGGTTCTTCTTAATGAACCGATTGATCCAGTTCAGCAAATCCAACTGATTCTTTTTAAATGGTTTGCATTTCCAATAAACACTAATCCACAAATTACTTAAAGTTACTTACTTTTTAACTTGCCTGGCACTCCCTCTGACATGGAAAAAAACTATATCCCAAGTTATCCACCTAAAAAATCATCCACTCGAGTCAGGAATCGGTTGCAGTGCTTTATTCGGAACAGTACAGAGAACCTGAATCTTTCGGACCGATCTGAGAACTGATGAGGTGTTAATACTGCGCATGCGTGACTTAGAACTTTCGGTTTTGTTTTGTTTATAAATGCATAAAGCATATAACAAACGGTTATGTATTTAACAAAATACAAATTATTTCGAGTCATTTAACTCAAGTCCAAGTCAAGCCTCAAGTCATGACAGTCAAGTCCAAGTCAATTTGTGTCTTTTTTGGATATTTGTGAAGCAAGTCTCAAGTCCTCAATTTTGTGACTTAAGTCTGACTCGAGTCAAGTCATGTGACTCGAGTCCCCCATCTCTGGTTCTAATTTTTTTTAGAACTAGATTTTTTTTATGTTTGTATTGTAAGACGTTTATTTGATTTTCATTTCAAATATTAGTAAATTAGGAATTTACCATGGAAACTTTAATGTAATACAGTTTGGTATATTTCCCTTTGGCCTGCCAACCTCAATCAACTTTGGTTTTTCGCCCTTCATAAGAAAACGTTTGGGCACCCCTGAACTAGGGTATCCAATGAATAGAAGTTAACAGAAAAACATAAAAAAAGAGTACAGTATCAAGAATGAAATCAATAGAATACAATTATAGAAAATAAGGCAATAGTTCTGGATCCTGATCATTGCCTAGTGCAATAAATATGGAGATTTTGTCCGCAGCCAAAATCCAGTTCTTTAATGCAGTGGTTCTCAAAGTGGGGGTCGGGACCCCCCGAGGGGTCGCAGGACAATGAAGGGGGGTCGCCTGGTGATTTCCAAAAATCTATTTATTTTTATTAAACCATAAGAATTACCATATTTTAGGGCTGGGCGGTTTTTCCGATTTTTTCGATTAATTCGAATTTACGTTTTAAGACGATTTTATTTTTTACAAAATCGAGGAATCGCGGTTTTTTAATAAAAATATTAAAGCCGCTTTTCCACTATTGTGCCAAACCGTTCTAAACTGTTAGACAACCGTGCTGAATTGTGCTGATTCTGTGTGTTGACGTCGCGGCTCTGTTGATGTGCTGCCACAGCTGGTAGCGGAAGCGCGCCAGGGCGGACCGGCCTTTGGGAACACCGGGACATTTTCTCGCTAGAGCAACAAGCGCCCCGCAGTCAGCCAGCCAGCTTTGCGAATGTTTCCATGCGCGTCGTGCTGTTGTTCGCGTCCCGCAGCCGTCTGTGTCTCCCGCGCGAGCTGCGAGACGGGGACCCGCGCACCACCTGAAGGACGGTTACGGCGTGTTGTAAATGTCGGTCACCGCAGAAAGTCAAAACTTTCTTTAATTTGGACTTTTGCTTGAATTACGGAGTGGCACAGTAGCTGTCAAGGTACTGTATGAATTAAATCATAACCCATATGTGCACCAATAAACAAGTAAAATGAATGAATGAATAAAATAAATATGGATTCTTAAATGTCGGCAGTTTTTACTCCAAAAAATATCAATACGTATCAACAAATGTTTTATAAATATAAAGCAATTTCCAACATTTCAGCTATAGGCCATTATACGATTCAGTTAAATATAAGATAGACCTTTAAATGTATATAGAAATGTAACAGGTTTCTGTGGGGGTTTTTTTTCACGGTAATCTTTAATATATACTGGGTGGTGGAGCTACGCACAAATATTTTCTAAAACGTCAAGCAGATATTTGTCTATAGCTCGTTAGTTATTTATGAAGACAAAAAATAATTAAAATAACAAAAATAAAACTATAAAATTACAAAGATAAAAAGAGAAGCATTCTGCTAAATATAGTCCTTTTTATCCTGATATGCTATGTGTTGTTTCATTCGTTTTTTTATATTTAACTTGATGCATTCGTTATTTAATATTTAAATACAAAATCGTTTAAATGGTTATATTTTACCATCAAAATGTAGTATATTTTATATCATTACCATTTTTTGATATAAAACCGCTGTTATTTTATTGATTGTTATGAAATAATTTAAGTGCTATATTTTTTATTAGTGAAAGTGCCCGCTCACTTTGACAAGGCCTGTCTAAATATATATTTCTGCCTTGCCACTAATACAGATAAACTATTGTTGCATTATCATTGTTTATTTTTCTGTTATGTACAGAGATTTGAATATTTATTTCCCCTCCAATCCTTTTTAATCTTCAAGTTACATTTTGGTCATTTTCTCTCCAAATAAAATTTGCCCAAAGCTGCACAACATATGACCTGCTGTGACTTCTATTGTAGCTATGTTTAGCATCCCTATATGAGAGAGTGCCATAACCGCGTTTAGTCACACTATTGCTTTTCTTTTACAAGTGAGCATGAAAAAAACTAGTTTCAGCATTTATTTAAATTTAAATGAACAAGGTAAGCTGGTAAGGTAGTTGCACAGTAAAAAAAAAAATTAATAAAAAAATAAATAAAAAAATCGAAATCGAAATCGTGAATCGGTCAAACTTTATGAAAAAAAATCGAGATTTTTTTTTGTGCCATATCGCCCAGCCCTAGACAAATGTTTTATAAATATAAAGCAATTTCCAACATTTTAGCTATAGGCCATTATACGATTCAGTTAAATATAAGATAGACCTTTAAATGTATATAGATATGTAACAGGTTTCTGTGGGTTTTTTTTTTCACGGTAATCTTTAATATATTCTGGGTGGTGGAGCTACGCACAAATATTTTCTAAAACGTCAAGCAGATATTTGTCTATAGCTCGTTAGTTATTTATGAAGACAAAAAATAATTAAAATAACAAAAATAAAACTATAAAATTACAAAGATAAAAAGAGCAGCATTCTGCTAAATATAGTCCTTTATATCCTGATATGCTATGTGTTGTTTCATTCGTTTTTTTATATTTAACTTGATGCATTCGTTATTTAATATTTAAATACAAAATCGTTTAAATGGTTATATTTTACCATCAAAATGTAGTATATTTTATATCATTACCATTTTTTGATATAAAACCGCTGTTATTTTATTGATTGTTATGAAATAATTTAAGTGCTATATTTTTTATTAGTGAAAGTGCCCGCTCACTTTGACAAGGCCTGTCTAAATATATATTTCTGCCTTGCCACTAATACAGATAAACTATTGTTGCATTATCATTGTTTATTTTTCTGTTATGTACAGAGATTTGAATATTTATTTCCCCTCCAATCCTTTTTAATCTTCAAGTTACATTTTGGTCATTTTCTCTCCAAATAAAATTTGCCCAAAGCTGCACAACATATGACCTGCTGTGACTTCTATTGTAGCTATGTTTAGCATCCCTATATGAGAGAGTGCCATAACCGCGTTTAGTCACACTATTGCTTTTCTTTTACAAGTGAGCATGAAAAAAACTAGTTTCAGCATTTATTTAAATTTAAATGAACAAGGTAAGCTGGTAAGGTAGCTGCACAGTAAAAAAAAAAATTAATAAAAAAATAAATTAAAAAATCGAAATCGAAATCGTGAATCGGTCAAACTTTATGAAAAAAAAATCGAGATTTTTTTTTTTGCCATATCGCCCAGCCCTAGACAAATGTTTTATAAATATAAAGCAATTTCCAACATTTCAGCTATAGGCCATTATACGATTCAGTTAAATATAAGATAGACCTTTAAATGTATATAGATATGTAACAGGTTTCTGTGGGTTTTTTTTTTTCACGGTAATCTTTAATATATTCTGGGTGGTGGAGCTACGCACAAATATTTTCTAAAACGTCAAGCAGATATTTGTCTATAGCTCGTTAGTTATTTATGAAGACAAAAAATAATTAAAATAACAAAAATAAAACTATAAAATTACAAAGATAAAAAGAGCAGCATTCTGCTAAATATAGTCCTTTATATCCTGATATGCTATGTGTTGTTTCATTCGTTTTTTTATATTTAACTTGATGCATTCGTTATTTAATATTTAAATACAAAATCGTTTAAATGGTTATATTTTACCATCAAAATGTAGTATATTTTATACCATTACCATTTTTTGATATAAAACCGCTGTTATTTTATTGATTGTTATGAAATAATTTAAGTGCTATATTTTTTATTAGTGAAAGTGCCCGCTCACTTTGACAAGGCCTGTCTAAATATATATTTCTGCCTTGCCACTAATACAGATAAACTATTGTTGCATTATCATTGTTTATTTTTCTGTTATGTACAGAGATTTGAATATTTATTTCCCCTCCAATCCTTTTTAATCTTCAAGTTACATTTTGGTCATTTTCTCTCCAAATAAAATTTGCCCAAAGCTGCACAACATATGACCTGCTGTGACTTCTATTGTAGCTATGTTTAGCATCCCTATATGAGAGAGTGCCATAACCGCGTTTAGTCACACTATTGCTTTTCTTTTACAAGTGAGCATGAAAAAAACTAGTTTCAGCATTTATTTAAATTTAAATGAACAAGGTAAGCTGGTAAGGTAGTTACACAGTAAAAAAAAATTAATAAAAAAATAAATAAAAAATCGAAATCGTGAATCGGTCAAACTTTATGAAAAAAATCGAGATTTTTTTTTTTTGCCATATCGCCCAGCCCTACCATATTTTATCCATAACCTACAGAAGAGAAAAAAAAAGTCGTTTATAGTTACTAGTTCTATTGGATTGCTATCCTTGGGGTAATTACATTATATTAAAGACACAGCAATAGCGTCAGATACAGCAGATTGATTGTATAACACCAGGTTAAACTTACAGCACTGACATACATAAAAAAAAAAATAACGAAGAATAGACTTGGGTCTATTGGTGTGCCATTGCATGCAAGGTTTCTGTATTTATAACCACCTCAGAGGTTATTGGGGGTCGCGAGTCACTGGCATTGTTATTTTGGGGGTCGCGGGCTGAAAAGTTTGAGAACCCCTGCTTTAATGTACACATTTGTACCAAGTTTACTCAAGCTGTGGTTAATTCCAACATCATAATGTCCTGTGTCACGGTTGTGGATCTGTCTGTTTCTCTTGTATGTGTGTGTGTGTTTGGATGTGGGTGTGTTTGTTTGGGTGTATCTTCACCGCGTAGCTGTGTGTGTTTACATTCGTCAGCTGAGCGATCACGTGTCTTGCTGCTACTCAGTCTCACTCAGCTGTTATCTATTAACCACAGGTGATGCGCGTTACCGTGCACCTTTATATGTTCAGTGTTTGTAGATAGTGTTTGTCAGTTCGTTGTGTTCACGTCTGTGTCTTATTTCCTGTCAGGTAGCTCTCGCTGAAAACCGCTGGTGGTGAGTCCTTCTAGAGACTGTTGCTTTTGGAATATTCAGCGCTGCTTGCTTTTTCTCCTAAGAACTGTTACCGCTGTTGGCGTTGTTGAACTTTATGAGAGATCTCCCTGGATCTGTCTCATCGAAGAACTGCTACTGCTGTTTAGCGTGGTTGAACTTATGAGAGATCTTCCTGGATCTGTTACTCTAAAGAACCATTACCGCTGTTTAGCGTGTCGATTTCCTTGAAAGATGCCCCATTGCTCTACCCCTTCCCTTGATATCTGGTGAGATATCAGTGATCGACTTCACTCTGGATCTGTTGCTCTGAAGAACTATTACCGCTGTTTAGCGTGTTCCTTGAGAGAAGCACCATTGCTCTACCCTATCCTTCGTTATTTGGTGAGATCTATACCAGTTGTTATTCCTGTTATCTCTGTTAATAAATCATCTTGCATTTGGGTCTCCTGTGTATTTGTGACAGTCCTGAAGTTGTACCAACCGCTTGTTTAAATTATGTGGAGGAAGCTAATGTTGGGCTAGTAGTTTTTTTGCAGAAGTTAAGCCAGCCAGCTAGCCAAACAGCTTTAAGTAGCTTGGTAAGATTCAACGTGGAATCATCGCTCCGTAATAATATGGAAGGATTCACAGGTACAGGATATTTTTAGATAAGACAACACGCACCTCATTCCAAAATGTTTGTACTTTTCCAGATTACCACATCATATGAAAAGAAGATCCAAGTTCCTGGATGTTTATTGCTTATTAGTCTAGTTCTCCAATCCCATCATATGTTTAGACAGAAATCCTGACTTTTTGATGTGTGTCCAGGAATTTATTCGGTAAATGTTTTTCCATCATATTCTATGTGTGTGGTGTTTTTTTTTCTTTTCTTCATGTTTTAATTTATTCATGTTTAAATTTAATTCTTTTTATTTAGGTATGTTTTGTATAGTGTGAGGGGATTGAATTACTTGTTAGTCCAGTCATCCAATCGCATCATCTCTTGAGGCAAAAATCACAACTTTTTGATGTGCATCCAGGTATTATTTGGTAAATCTGTTTCGCAGTTTGGACAAAGAAAATTATTACTGAGCAAATTAGTTATGCATAGTTTTAGAATTTATAAGCATCATGGTTTTTCCATTCATCATTTTTTTAATGCGATATCCTAACCTGCATAAAAACAGGCATATGGAAACATAGCTACTGTGCTTCCCTCAAGGTATCATCTCGAGTTTGATCTGAACACCCAAAGTCTCTAATGAGAGACAGTTATTTAAATAAGACTTGCTCAATGACCCTCAATACCTAAAAGTGAGAATCATACACAATGGAATTAATTAGCTATTCTCTTTATGCTTCGTGGAAATGCATTGGAATATCCAGTGACCTGTTGAGACCTTTTTCTTGTCGTTTCCGCCGAGGACTCATCACTTTTCTGCTTGTCAAAGTTGGTTGGGAGTTCAGGTGGGGGATTTGTGACTTGAGAGGTGTGTTGGTCGTATGTCTGGCACATTTTTCAGATGTTCCGCACTTGAGATTCTTGCAGGAGCTCCTGTAGCAGTGAGCAGATGTGTCTGGGTTTTTTGCAACATATTTTTGTACGAGTAAAATGCAGGGCAGGTTTAAAATATTTCACTGGGTTTTAAAGGTGCTGTATGTAAGTTTTTGACTCTTCTAAAGCATAAAAACAAAGGCAAACTCTTAAATGAGACGCAGATTCACATTAGTGTGGTTATTAATTAGCAATTCTAAATATTAGAAACATAAACATTAGGTGAGCAGGTTACACTGCAACCCCGTGTCCTAAGAACACACTACGTGACGCGATTTGCAGTGATAAGCAATTTGCCTGTTTGCACCAGACGAAACATGACAGAAAATTAAATACAGCCATTCAGAAGCACAGAATATGCTTCTTTTTCAGAAAGCTGCAATGACAGGGCCATAGCAGACTAGAGAATGGCAGGGGGGTCTTTTTCCCAAAAAGTGGAATTTTTCCCATCATTTTGTATTTATTTATGAGGTTCAATGATTTCATAATGTGCGTTTTGATGCACTAAATATATTTACTACAATGTTGTCAAATAGCTTACAAAAGTACCTATGAACAAAGTTTTTGCATTCCATTGCAAACAATATGTGTGTATTTGCTATTTTAAATAAAATGTCTTAAAATGTAAACAACATCCCATAATGTAAATAAGTTGTCATTTAATAATAATATATCAATAACTCAATTTTGACAAAAATGTCAGATAGAACCTTATAATTCTAAGGTGACGAAATATGTATTTAAACTGTTCAAATACGTTTTTCAACTGTAAATGTTATATTACATTTTATAAATAAATTATGAGAGTAGTGTTTTAAATAAAAAAAATCTTAACAGTGAAAGGCAGCGACTATTACTGATATGGTCTCAGGTAGATTGCATGTTTTATTTCGCATCTGGATGTGGAGTCATGAATTTTTTTGGCATTTGGAAAAAAATATTTCAGTCAAAAACATGGATGTGATGGGAATATTGCATGTGCTGTGAAGCTGGATCAGCAGACTTTGTGGATCCTGCTTGGTATTAAACCCTTCGTTAAACAGTTATTTTCACAATTTGTGATGGCATACTGTAGCAGTCAAAAAACTGGACAAGGGAGTACATGTATGGGACAAAAAAATTTATAAATTCTGAACCTTTTGCAATCTGAAGTGGGTCATTCAAAACACCCAAACCTGTAAGCTTGAAATTGGTTATAAGAAAGAAACAAGGTTTAATGGATGGAAAAGTTTAGAATGCATTGGTAGTTTAACATTAATTGAATGGATTGAGAAGTTTGAAACAGTTAGTTTCACTAATAAATGTCAAAAAGTAAAAAAAAAAATTGTCACATGGAATTATTTAATAAGATTAGTAACATGAAACAGAAAATGCATAAATTTTTGTTTCGCAAAAATTCACAAATTCTTACGCAATTCACTTATAGCGCATGTGTTTGTACTATGAGGGAAACTGGAGCACCCGGAGGAAACTTACGCAAACATGGGGAAAACATTCAAACTCCACACAGAAATGCCAACTGGTCCAGCTGGGACTTAAACCATCAACCTTCTTGCTGTGAGGCGACAGTAATAACCACTGAGCCGCCCATATTTACTATGTCTTTAATATAACTTACATCAAATTGTAAAACCTGTTGTACAATTCTAAAATGCAATCAAAATTGTTCAAAATGACATTATAATTATAACAATAAGCGATTTATTTGTTTGATCTCTGGCTTAAAATCATCAAAAATTGGACAGATGAAGTAATACTAATTACATTGTTATTATAGTTGGATTATTAATTAAGAGGGCCTGAAATATACTACAGTCGTTTGCAAGACACACTGAGATTACAGTACATTGGGATTTTTCAGCACAATTTGAATATTAAAAGCATTAGCTTCATGTAATATACAACAGAAGAGAAGCAAGGTCCTGTTTTTAAACTCTGCTACAAGCTGTTCACAAACAGCCAATTTGCAAAAGCTATTTTTTTTTTTTTTTTTTTTGCTGTTTGTTCAAACCACATACTTAAAATAAGATGAAACAACGCAATTCTTGAGATTTCGTTGGGGCAACTTAATTGTTATATGTTCAATCCATTTAAATTTGTAAAAACTAATAAGTTAACTTAATTCCTTCATGTTGTTGATTGTGTGGAACCCAGCAATTTTTTTTTTTACAGTGGGTCACTTAACAGATTAATTGAATCTTTTTTTTGGTCTTTGGTTGATCTTGACTTGGTTGATCACAAATTACTTAAATAATTTAGCTAATAGCTTGGCTTTATTAAGCCTATATACATACTAATCAGCATAAAATTGGGCTCAGCGTTGAGCTCTAATTCTGACAATCAATTAAATTAATCTTTATTTTTATAACACTTTTACAATGTAGATTGTAAAATTAAGTAACAACATACTTTACATTTCAATTTGCACATAACAGGTACATATTTAACGTTATATATAGTAATATAACTGTACATACCTTGCCAATTTGTATATTTGCAGTCACTACTTTTTAAAAATATATTTATTATCTGGTTTTTACCTCTCTGCAATTCTGTTGCTCTGTAGAAGCTCTGTCACGGAAACAAATTTCTCGTATGTGTGAACATACCTGGCAATAAAGCTCTTTATGATTCTGATTCTGATTGTGTCAAAGCAGCTTAACATAGATGTAGTTCTAGTAAATTGAAACTGCTTCAGTCCAGTTTTTACAGCTGAAGTTCAGTTTAGTTCAGTTCAGTGTAATGGAAATGCCACTGCTGAAAACCAAAACCCTGAAGAGCAAATCTAACGATGTGCAGCTTCAAACCAAGTCCCAAAGTTCCAAACCAAGCAAGCCAATGGTGAAAAACAAAGGGGACAATATACAGTACTGAATAGGTATAAGAGTTTTAAATACATTAAAAAAATATTTTTTACTACTTGTTTAAACTGCTTATTTAAAAAGAGCTGAATCAACACAATTGTTGAGTTTTTTTGGGACAATTTAATTGTTTTATCTACTTACATTTGTAAAAATCAGTTAACTTAATTCCTTCATGTTGTCCCAACACAAATTGATTGTGTGGCAATCAGCATTTTTTACTTGGTAAAAGAGAATAAGCATACTCCTTTAAACTGAAAAATCCATAAGGTCCCTGTGGTCAGTACATGGCTTTACTACAAATCGTCTGCAGGCCTGATGTGTCCAGAGCAATGCAAGCTTTGGTGTGTCAATCACAAGGACCACAAGGTACAACCCCAATCGCTTTATCATTATGGATATGTCCAAAGGGAGTTGTCCTTGTTATGGACAGTCAGCAATTACAGGCACTCTCACCAGATGACTAATGAAGCCCCATCGATAACATGGAGGCCCAGGCCTGACATCTGCATTGAACAACCAGAGTCAGCAAATTCAGCTCTTCAGCTTTTATCTTTCTTTCTCTTAAGCCTTTAAAGGGCTAAATGTAGAGGGGGAGTCTTATGCAGTACAGTATATGCGTGAGAACTGATCCAGGAGCTGTCAGAAAGGTGATGGCCACGGTAATGAACTTTAGTTAATCCTGACATTACCAGTCCGATCACACTTTGTGCTAAGAACCTTTTAAACCACATTCACTCTCCTGAGACTATCATCATAACCACAAGAAGGTTAATCAGCATTTCACGTTTAACCTTTCTTTAAGCATAATTACCAAAAAAAAAAAGGAGGCAGTTACTTTGATTGGATGAGATGGTAAGTTTTACCTGGGAGGGTTGAGATATTAAGGGATATTTAATGATGTGATACTATAAATATGTCACATTTTGTTTAAATCACTAAAAGGGTCATGTACACTTCATCATTGATCATTAAGGTCAAACTTATGATGTGAGTCAAGATTTCTGGCACCAAAGTAGTTTAATTAATTAATTAATTAATTAATTTAATTTGCACTTCAGCTGGATCATATAGGGATAACTTAACATTTATGGGTGGCTAGACAAATATTATGGATTTTTTTTTGAAAACTGGAATTTAAAAAAACTTGTTTGAAATTTGATCAAAAGAACACAATTTAGAACTGACTAAAACACCAAAATATAGACAAACCACGTTTATTTTTTAAAAAGCTAAGAAACACCAGCAAATCTGTTGTTTATCCATTCTGACAGATGATTGATGTTAGCTAAAGTCATAACAGAGCTCTCTGACCAATGAGATTTACTCGTACACTTAAAAAAAAGATTTTTGTTGCTTGTTCAATCTACTTATTTAAAATGAGCTGAAACAACACAATTATTGAGATTTTTCTGGGACAACTTAATTGTTTGTTCAATCTACATGAATTTGTTAAGTTAACTTAATCAGTTTGTGTTGGGACAACAAGAATAAATTGTGTGGAACCCTGCATTTTTTAGCGTATGTTACCAATTTTTAACTATTAAAAATATTTCCCTATTAAAGTGAACCAAATTTTATTGTACATTATTGTAACAATTTTAATTCCTGTTTAAAAACAAAGCATACAATGAGCCATTTTCTATTTTTTATGAAGGTTGTACTAGGGTTGGGTCGATAGACGATGCCATCGTTCATCGCCGATGGCCGATAGACATCACGATGCTGAGCCAGCATCGCGATCCTCCACTCTGCCCTGTCACAGCAGCAACCCGCTCTCGAAAACAACACACTCAGGCCACTAATATGTCTCAGTTTTAAAATGGCATTTTAGAACGAAAATGATCCTGGCTTTTCATCTAGCATTTCTGAAAAGCCCTCCTTTCACACTATACCGCTGAAAACACACATCACGTGACCACACACACACACACACACACACACACTCCGTATGCGCGCGTCTGAGCTCCAGCAGTCAGCGGATGCTTTGAGCACAAAACCACAGAGAGCAGTGCACGTCGGACAGTTTATCAAAGATGTACCGATGGATCGCGTCTCACTATAGTTGTTAAACGTGACATTTAATTAATCTTGTCTCTATCTAAAGACTCTTCAGTCTTTTGAATCTATCAGGTAACGTGTTACACTGCTTCAATCTTTGGCTTTCACGCTTGTACTTAGCAATTTTAGTGAAAACCTCAGATACTATTGGTTGGTTCTTATTGGTTGTGCACCTTTTTTACCAACCAAGTTTGTTGCCTATTCATGCCAGAGCCCCGCGGAAAAAGTGATTGACAGGTGGTAATTTGTGTGTAACTCATCTTTATTTATTTATGATTTGGTTATGGGTAAAACAAAGACCATGCGGGTCAGGTAGTTAAAACGGTAGGCTACAAATAATTAATTCATTACGAAGTAAATAATTATTCATAAATAATTCATTCACCGCTGTCTATGACGACGATGCCATCGTCCATTGCGATGTTTCACATTAGACATTGTACGATGCCAAATTGGTCGAAATCGTCCAACCCTAGGTTGTACATAGTTAGGGTACAACAGTCTTAGGGGTCAATTTTGATTGTCGACTATAAAACCATTTCTACACCACAAAAACTACAGGCACACATGCACACTACAAGACACACCCTCCCTCCCACACACACACACACACACACACACGCACACACACACACACACACACACACACACACACACACACACACACACAATAAGATTCTGATGCTTTAAAGTGATCACAGTCACCTTGCAAGAATGTTTTAAAAACTTTATATAAAATTATATCAACTACACATTTTAGTTACAAAAAAAGTAGTTGTTTTTCATTCCTGGAAACAAGCTTCCAGAACAAACACTTTTAATAAAAGTGTTCATTAAAATGATAAATCCGCATTGCATCAGCCGTAGACCTGAACAGGCTTCTCAGCCAATGCACAGGGAAATAGTAATGCCAGAATAGAAATATTCATGAATCTGCTTAGCTAAAAATACAGAATTATGTTAGACACATATACTCTGACCCTAACTCTATTTATATTCATTCATTACACTTTCATCCAAAGTAACTTGCATAACTAGACAGTTTTGGTTAATTAATAATAAGTAATAAACAAAGAAGCACATATGGAGTAGCTTTAGGTTAATACACATCTAATACCGTATATGAAAATAAATAATTTTAACAATAAAACTAAAATGTGACTTTTGTTTGTGTGTGCGAGTGTGCGTTCTTTGTTTAAAAGGACACATTTGTTTAATGAAATAGGTATGACCAACATAGGCTCATTCTGAAAACATAGCCCTATATACATTTTATGGAGATCACAAATTATGTAGCCAGAGGTGTGTATGGTTGCATTTTTGTTATGTGGCAGTATGATGCCGTTCCTTTTTGCGACGACGGGGTTCGAGTCTGGTGAAGAATGGTTCAAGAAAATCGGTAAGACACAAACAAAAGCCAAAAAATAAAAAATAAACAAGTACATAATAGGGTGAGAATGTGGTAAAATCTGAAAACATAGTAAAATCGGAAAACCTGGTAAAAATCAGGCGAGGGCCTTTCTTTTTCTGGATTGCTTTTTAAAACTGTCCGTTAGGTTTAGGGAAGTGGGTGGGCGGGTCAATCTGTGCTTTTGAAAACACTATTTGTTGGGTTTAGGGAAGGAGGAGGGTGGGTTAGTTGATCAGTCAATCAATCAGTCAGTCAGTCCACAGTGGCCTGATTTACATGAGAACAGCAGGCACAAATGGCACTCGCAAGACAAATTTGAGACCTAAAAAAGCTTACACAGCAGCCTCTGGTGGATTTGCAAAAACAAAAACTGCAAAAAAAGTACCTCCTGGGACGTATTCAGCACTCTCCTGAAATGCATATAGCAGTACGTTTTCAGAATGAGCCTGGGTTGAGAATAACCTAGTTGTATAGTTTACAAGGACATGCCTTGTGTCCTTGTAATTCAAAGTGCTTAAAAAATCATAATTAACGGATTCTTATCACATTTAAATTTTGTTGGGTTTAGGAGTAGGGCCATATAATAAGCACTTTTTTAACTGTATAAAATGCATTATGCCAATAGAAAGTCCTTGTAAACCACCGATACCAACATGTTGCCAAATGTTGGCAGGGCTTACAAAAAATATGAATTAATGGCTTGATGTTCAAGAACCTTCGTAATATATCCTATTTTACAAAAGCTTTACAAAAATCAGTTAAAAGACAGTTTACAAATTGAATTTTTGTCCTGCATAAATCCATGCACAAATCTAGTTTGTCTGGGAGCTTTAGAAGAGCTTCCTCTTTATATACAGGGCATTTATGGAGTGATCCTAATAGACACTTAACATACCCAGATGGCACTAAAGAAGCGGGTGAACATGATAGCTTCTACAAAGTGCAGAGCACTCTAAGAAATCCACCCAACAGTAAAAGTGGACAGTGAAATGATAAACACATGCCGACTTTGATTTCCCTCCAACTCGCTCTTCTGTAGATATAAATTGGATTATGTATCAGGGAAATGGAATCTCAGCAATCTGATAAACATGTCGCTCTTAGATCTCAAAATCTATGCAAACAAAACCACAGAGGTAAACAAACATTCCTTTCTCATGTGGTTTGGAAAGATTGGTAGCTAGATGAAACCTTAAACGTCAATACAGGAACACTTCTGCATGTGTGCATATGCGTGGAAAAAGAGAGATCTCTTCTGTCTTCAGACCTTGAGTCTGAAGATTTGAGTGAGATATTTCAGCAGACACTGCGCTCTGAATATTGATCGAAGCTCCTCGAAAGCTTCCACGGGCCTAAAGAAGATATCTGCTCTTGATTTTGCCTTGGCACCTGAGGATTCCTCTCCCCCCAGAGTGTAGAAATCCCATCTCAGCCCCTCAAATTGATTCTCTGAGAGAGAAAGATGAAACAATAAACAGGCACAAACAGAGGAAGCCCCCAGGGAATGGATTGTACCAAGCCAACCCACTGCGAACCTCCTACAAGTCAATTACAATGAAAATGAATGCCAGACTCTGCTTCTCGTAAGCTGAATTCTCATGCAAAACATCTCTAAAGTGAAGGATCACGATTTGAAGCTTTTAACCTGAGTTCAGTGAGCTGGCGAAGTCATTAAAAACAGACACCGAGGCTCACGAGAGGTTTCCCCACCTCACAGCACTTCTTCCTCGGTGACCAACATCGAAGAGCAAGTAAAACAGAGTCCGTTTTTTTATGGTGCTAAGCCTTTTTCCATCTGTTGAGGAGATTGTTTGTGTGTGTGTGTGTGTGTGACGAGCTGAATAGAGGAAAGAGAGAGTAAGTTCTCTTTAGACCGAGTATTTTCAGGACAGTTTGCTCCTCTAATCTCCTCTACAGCACAGTAAGCTGAAATTAATGTCATACACAAGCCTCGCTTTTGAAAGGCAGCGCATCAGCAAAAAATGTAATCTTCAGACAGGCATACACACTCCCAGTCCTTTTCTGCTGGCACAGTAGCTTCAATTTAGAGACACATTCACATGTCTGGTTTCTTCCTTTTAGTATCTGACACTATTCTATTTTCACTTCTAGCTGGCATCTCAACAGCAAAAAATCAATATCTGTGGAATAAAACTGAATGATATATATTATCTAGCAGGGTGGTAAACACATATAGACCACACATGTGCTCAGCATCACACCATATGCATCAGTTGTCTATTTTCTGTATTATATTTGAGAGAGAACATGAATCTGAATGATATATGTATAAGAAACATCTCAGAATCCTCATGAAGATACAGTATATACACAGCTTATTTTGCTGTATGCTGTTGGCAGGGATATATAAGCTATAAATAAGCAATGTCGCACAAGCAAGAGTTTTTGCAGTGTCGTGTCTACCTCTGAATCACAGACATGCTGACCAGCAGCAAGACTGCAAATGTGATACTGCTTTTACCCAAGTGATAAATAAACAAGTTAATATTGAGTGACTCGCAAGTTAAACACAGCAATTGCTCTGCCAACGACAACAGTTCTAAAAGAAGTAGAGTCAACTGTTGCATCTTTAAACACAGAGCAGAGATTATTTGTTCAGGTATGAATGTGGGCAGTCAATGGGCGTTTCAATGAAATGTAATAAAGGACATTAATTAAATTGTGTTCAATAAACGTCTTAATAAAAAAATGCAATAACTTTATTTTATTTTATTTAAAGTTAATCAATAACCCACAAAAACATCTTCTGAATAATACTGCGTACAATTGAGCTGGTCTTCAGAATTTCCAACTTATTCCTGATGGCAAATTTTCTCCCAAAATGACAGTGACTTACAAATTTGTGGCCGCTCAAGTAGTGGTCATGTGATTTGTGTTTGAATGGCGGAGACGGGAATTTATGAGGTCAGACAGAACCAACTGTAACTGGTGTTCATTTCATTTATTCATTCAATATCTTTTCTGTTTAGTCCCTTTATTAGTCAGGGGTCGCCACAGAGGAATGAACCGCCAACTTATTCAGAATATGTTTTTCGCAGTGGATGCCCTTCCAGCTGCAACCAAGCACTGGGAAACCCCCATACACTCTCGCAGTTACACACATGACACACGGACAATTAAGCTTATTCAAATCACCTATAGCGCATGTCTTTGGACTTTGGGGGAAACCAGAGCACCTGGAGGAAACCCACGCGAACACAGGGAGAAGATGCAAACTCCACACAGAAATGCCAACTGACCTAGCCGGGGCTCGAACCAGCAACCTTCTTGCTGTGACGTGACAGTACTACCCACAGAGCCACCGTGCCACTTGTGTTCATTTCAGATTAGAAAACCAGACATTTGTTTTCTAGTGTAGTTGGTTCATTTAAAAGTAGAGATTTAAACGTTATGTAGATATTCAGCATTTCTCATGTCTGTGAGGAAAATATTTGCTGACATTCCAGCATGTTCGCTGAGGATTCATAACAATAAAGCTACAAAAACGCATGTCTGGAACAAGCCCCTCCCCTGAAGAATTGTCAGTGTACTGTATAGTGGTTGATAATTGGCCCCTTTACTAGAAGGCAGAGCTTCCTTCACATTTAACAACTTGTGTATTTGTTGGTGTTAAGCTGCGGTCACACTGCACTTTTCTCCCAACAGACTTCCATTCATACACTCACAAATGCAACAGACTGGAAACGCAAGGTTGTGCTTCAAGTTTCGCAGATCGCTGCATTGGAAAGTTCAAGCTTGGTGAACTCTGTGAGACCGCATTACGTGACTGCATGAGACCAATTGGTGAGAAGAGTAATTGAATTACTTAAGTAATTTATATCCTTTACTCAATACAACATACAATTCTTATAAATCTCAGCAGATAGGCATTATCTAAACAGGGTTTCTGCAGATATCATAATGTCAAATTTAAGACTTTTTAAGACCATTAAGTATTAAATTTAAGACCTATATCACAATATCAAAAACACGCATACTCAAAAAGAAAATACAAAATCACAAAATTTGTGGTAAAATAAAGATATTCAAAATGAACAGTACTGAAGACAGGTTAGAAGCACCATTGAACTACAGAAAAAACAAACAAACATCTTAAGTCTGATTTACATTTCCCCCTGGCCCCACATCGCGCACCTCACAAAACGGATGAGGCTTTTACTTGACGTGTTCGCCATTGAGATTGTAACCAGGGATATACTGTACGCTGACAACAGGATGAGGATCCAAATGCAGGATTTATTAAAGAGGTGGTCAGACAAGCAATGATCAGTACAGGAGCAAACAGATATATGAGGACAATCCAGAGTCGTAGTCGATATAGCAGGCAAAAAGTCACAAGGATGGCAGCAGACAGGGAGAAACAGATTATCAAGGCGAGGGTTAAAACATGGCAAAAACAAGACAGGGAAACGCTTTGAATTGATACTGATAACAGGTAACAAGACTCGGCAACTGGAGAGTGTGTGTTTGCTGTTTATATACTGTGTGTAATCAGTCCTTGACAATCCTCCGGTGGTGTGTGTGTGCAATCAGTGGAGATGAGGAACATGTGTGTGTGAGCGGAGTGCATGTGTGGAGATGTAGTCCATTAGATGGTAGATTTGTAGTCCGTTGTGTTTGTGCATGTAAACCAGCGATCTAAAGGGAGAAGATCGCTGGTGATCGTGACAGAGCCCCCCTCTAATGAGTGGCTTCCAGACACTCCTATCACAGTTCAGGCGGGAGGTGGAGCGGAGGCGGAACAGGGGAAGGGATGGAGGGCCAGGACCATGCAGCTGAGGCGTGTCTGAAGCATGAAGCAGCAGAAGGACCGGAGAGTGAAGCTGCGGAGGGCCTGGAGCGTGGAGCTGCGGAAGGCCCGGAGAGTGGAGCTGCGGAGGGCCTGGAGCGTAGAGCTGCGGAGGGCCTGGAGCGTAGAGCTGCAAAGGGCCTGGAGCGTAGAGCTGCGAAGGGCCTGGAGCGTAGGGCTGCGGAGGGCATGGAGCGTGGGGCTGCGGAGGGCCTGGAGCGTGGGGCTGCAGAGGGCCTGGAGCGTGAAGCTGCTGAGGACCTGGAGCATGGAGTTGGAGCTGCGTGAGGCCTGAAGAGTGAAGCTGCTGAGGGCCTGGAGCGTGGAGCTGGAACTGCGTAAGGCCTGAAGAGTGAAGCTGCTGAGGGCCTGGAGCGTGGAGTTGGAGCTGCGTAAAGCCTGAAGAGTGAAGCTGCTGAGGGCCTGGAGCGTGGAGCTGGAGCTGCGTAAGGCCTGAAAAGTGAAGCTGCTGAAGGCCTGGAGTGTGGAGTTGCAAAAGGCCTGGAGCATGGAGCTGAAGTTGGTCTGGGGGCTTAAGTTCAGCAGGCACAGGCAGTTCATATAACCCCCATGGGTCAGGAGGCTTTGGTTCAGGGGGCACTGGCATTTCAGATAACCCCAGTGGGTCTGGAGGCTTGGATTCAGGAGACATAGGCAGTTCATTTAACCCCAGTGGGTCTGGAGGCTTGGGTTCAGGAGGCACTGGCAGTTCATATAACCCCCATGGGTCAGGAGGCTTTGGTTCAGGGGGCACTGGCGTTTCAGATAACCCCAGTGGGTCTAGAGGCTTGGATTCAGGAGACATAGGCAGTTCATTTAACCCCAGTGGGTCTGGAGGCTTGGGTTCAGGAGGCACTGGCAGTTCATATAACCCCAGTGGGTCAGGAGGCTTGGGTTCAGGAGGCACTGGTAGTTCATCTAACCCCAGTGGGTCAGGAGGCTTAGGTTCAAGGAGCACTGGCAGTTCATACAACCCCAGTGGGTCAGGAGGCTTAGGTTCAAAGAGCACTGGCAGTTCATACAACCCCAGTGGGTCAGGAGGCTTAGGTTCAAGGAGCACTGGCAGTTCATATAACCCCAGTGGGTCAGGAGGCTTTGGGACCTCACACGGCTCTGGCGGTACTGGGAAGTCACACGGCTCTTGCAGATCACACGGCTCTGGCAGCTCTTCCTGAAACTCAAGTGGTAATTTTGGTCCTTTGTGAAACTCGAGTGATGATTCAGACCTCTTGTGAGACTCAGGTGGTGGCTCTGACCTTTCGTGGGACTCAGGTGATTGCTCTGGCCTTTCGTGGGACTCAGGTGACTGCTCTGGCCTTTCGTGGGACTCAGGTGACTGCTCTGGCCTTTCGTGGGACTCAGGTGACTGCTCTGGCCTTTCGTGGGACTCAGGTGACTGCTCTGGCTTTTCGTGGGACTCAGGTGACTGCTCTGGCCTTTCGTGGGACTCAGGTGATTGCTCTGGCCTTTCGTGGGACTCAGGTGACTGCTCTGGCCTTTCGTGGGACTCAGGTGACTGCTCTGGCCTTTCGTGGGACTCAGGTGACTGCTCTGGCCTTTCGTGGGACTCAGGTGACTGCTCTGGCTTTTCGTGGGACTCAGGTGACTGCTCTGGCCTTTTGTGGGACTCAGGTGACTGCTCTGGCCTTCTGTGGGACTCAGGTGGATCTCATACCCCTAGCCCTTCGAGGAATTCAAGAAAATCTGGCGCCCGCCATTCGGGGAATTCTGAAGAATCTGGCGCCCGCCCTTCGGGGAATTCAATTGGATTTGGCGCCCGCCCTTCGTGGAATTCAAGTGGGTTTGGCGCCCGCCATTCGGGGAATTCAAGTAGGTCTGGCGCCCGCCATTCGGGGAATTCAGGGTCATCTGATGCTCGCCATTCAAGAGATTCAGAGGTTGCTGGCGCCCGCCATTCAAGAGATTCAGAGGTTGCTGGCGCCCGCCATTCAAGAGATTCAGAGGTTGCTGGCGCCCGCCATTCGAGGTATTCAGAGGTTTCTGGCGCCCGCCATTCGGGGAATTCAGAGGTTTCTGGCGCCCGCCATTCGAGGAATTCAGAAGTTTCCGGCGCCCGCCATTCGAGGAGTTCAGAGGTTTCTGGCGCCCGCCATTCGGGGAATACAGAGGGTTCTGGCAGCATCAATGGCTCTGGCAGCTCTGGCGGCGGCGACACTGGCAGCTCTGGCGGCGGCGACTCTGGCAGCTCTGGCGGCGGCGACTCTGGCAGCTCTGGCGGCGGCGACTCTGGCAGCTCTGGCGGCGGCGACTCTGGCAGCTCTGGCGGCGGCGACTCTGGCAACTCTGGCAGTGACTGAGGATCTGGCAGCTCTGGCAGTGACTGAGGATCTGGCAGCTCTGGCATTGACTGAGGATCTGGCAGCTCTGGCAGTGACTGAGGATCTGGCAGCTCTGGCAGTGACTGAGGATCTGGCAGCTCTGGCAGTGACTGAGGATCTGGCAGCTCTGGCCGTGACTGAGGATCTGGCAGCTCTGGTGTTGGCATTTCAGGAACAGGAACTTGGACTGTAACTATAACAGGTACAGACTCAGAACAGGAAGCCATCTTGTGAGCTGGGGAACTGGATGCGGCCATCGTGTGAACTGGGGAACTGGAGACAGTCATATTGTGAGCTGTATGACTGGAGGCGGCCATTTTGTGAACATGAGGACTGGAGGTGGCCATCTTGTGAGCTGGAGGACTGAAGGCGGCCATCTTGTGAATTGGGGAACTGGAGACAGTCATTTTGTGAGCTGGAGAATGGAGATAGCCATCTTGTGAGCTGGAGGACTGGAGGCGGCCATTTTGTGAACTGGGGAACTGGAAGCGGCCATTTTGTTAGCTGGAGGACTGGAGGTGGCCATCTTGTTAGCTGGAGGACTGGAAGTGGCCATTTTGTCACCTGGAGGACTGGAGGTGGCCATTTTGTGACACGGAGAACTGGAGACAGCCATCTTGTGAGCTGGAGGACTGGAGGTGGCCATTTTGTGAACTGGGGAACTGGAAGCGGCCATTTTGTTAGCTGGAGGACTGGAGGTGGCCATCTTGTTAGCTGGAGGACTGGAAGTGGCCATTTTGTCACCTGGAGGACTGGAGGTGGCCATTTTGTGACATGGAGAACTGGCGGCAGCCATCTTGTTAGCTGGCTGTGGTCTAGGCTGGTGAACAGGGGACAGGAGTATAGGAGATGCTAGCATGATTGTGTTATTGGAGGGAACAGCAAGTCCCGTTGCCGGCGGGTCTTGCTGTCTATTGCGCCCCCCCAAAAAAACATTTAGGGGTCTCCTCCACCTCGCCTACGGTGAAGGTTGAACCACTGATTTGTAATGCCAAGTCTATGTATTGCATTATTGTCAAATGAGGATTGTGCAGCGGCATCCTAGAGTACAGTGGCTCGGACAGCCCACCATGGAAAAATATCATGAGGCATACCTCGTTTAAAGTTGTTAGATGAGCCAAATTGATAAAGTTCTCCACATAGTCCTCAATAGCTCGTTCACCCTGACGAAGACACATGATTTTGATTCCTGCTGGATCCATGTTGTGGCCGAGTCTTCTGTAACCAGGGACATACGCTGACAACAGGATGCGGATCCAAACGCAGGATTTATTAAAGAGGTGGTCAGACAAGCAATGATCAGTACAGGAGCAAACAGATATATGAGGACAATCCAGAGTCGTAGTCGATATAGCAGGCAAAAGGTCACAAGGATGGCAGCAGACAGGGAGAAACAGATTATCAAGGCGAGGGTCAAAAACACGGCAAAAACAAGACAGGGAAACGCTTTGAATTGATACTGATAACAGGTAACAAGACTCGGCAACTGGAGAGTGTGTGTTTGCTGTTTATATACTGTGTGTAATCAGTCCTTGACAATCCTCCGGTGGTGTGTGTGTGCAATCAGTGGAGATGAGGAACATGTGTGTGTGAGCGGAGTGCATGTGTGGAGATGTAGTCTATTAGATGGTAGATTTGTAGTCCGTTGTGTTTGTGCATGTAAACCAGCGATCTAAGGGGAGAAGATCGCTGGTGATCGTGACAGAGATATTCTTTTAAATGACAGGGGGTGATCAAAAGAAACAGACAGTAAAATCAGACAAATAAACAGAGAAGTAGAAAGTTTCAGGAGCTACGTCATATCATTAATATAATTCAAGATAATTGTTTTTTTAATTATTTTTATAATTTATTATAAAGATTTTTATAACCGTTCAAAAATTTTTTTTATCTAAATGATGCATCACTCGCTTTTGTTCATATCTCGGACAGTTCTACCTAATAAAGTAAAATATTAATGGCAACAGAACTTGGGTTGCTCCACAATTATATTTTTATTATGGCAAGAATAAAAACAAAAAAGAAGTACACTTACTAAAAATACTTACGTTTTTTTTTTATTTATTTTTTATTTTGCCCACTCAACAATTCACACATTACTGTCTGGCTAGTTTCTGTGCTCTACTTATAAGCTAAAAAGGCAGTAATGGTCCAACATTCGTGACCATTATCACCAATAAAGCCTAGAAATTGGGCATCAATATATTGTAAACTGATAGGTTCATATATTCCTTTCCTGTCACGGTTGTGGATCTGTCTGTTCATCTTGTGTGTGTATGTGTGTGTGTGTTTGTATGTGTGTGTGTGTGTGTGTGTGTTTGTTTGGGTATCTTTTTACCGCGTGGCTGTCTGTGTTTACATCTCGTCAGCTGGGCGGTCACGTGCTCAGCTGTTAATCAGCACACCACAGGTGCAGCACGTTACTGGACCTATATCTGTTTAGCATTTGTATCTCATGTTGTCAGTTCATTGTTGTTCATGTCCCTGTCTATGTCCTGTCAGGCTCTCGTCCTTAGCATGGTGGTGAGTTTGCTGTGTGGCTTTTGCTTTTTGGACTTGTCTTCACCTCTTGGTTACTACCTGAACTGTTACCGCTGTTGAGCGTGGTTGATACCTTTGAGAGATTCGTCATTGATCTGCTTCACTGAAGAACCTTATTACCGCTGTTTAGCGTTGTTGATACCTATGAGAGAATCACCATTGATCTACTTCGCATTGCTTATATTTGTGAACTGAATACCAGCTGTTTAACGCAAGGCAAGGCAAGTTTATTTATATAGCACATTTCATACACAGTGGCAATTCAAAGTGCTTTACATAAACAGGAATAAAAAGACAAGTGTAAGAAAAAAAAATAAAATAAAAACAGATAATAAAAAACAGATAAAAACAGATAAAAATATGTTAAAACAGGTTGTAAAAGAATGAAAAAGAAGAGAAAAACATAATAGTGTGATCTGTTGGACGTAGCACAGTGCTCATTCAGTAAAGGCAAAGCTAAACAAATGTGTTTTCAGTCTGGATTTGAATGTGCCTAATGTTGGAGCACATCTGATCATTTCTGGGAGTTGATTCCAGCAGCGAGGGGCGTAGTAGCTGAAAGCCGATTCACCCTGCTTTGACTGAACTCTTGGAATTTCTAGTTTATATGATTCTAGAGATCTGAGTGTTCTTCTAGGTTTGTATTCAGTGAGCATATCTGTAATGTATTGAGGTCCTAGGCCATTTAGTGATTTATAGACAAGTAATAATACTTTAAAATCTATTCTGAATGTAACTGGGAGCCAGTGTAAAGACCTGAGGACAGGTGTGATGTGCTCTGATTTTCTGGTTCTGGTCAGAATCCTGGCTGCAGCGTTCTGCAACTGTCTGACTGTCTTTTTGGGAAGGCCCGTGAGGAGGCCGTTACAGTAATCCACCCTGCTGCTGATAAAACCATGAACAAGTTTCTCTAAGTCTTCACTGGAAACAAAGCATCTGATTCTTGCAATGTTTTTGAGATGATAGTATGCTGATTTAGTAACTGCTTTGACATGACTATTGAAACTCAGATCTGACTCCAGAGTCACACCAAGATTCTTGACCTTATTTTTTGTTGTTCGACCTTTAGAGCCAAGGTACGCATTCACCTTGAGAACCTCATCTCTGTTCCCAAACGCAATGACTTCAGTTTTCTCTTTGTTTAACTGAAGAAAGTTTTGGCACATCCAACTGTTCATTTCATCAATGCATTGGCATCAATGCATTGTTTACCCTGTGATTCCTGTTTTAATAAATAGCTTTATATTCACTTGCAATTGGGTCCTTTCCGAGTTGTGACATTTCCAGTTACAATCAGAATTATTAGCCCCCTGGATATTTTTTTTAAAAACATTTCTAAACATAATAGTTTTAATAACTCATTTCTAATAACTGATTTATTTTATCTTTGCCATGATGACAGTAAATAATATTTGACTAGATATTTTTCAAAACACTTCTATACAGCTTTAAGTGACATGTAAAGGCTTAACTAGGTTAATAAATTAACTAGACAGGATAGGGTAATTAGGCAAGTTATTGTATAACGATGGTTTGTTCTCCAGACTATCGAAAATAATATATAGCTTGAGGGGGCTAATAATATTGACCTTAAAATGGTTTTAAAAAAATTTTAAAATGCTTTTATTCTAGCCTAAATAAAACAAATAAGACTTTCTCCAGAAGAAAAAAATATTATCAGACATACTGTGAATATTTCCTTGCTCTATTAAACATAATTTGGGAAATAATTAAAAAAGAAAGAAGATTTCAAAGAGGGGCTAACAATTCTGACTTCAACTGTATCAAAGACATAATTTGTTACTTAATTTTAGTTTGTAACTTGTAAATTGTTTTAAATTCAAAATTGTAATATATACATCAGTGTAAAACCTATGAATGATGGAAAAACATATTCTGTAATATTAAAACCACCTGGGTCTTCACCTTTGCATGGCCTCTTTTTTGCTTTAACAAACTGATCCCTCAGATTTTTCTAAACTTTTACAAAAACTTTCCTCCTTTCCCACTCCTGTTGCAATTTCTAGCCAAGAATTGTTGGTCATCTGGTTATCTCTATGATCACGCATGGACGGATCGTAAAGAAGATGTGTGTGTACAGTCATACCCGTTTCAGACAAAATCTCTTCAAAGTGTTTCATATTCAACTCAAATCAAATGCGGCGCCACGCAAACTGTTCACTAGAGTCTCAAAACATTATGAAAGCTCCGCCAGCTGGAATCATGTTGCGCGCACCCAAAGAGAACGTCCGCAAACACAACGATGACATCACATTCGCCGCGCGCACTGAGTAAAATAGCAGAAAGCTAATTGGCTATTGCATGTTGGTCTTATTTGTAGATGTAATACCGCAAATTACAATTGGATTAGTGAAATGAAGAACTACAACACCACGAAAACCAAGCAACAACAACAAAAAATTTTTAAATGAGCATTAGATGTAGCGTTACATAGACATCGGAAAATTAGGACCTGTGCAAAAATATTTAAGACCTAGAACAGCGAATGTAAGACTTTTTAAGGCCTTAAATTTAGATTTTAAGACCCTGCGGAAACCCTGCTAAAGTAAACTCATTCATTTTCACATGCTTTTCTGGGGCCGGGTCACAGGGGCAGCAGTCTTAGGACAGAACCCCAGACTATCCTCTCCCCAGACACTTCCTCCAGCTCCTTCGGGGGGATCCAGAGGCGTTCCCAGGCCAGCCAAGAGACATAGTCCCTCTAGCGTGTCCTGGGTTCTCACCGAGGCCTCCTCCCGGTGGGACATGCCTGGAACACCTTCCTATGTAGGTGTCCAGGAGGCATCCGAAACAGATGCCCGAGCCACCTCAGCTGATTTCTCTCGATGTGGAGGAGCAGCGGCTCTACTCCGAGCTCTTCCTGAGTGACAGAGCTCCTCACCCTATCTATAAGGGTGCACCCTGCCACCCTGCGAAGGAACTCATTTCAGCCGCTTGTATCAAGAATCCTTGTCTTTTCAGTCATGACCCAAAGCTCATGACCATAGGTGAGAGTAGGAACATAGATTGACCGGTAAATCGAGAGCTTTGCCTTTCGGCTTGGTTCCTTCTTTACCACAACGGACCAGTACAGCATGCACTGGAAACAAGTCCGACTTGGTTTTACGACTATTTTATTTAGTTTTTCAGGACAACTTCAAAAGTTAAGCAAACATCTGAAAAACAGATGCCCTGGTCCTTCCCACAGGTTTGAGTGTTGGGCTAACAACCCACCTCATAAAAAAACTAGATGTTACGAAACACCAACATGGTGTGGCTAAATATCAACTTCGATATAAATGGCCCTGGGAGTAAGTAATCACAATACTGTGATAAAGTGAAACTGTGATATTTTAATCCAAGGTTATCATATCACCAGAATCTTATGCTGGCCCATGCTAACAGAACTGTTGAAATTAAATACAGTATTTAAGGCAAGTATAGTAAAGGCTATCACATGGTGGGTGACATTAAGACTACAATGGCTCTTCATCAGAAACCTCACACTCGAAACATCATGTGATAGCCTTTATTAATAAATTTTCATACTTTAGGAGCTTTGGTGTTGCCAATTTTATATTGCTGCTTTGTGAGGGCCACGATAGAATGTAATATAAGAGTAAAGCGAAAAACAGAAAGGACGTAAGGAGTGTGGTATTGAGTGCAGTGTTTGTGACTGAGGGTCCCTCTGGTGTAATGCAGGGCTGCTGTGATTGGAAAAGTAATTATTAGTCTGTGCGGAGCATCAGGGTGATTGACAGGCTGAGCTGCCGGCTGTAAAGCAGAGACTGTGTGAACCACAGAGCTGCTCTCCAAGGGCATGTCGACACCAGATGCCAAACCCCTCTGACACCCGCTCAAGGAAAAGAGCTCATTCTGTTACTCCCTTAAAAGCTCTTAAATGTTGTAGAGTATGGGAGATCAGGTAAAACATGAGGGAGAGTGTGGATAAGAGTTGTGGATGAAAATTCATCACTGCAACAAGTGCTAGAAAAGATTTTGACATTGTAAATGATAGAATACAAACTCAAGAGTCACATCAGAGACGATCAGGGGTGCATTTACCAAAACCATGGTACTAAGACAACTAAGATCACAAGTTCCATCGTTACAAACATAGTTTAGTGATTTGGTGTGTCCCAAATCCACTGTTCCAATAAACATTCATCAACAGTATTGCAAATTTGTGTGTTTGGACCTCTAGAGCTGTAGTTAGAAGCATAGTTCCAGTGTGTGTTCTATTCCTAGTTATACCCCCTATGCCCTATATTGATAATATGCATTTTTGATTTACTAAAAGATAGATGGATAGATAGTTTATGTCACTGTCAATTTTTGGACCATCCGCTTGTTAAGTCGTGACGTATCGGTGACGTATGGAATACTGTTTCCGGGTCCAAGCCGCTACTCATTTGAATAGAGAAAATATTCGTTAATGGCCACTTTTTAGTCCTATCACACATTAAAGTGAATTTTATATAAAATCATGGTGTACACATCTCTGGACTTGCTGCATCACAAATACCAAAATTATTCACGTTCTGGCCACTGGATATTCTGGCCATCGGATATTAGACATGGATATATATATTAGGTATGGATATATAGATTTGAATCTACCAAGCTTAGCTTACAATGTTTACATTGCTCTACTTACATTAAATCTAAATTCCAAATATCAGAAATGACAACAGATTGTTAAGATTTAATTAATGTCAGTTTTACTGTTATTGATTAATGCACTTACTTTACAGATTTCAATCATTAATTTTTCTTCTGCTTTTTCCCTGGTTTACCACAGCGGAATGAACTGCTACTTACTTGACAGATGTATTTTTAATTTTAGGTGATTTGTGTAATGTGTTTTATGTTTGAAAAAATAATTTCTAATTGCATCTTTAGTGATTTTTCAATTAAATACAATGTATTGACCCGATAGGTGAATTTAGAGGTTTTTGCGAAAAAAGCAGAAGTGAATTTAGCTGGTTTTGACGCAAAAGAAAATCTAATTTGTTAAAAACCAAAAAATTGTCTAAAGTGACATTTATGAAAAAAAAAAAATTTATTTACAAGGTAATAACCTTTTCATTAAATATAAAATGAAACTTCTGGGCCTAATCAGAGGAGCCTGATAGAAAATGCTCATTTACAGAAAAGAGGTATATATACACAGTTGAAGTCAGAATTATTAGCCTCCCTGAATTATTAGCACCCCTGTTTATTTTTTTCCGCAATTTCTGTTTAATGGAGAGAAGATTTTTTCACCACATGTCTAATATTAATAGTTTATATAATAAACTTATCTCTAAAAAACTGATTTATTTTTATCTTTGTCAGTAAATAATATTTCACTAGATAATTTTCAAGACATTTCTATACAGCTTAAAGTGACAATTAAAGGCTTAACTAGGTTAATTTGGTTAACTAGGCAGGTTAGGGTAATTAGGCAAGTTATTGTATAATGATGGTTTGTTCTGTAGACTATCGGAAAAAAATTTGCTTAAAGGGGCTAATAAATAAAAAATAAAAAAATTAAAAACTGCTCATAATCCTGCCGAAATAAAACAAATAAAATTTTCGTCAGAAGAAAAAACATCAGACATACTGTGAAAATTTCCTTGCTCTGTTAAACATCATTTGGGAAATATTTAAAAAAGAAAAAAAAAATCAAAAGGGAGCTAATAATTCTGACTTCAACTATATATAACAATCATGATTTTCGAAAGTATTACATCGCTTTGTAAACGTTTATTATTACCATTTGATGAGTCTCCTCATACAGTTTGATAGAGCGCTTGAACAAGCAGATAGACTACATTAAACGTAGGTCTACTTGTAATCATTCATTTTTGCATCATAGAATAGAAGTTTATTGTCAGAGTATCATTTGCATGTACAACAAAATTTAAATTGCCAACCAGTCAAAGTGCAGCAGTCATACATACATTCAAACAGTTTTTAAAAAGTACTGATTAGTATATACAAATATATCTAAAATACAATATGTCTGTCTATTCATCTCATGAAGGCAGTGTTTTTTGCAACCCAGGCTCATTCTGAAAACGCACCCATACATACATTTCTGGAGAGTGCCAAATACGTCCCAGAAGCTATGTCTTTCTTTTTTTTTTTTTTTTTTGCAGTTTTTGTTTTCGCGAAAACACCAGAGGCCGCTGTGTATGCTTTTTCAGATCTCAGTGCCATTTGTGCCTGCTGTTTTTGCGTAAATCCACCAGAGGCTGCTATTGACTGACTGTCAACTGATTGAATGACTGAATGACTGACTGACTGAGCGATCGACTCACCCACCCTCCTCCTTCCCTAAACTCAACCAATAGTGTTTTGAAAAGCACCAATTGACACAACCACCCACTTCCCTAAACCCAATCGACAGTTTTAAAAAGCAATCCAGAAAAAGAAAAGCCCTCGCCTGATTTTTACCACGTTTTCAGATTTTACCACATTCTCACCCTGTTATTTACTTTACATTCTGTTTATTTTATTTTGTTGTCTTCTGTTTTTGTTTGACCTGTTTTCTGGAACCGTTCTTCACCAGACTCGAACCGCGTCGTCATAATCAACTCCTTTCTGCGTCCCATGTCCACTGATGTACATGGTGAGCTAACTGGACAAACTGATAAGAGTGGGCAAGTCATCCATATGGAAGCAGTCAGCTGGTAAGCGTGAAAAGGAATATCGTCATACCGCATCGTAACGTTCACTTTAAAGACATAATGCAGCCTTCTGGCCACATAATTCGCCATCTCCAGAAATGTATATAGGGTTATGTTTTCAGAATGAGCCTATGTTATTTTTTTGATTATTGAGCGTAGTCATGGCTGTTGGATAAAAACTATTTTTGTCTATTTGTCCTGGTTCTGATTTTCCTGTATCAACCCCCTGATAGCAACAGTTCAAATAGATCATATCCAGGGTGTGATGTGTCTTTGACACATGTGTCTCTTTCTTAATACAGTGTGAAGTGTGTAGATCAGGGCTATTCAATTAGTTTGTCATGGGGGCCGGTTCATGAAAAGCATCCCAAACGAAGGGCCGGAGAGATATGACTTGCTATATAAGTGATAACACAACAGCAATATAAGAGCTCATATGTTGTAATTTTGCTCCTTAAGACACCCACGTTGGCTTTTTCTACATTAAAATGTTAATATATTGTATTTTGAAACTACATAACATCACTGCATTGTACAATAGACTTTTTTTTTTTTACAAACATTCAAATGTTGTATTTCAGAGCACAACAAAAGCAGTGCATTGCTGAAGTAGGCTTCTTCTACATTCAGACACATTCATATGTTATTTTTTGAACTACATAACAATTAGGAATGCAACAACTATAGATTTTGGTTGTACGATTATATAGTCTGAAGAATAATTATGGTTTGACGGTTATCACGTCTAATGTAAATTCAAGCTTTATATCAGGTAAGTGTCACGGTTGCAGGTTGTGCACACTTCCTGGTGTTTTGTTTTGTCAGTCATGTGCGCTGTAGTAGCGTTGTGTTTTGATCACGTGTTGTTGATCAGCTGCACCCATCATTACTGTCAGCTGTATTTAATTATCTCTCCTATAAATGTGCTTGACGTTCTTTTGTACCTTGTCAGTTCGTTATTTGTTCATTGTTGCTCTGTGTCTCATTAGGACGCTCGGTATCGTTTTGGACCTGCCAGCCGTCCAGAGTATCTTTTAGATCTGGACTTGTCTGGACATCCTGTTCTCTTTCGCACTATTTTCTGTTTTGGTCCTATTATTTTTGATTCCGTTTTGTCACCGGTCAATAAAGACCTTGCATTTGGATCCGCGTTTTTGTGATTTCTGGAGAGCGTGACAGTAAGTAGCTATTTAGATTAACTGTTGTTGCCATCTGCGTTCATGCATACATAATCATCTTAATATTAATTCGTATAACATATCTTTTGTTTACACTGCAATGAAAGGCATGCAGAACTCTCACCGTGAGATGTTTTCTACTGCGTGCGCCCGCAAAGACGCAAGCGCGTTGCTTCACTTGTGCGCGCATATTGTCATATATTCTTACATTAGAAACAACAAACTTGCAAGCGGAAAAGACGTGATATGAGAACGGCCGCTGCTATAGTTAATCTGGTGTGCGAGCGTATTAGCCTCAGTGTACATACTTGGAACTTTAAACTAGGGCACAGTTGGCAACTTGGCATAACTTTGTTTAGCTGCAGTTTCGTTTTGTTCCTTGCAACAGAAATGCGGCTTAGAGAAACCTTTACGATTAATTTTGACGAATTAAAGCGCAGTTAATAGTGAAATCGGCTAATCGTTGCATCCCTATTGACGACATCAGTGCATAGTACAAAAGGCCTTTTCTACAAACATATCCAAATATTTTTGGCTGCCTGCGCCACTCCCTGAATGTCAGGTGACTCATGCTCTGTGTAGCTTCTGCAGCTCATGCTGTATTGAACAGGCGCACATCACTTCATAACTATAGCGGCCGTTTTTCGACTGAACTAAATTTATTTTTGATGTCTTGGTCACACTATTTGGAGGGCCGGAACAAATTGCCTCGGGGGCCGGGTTCGGCTCGCGGGCCGCCAATTGAATAGCCCTGGTGTAGATCTTCCAGTGTTGGCATTGATTGTAGAGGTGTGACCCTACACTGGTCTCACGGTTCGGTTCGGTTACGATTATCATGCCATTGATTCGGTTCAATTCGATATCTCGGTGCATTGACGATGCTTTCCATACACAGTTTTATATTTTCTTCAGAGCACAGCAATTCTTCTATTAAAATGTATAAATATATTTATATACTACAGTATTTGTAAAACAATTTTGTCCTTTAATACGAACAGTCTGATATATAAACTGTACCTTTAAACAACACGAGCATTTATAGCAAATAAACAAATATAAATATCCCTCTCGCTTTCTGAGCCTTGTCTACCAAGTTATTTCTTACACCCCTTTGATTGGTCAACAGAAAAGGCTGTGATTGGCTCTTACACGCTGGCGCTCTTCACAGATGCACTCATGGACCACAGTGAGAGAGAAAAAAAGGAGTTTACTTTCATCCTCTTAATCGTCATGAAATAGGGGCTTCTGCTGTAAGTGTCAGTGAAAGACTGTCTAGCAAACACACACGCAGTGAAATTGTGCACAGTTTCTGAGTTTTTAAGTAGTTGGAGCGTTGTAAATACTCGCGCTCGCATCCCTAGCTATAGTAAGCTATGGCGCCATAGCACATATGAGAGAAATGACGTCAGTACATAATAATCGGTTATGATTATTACTGAACCAATGCCGAATTGTCCGCGTCTGCATCGCGGTGCACCGAAGAATCAATTAATTTTGACACCCCTAATTAATTAGTAATCAGCATTAAAGTAACCAGCATTAAAAAGCAATCACAGAAGTAAGCTATCTGACATATTATTATACATTAAAGGGTCACAAAACACCAAAACACATTTTTTGAGCTGTTGACAGTCATATGTGTGTCCCACGCTGCTATAAACACTATTAGGAGACATATATTTCACTAAAAAGTGAAAATTGGTTGTTTTTGTGTTATTTTGAGCAAATTTGTTCTTCCGGTTTGAAACGAATTTTTGAAGCTGCGTCACAGCCATGGAGAGTAGCTGTCTGTACATGCGAGAACATTGTGACGTCTCTGAGGGTGCGGCATTAATTCATGAGAAAGACTTTGCTCAAACCAATCAGCGTGCTCTATTGTGTATGCGCCGCAACTTCATTAATATGCATGATAGCTTCGCAAAGACTACAGAGAGACTTCGGAGAGGTTTTACCTGTTACAGTGTTCAGACGACACAGAGACACCACGTTGTGTTGCCAAAACAAGTGAAAGAACAAGAATTTGGAGACACGGGTCGTCAGAGTAGCATTTATTAGTGTGCTGCATTTATTAAAGGGTCACGAAACACCAAAACACATTTTTTGAGCTGTTGACAGTCATATATGTGTCCCACGCTGCTATAAACACTATTAGGACACATATATTGCACTAAAAAGTGAAAATTGGTTGTTTTTGCGTTATTTTGAGCAAATTCGTTCTTCCGGTTTGAAACTAATTTTTGAAGCTACGTCACGGCCATGAGATACTTAGGTGTAAATCCAGCAGTACAGTGGCTGTCTGTCTTTTCTAGGGCGTTCTGACGTATCTGAGTGCGCAGTATTAATTCATGAGAAGACGTGCTTCAAACCAATCAGCGCGCTCTATTGTGTATGACGCGAAACTTCATTAATATGAATGATAGCTCCGGAGACTGTTTACCAGTTTACACTGTTCAGACGGCAGAGAGACGCCACGTTGTGTTGCCAAAACAAGTGAAAGTACAAGAATTTCAAGACAAGAGTCGTAGGTGTTATTAGTGTGTTGCAACGAAGGTTTTGTTTTCATTTTCCCTTTATGGGAGAGCAGCTGGACTCACGTGTGGATTACAGTGCACGCGACACGCGACAGAAACGCGTTTGTAAGGAACATTTTTACACGAGAGCTTTTTCTCATCTGGAAATGGTGAAATCCGGATTTGCCGCTCGTCTACTTTTAATAAAAAGACACAGCTCCAGTTTGATTGTCTACAGATTTGGTAAGTGTTTGCAGTGCAGTGCCCTTTGTTTAAATGCTGCTCTCCGAGTGTAAACATGTAAACACAAACTATTTCCGTCGTGCAGGATTTTCGCCGCATTTTGTGACAGGATAGTCTATACACACACGGCTTTCTGACGCTACCTACCGAGTACATAAGTTACAGAAAAATGCGGAGGATTTTTTTCTCTTATTCGCCGTATCAAATCAGCCTCTGTGTGTTTGTTTTTCCTGTCAAACTTAGCGCGTCCCTTCTATGCAAAATCTTATCCTCTTTTCCTCCCCCGACACTCCCACACTCCCAGAGCTGGACACGCCCAACTTTCCTGACTTTTTTCAAAACAGAGTTGTGAAAACACCCTGCTGAGACAGGGGGTTTCGTGACCCTTTAATGTGCTGTGACAAAGGTTTTGTTTGCATTTTCCCGCTGTGAGAGCGCTGCTGGACTCATGTGGATTGCAGTGCACGCAACACGAGACAGAAATGCGTTTGTAAGGAACATTTTTTACCCGAGAGCTTTTCGCATCTGTAAATGATGAAATCCGTATTTGCCGCTCGTCTCCTTTTAAAAAAAGACACAGTTCCAGTGTGATTGTCCTGTCGCTACAGATTTGGTAAGTGTGAGAGGAGTGCCCTTTGTTTGTTCATTCAGATAGCAAAGTTACTTTGTATCGTCAGCAGTGCTCTTTCAGTTTTTAAAGACATACCATAGTAAAAATGATTTAGTTACTAAGTTTACAGTACTGTATGTTAATATCACTGCAATATTATAGACTGAAAGATCCGCTGTAAATGCTGCTCTCCGAATGTAAACACAGCAATTAAATATTGACCGTCGTGTAGGATTTTCGCCACATTTTGTGACAGGATAGTCTATACACACACGACTTTCTGACGTTACCTACCGAGTGCATAAGTTACCAAGAAATGCGGAGGATTTTTTTCTCCCATTCGCCATGCGGTATCAAACATACCATTAAAACTCAACTCTTCCAGCAGTTCCTCGCTTTCAATATCTCGTTTTTCACAGGCGACATGCAGGTAATGTTCCTGAATAAAAAGTGAAAGTGCCAAACTGCAGTTAAAGTTGACAAATTAATAATTTGGCAAGTAATTTGATTACTGATGACCATGTAAACACAGTCACTGTCTTTCTCCCCTGCGTCTGTGTTTGTTTTGCCTTGTGCATGCCCAAACGGAAACTCCCATATTTGCAAATCCTTCCCTCTTTCCCTCCCCCGACACTACCACCTAAACAGAGCTGGACACGCCCACTTTCCTGACTTTTTCCAAACTAGAGGTGTGAAAACACCCTGCTGAGACAGGGGGGTTTCATGGCCCTTTAAGCAACCTATTTCAATAGCCTATTTCATTGTATCAACAAACATGCTGCAGTAACTAAACCAAGAACCCATGCAGCAAACTGAATGGCTTCCATATGTAAAGTTTTCATATATAATCACTACACCGACACACAGACCATCATAAAATCTTCTAAATTCTGAAGTTTTCACAAGACATTCTTTTGACAGAGAACGTGTGCAGCCTCCTATGGGACTCTGAATGTTAAAGTGTTTCTGCAGCTCTTGACCTCTGTCTGCAGAGCCTAACATCAGTGGTGGAGGGTCAGAGGTGTTGGACTCGGAGAATGGTTGTTTACTGAAGCCTTCACTGCCGTCTCAAACCCCATTAACAAACCCCAGCCTCACCAATCCAATATGAAAGCCTGAAATTATTCATACAGATGGTTGGCCATGCAGGTTCTACAGGATACGGACGCCATTAAATTTGTATGGATCACCTTCAGCAAGAATTTAGACCTTGAGATTAGTAGAGTTATAGCAGTCAAACTTTTCTTAAACAGACTTAGCATTGGAGGTGTGAACCTACACTAGTCTCACAGTTCGGTTACAATTATCATGCCATTGTTTCGGTTCAATTCGAAATCTCGGTGCATTACGGTGCGCATTGACGAGGCTTTCCATACACAGTTTTATATTTTCTTCTTGTATTAAAATGTATAAATATATTTATATTTATATACTATTTGTAATAAAATGTTGTCCTATAATACAAAAAGTCAGATATACAAACTATACCTTTAAGCAACACAAGCATTTATAGCAAATAAACAAATATAAATATCCCGCTCGATTTCTGAGCCTTGTCTAGCAAGTTCTTTCTTACACCCCTATGATTGGTCACGCGCTCAACAGAAAGGGCTGTGATTGGCTCTTACGTGCTTGCGCTCTTCACAGATGAGTGACACTTATAAATGGCAGCGGCGATCACAGCTGATCCATGATAGACACGGTGGAGAAAACTCTGCAGACACGCGCTCATGTCTGTATCCAGAGGTATCGCTGTAATAGCCGAGAGGAGAGGAAAAGTCACGCCAGCAGGTCAACTGGGCCACAGTGAGAAAGAGAGAAATGGAGTTTACTTTCATTCTCTCAATCGCAGTGAAATAGGGGCTTCTGCTGTAAGTGTCAGTGAAATACTGTCCAGCAAACACACACACAGTGAAATTGTGCACAGTTTCTGCTTTTTTAAATAGTTAAAATGTTGTAAATACTCGCACTCGCCTCCCTCGCCATAGTAAGCTTTGGCGACATAGCGCATATGTGATAAATGACGTCAGTACATAATAACCGGTTATGATTATTACTGAACCGATACTGAATTGTACGTGTCTGCATTGTGGTGCACTGAAGAAACAATTAATTTTGACACCCCTACTTAGCATATACGTATGCGGTATGCTTTATTGTTTTTTTCTCAATGTCAAGTAACTGACCCCTTATTCAAGTGTGCTATCAGTGTATTTTTTTGTATACTTGACTTACAGTGTACAGACCAGAAAAATACAAATATCAAGCCCTCCTCTTTTTATGTGCTTAAGTACAGTGCTTGATTTGTGAATTGCGAGGTCCCGGAACAGATCCGGGTAACGGATCCGGCATGTTACCCGAGGATGTCGTGTCGCGCACGAAAGTGGATAGAGGGGGGGTACGGAATGTTGTTGCGGAAGAAAGTGAAGAGGGTTGGGGAGTCGCAGAAGAAAGTGAAAGTGAACAGCGGACAGGGGACGGGGGAGGAGGGCGGTTGAAGACTCAGTCTGACTGGATTGATTTGTGTCAGTGAATCATTAAATGGAGACTCGTTCTGAGCAAATCATTTGAGTCAGTGGATCTTTTAGCGGACACTCATTCTTTACTGGATAATTTGAGTCAGTGAATCATTAAGTGGAGACTCGCTCTGACAGATCATTTTAGTCAGTGAATCGTTAAGTTAAGACCGACTCATTTGTTTCAGTGAATTGTTAAGCGAAGACTCAGTCTGATTGGATCATTTAAGTCAGTGAATCATAAAGTGGAGACTCACTCTGACAGATCACTTTAGTCAGTGAATCATTAAGTAAAAACTCACTTTTGACTGGATCATTTGAGTCAGTGAATGCTTAAGTGGAGACTCGCTCTTGACTGGATTAATTTGTTTCAATGAATCCCTAAGTGGAGACTCGCTCTAACTGGATGATTTGAGTCAGTGAATCGTTAAGTGGAGACTCGCTCTGACAGATCCTTTGAGTCAGTGAATCGTTTAAGTGAAGACTTGCTCTAACTTGATCATCTTGAGTCAGTGAATCATTAAGTGGAGACTCGATCTGACTGGATCATTTGAGTCAGTGAACGGTTAATTGAAGAATCGCTCTGACTGGATCATTTGAGTCAGTGAATGGTTAATTGAAGAATTAGAGCGAATGGATCCTTGGAGTCTATTAATAGTTAAGTGGAGACTCACTCTGACTGGATGTTTGGAGTCAGTGAATGGTAAAGTGAAGACTCGCTCTGACCGAATCACTTGGGTCAGTGAATCATTAAGTTAGAGTCGTTTTGAATGGAACATTTGATTCAGTGAATCTTTAAGTGGAGACTTGCCCTGGTCAGATCATTTGAATTAGTTAAGATGCAATCAGATCAGTCTAACTGATGAACTGTTGAAGACCATTTGCAAACCAATTAAACCGGTTCTCTGAAAAGTACATTCACAAACAGAACAGAGAAAGGGTGACGTTTACTAAAATTAAAAATAACAAGGAACCACAAGTTTATTTAGCTTTTTGAATGAAGTGAAGTCTCCCAAATGTAGTGGCTGTCCAGGACAGAGTTTGGACTCCATGATTCTGGTGCTTCATTTTTGCTTTCAAGCTTCTGCCTTTTGCAATATTTCACGTTTTCTTTTGTAAAGTGTGTTCATCTTTTGTAGCAAATAATCTGTTAACTGTGCATGCTATTTAGCCACATTGTATTGTATTTCCAAATAATTAGCAATTCTTCTTCCCTCTTAGAAACAAAACTGTACAGTATCTCTCCCTTTTCTCCATGTCAAGCACATTCGGAGTAAATGACTCACTCCTACAGGTACACTGGCTATATTTAGCCACAGGAAGCCAGGAAAACAATTAAATCTTATCAGCTAATAGTTTCACAGCCAGCGACGAGCTTACCTGTTCCTTCCTTTCTTTTAGCACATCTCTGAGCATGACAGACACTTTTATCTTTCCATTTTTAATATCATGCTCTAATTATTTACTCTTCAGGTGTATTAAAGTTGAGCTCAATAGTGACTAGATCCGCCCTGTTAGCTTTAATTACTTGTCTTTGTTCGCCCCTCTCTGAGTAGAATGAATGAGCCGAGCAAAATTAAAAATGCGTAATGAAATGAAAACCAAACGACAGTACGACACGTTTTCCTTCAGATGGCTGTGAGCGGGAGGCGGAAAAACAAGGGCATAATCATTTATCCCTCTAACATTGAACCATTTAGTGACATTATTATCATCTCAGGCGTCTCAGTTTGAACTAATACGCCACAGTTGAAGAAACAGCAAGCCTTCCCATTTGTTTCAGCCAGTTATTTCCATGCATCGAAAAAGATTGTTTGTCAAGATTATGCATGACATTAGAAAAGTCAGATGCCTCGTACATAAAGGAGACGGATGTCAGTATTTGGCGAGGAGGTGGAGAAGAGCAGAGGTAGGAGGAAGATGAATGTCAGTGCTGGAAAAACAAACAGCCTGTATGGCGTCCCTGTGCAGAATTAAACCCTAATTCATCAACTAACAGCCTGTCTCATACCACAGTCCACAGCAGAACCATGCAGCCATTTAGATGCAAGTTAACAAGTCAAACTGCTCTGTTTGGGGCCGATGGTTTGTCTAAATGCTAATTTATGTTCAAAAAGCGCTCGACAATCCAAAGGCATTATGTGTCGACTCGGACAGATTGCAGCAGAGACATCAAACTGCTTTCAGAGCGAGTGCGTTATTCTCTGCTGGAAGGTTATTTTCCCCCACCGGCCAAAGCAAGATTGGATTTCAGTAATGAAACTGGCTAATAATGCTCATTATACCCTTAATCGGGGCACAAATTAGTTTTTTTTTAATAACACAACGATTCATACTTGTAATCAAAAAGTAACATGGCATTTGTCACCCCCAAATTAAACAAATGCAGTGTGACTCGTGCAAAATCAAAATGATATATGAAACATAAGAGAAAAAAAATTATATTGGATAATATGGATTGATTGTCTGTCAGTGGATACATATAAATTATTATTACTGATATTGTTCTTGCAATAAATACCAACAAATATAGTAATGTAGTAATATAGTCTTTATGGTCAATCCCTAGTTTCAACTGTTGAAAGAAAAAAAAAACATATAAAACAGTGTCACATGTTAAATACACAAAATAACTATTCAGACCTTTTGCAAAACTGTAAAAACATACAACCCCAAATCAGAAAAAGTTATGACAGTATGCAAATAAAAAAAGAAAGTAGTGATTTCCAAATTTACTTTGACTTGTATTTCATTGCAGACAATATAAACACAAAATATTTCATGTTTTGTCCAGTCAACTTCATTTTATTTGTAAAATATACATCCTTTTCTGTAATTCAGACCTGCAACACATTCCAAAAAATGTTGGGACAGGAGCAGTTTAGGGCAAGTAATCAGGTAAATTGGTTAAATGATGTGATTTATAAACAGGTGATGTCAACAGGTGATTGTAGTTATGATTTGGTACAAAAGAAGGGTCTAGTCCTTTAGGAGAAAAGATGGGCTGAGGTTCCCAGTTTGCCAACAAATACATAAGTCTTTTTTTAGTTTAAAAACAATGTTCCTTAAACAAAGATAGGAAGACATTTAGATATTTCACCTTCAACAGTGCATAACAATTAAAAGATTCAAGGAATATGGAGGAATTTTAGTGTATAAAGAACAAGGGCACAAGCCTAAGCTAAACAACCATGATCGCCGATCCCTCAGGCGGCACTGCATCAAGAATCCTGATCCATCTATAAGCAATATAACTGTACTGTCCCAAAAGGAAGCCCTATGTTAACAGTGTCTAGAAGCACCGTTGACTTTTCTGGGCTCGGAGGCATCTGGGATGGACTATCACACAGTAGAAACATGTACTGTTGTCAGATGAATCAGTATTTCAGTTTTTTTTTTTTTTTTTTTGAGAAATGGACGCTGTATGGTCTGCACCAAATTAAAAAGGATCATTTAGACTGACCACCAACAAGTCTAAAAGCCAGGGTCTGTCATAGTCAAGCGCCCTTGGCAAAGGTAACTTGCACTTCTGTAATTGCACAATTAATGCTGAAAAGTACATAGACATTTTGAAGCACAATATGGTGCCTTCTTTTCCGGGATGACAATGCATATTTCAAGACAACGCAAAGCCACATCTTGCACACATTACAAAGTCCTGGCTGTGGAGGAAGAGGATACAGGTATTTGACTGGCCTGCCTGCAGTCCCGACCTGTCTCTAGAAATTGTAGAAAATGTATGTGGTGGTAGTTATACACAAAATTTCTTGACAGCTCCCAAGTGAAATGAAGACTAGGATGCCATATAACACCAACTCCTTTTGTTCCTTTTATAATTACAGGGACAAGTTATCACTGAATAAAGACTTTTTGTGCAGTCCTTTGCAGAATACTATATAAAGTCATACAAGTCTTACAATCACCTCCAGTAACACTCCAGAGTTTTTCCCAAGAAGTATTTAACTAATTAATAAATAAATTGTCTTTAGAATCTATCAGCTGAAGTCTGAAATCAAATGAAGGGTTTTTCTTTTGAGCGTTATTGACCGAAGGCAAGAATGTATGTGTGTGTGTGCTTGTGTGTCTTTGATGTCAGGTTTCAGATGAAGGCGTCTGATGGGCACGAGGGAAAAGAAAGGGGTTCTGATTTGCTGTTCAGCTCTACAGTTCACAATCAGAGGGCAGAGCTACTGATCTGGGGTCAGCTGAAGTTTGAAGTTTCAAAGACTCCCTTTTAATTTCCTGCCTGTCTGCCAAGGAAGGGTCGAGTCAGTGGGTTAATCCAACAAATCAGCAAATCATCTGTATCCCAACCCAGAGAGAAAGACTTTTTTCCTTTCCACGACAGGTCATTCAAAGCGCAAAATGCACAAAGTAATTCGTTACAAGCCAAAAGATCCATTTTCTTGATTTTGTGTTTCATTGCAGAGATGAAACTCCTTCAGATAACGTCTTAATACCCTGTTTCACAACACTTCTGAGGGGAGGAATGGAAATGTGGCGTGAATACGTTAATGTCTCACAGTCTGTGCTGCAATCTGGGAGAATGGAGAGTCGAGAGAGACCAACTGACACATTTCGGCAGGCAGGCCACACACACACACACACACACTCTCAGCTGTGAAGGACACAAAATCTTCCCTCAGCCATGATGCAGCCATATGAATGCTGGCTGTGTAGGGTGAGACAGATAGTGAGAGCAGAGAATAATTCACACGGTGAACAGATGAAGGGTTATCAGTCCATATTCTGCTGCATAAATCTCAGAATATGGGCATGCTGGAGTAAAAAAAGGAAAGAAAAGAGAAAAGCAGACAGGCTTTGGCTTCCAGCCTGTTTACATATGAGTAAAGCGAATGAGTTAACTGAATTTAGAAATTGTGCAGTATAGCCATAATGAAAGTAAACACTGTCCTGCCATTTAAGAAAGGATAAGTAAACTAGAATGTTTTTGTTGTATTCAATTTGAATTTAAATTTAAAGTACCACCTCTTATAATGGCACAAGTTTAGGTAAAAGTTGGCTTACACTTTTTTTTGATATATGAAAACCCCATTTACATCTATAAATTACAATTTTTAAAATTATTATTAGGTAACACTTTACAATAAGGTTGTATTAGTTAATGTTAGTCAATTTATTTTTACTAACGTGAACAAACAATGAACAAATACATTTATTACCATATTTATCCATATTTGTTAACGTTACTTATTAAAATAAAGTTATTTTTATTGTTAGTTCATTGTTAACTAGAGGTGCAATAACTAATGTTAACAAGCATGAATCTGGATTTAAACAATGCATTAGTAAATACTAATTAAATATACTAATTAATAATAATACAGTATTACTAATACTGTTCATTATTAGTTTATGCTATTGTGAATACATTAGCTAACATTAACTAATAAATCCTCATTGTACAGTGTGACAATCTTAGGTGTTTTTATAGATAATTCTTTTATTTGAAAATCCATTTTTTTCCTGTAATTTAATGGGAATAATACTACTCTTAAATGAAGCAATATTATTAAAACATTATATCTAACTAATAATAATAGTAAATTTATTTTTAAGAGAATTAAAAAGAGTACATAATTATTGCTATTTTTTGTTGTGATATGGTAGGACTGTTTTATATTATACTGCTACGCTTATCTGACAATAATGTAGCCAAAAACAGATTTTGGTTTTAATGTGAAGCATTGGCAAACACTACCACAACAACACTACCATATTCTCTGCCATTGTTGTGTGTTTGTTTGGACTTGCCTTTAATCTACATTTCCCTAAACATACTAGGCACGTGCATGATTTCATCAAATTCAAAAACTCTCATTTTCAGATGTTTACATGGACATGAAAAAGGCACATTCTTAAAAACTAAGATTTATACAGTAAATTAACAGGCTAAATGCATAAAAGGTTTCGAGTTTTTGGCTGAAAAGGTTGTTTTGTAAACGGCCCATAACAGTAATCAGGTACATAAAATAATCAAATGTAAAGTAACACACATTGAATTAATAACAAGCAAAAAATGATGCATTCATTCATTAAGGGTGCTTTCACACCTGTGGATCGATTCTTTTGTTTCGAAACAGGGATTAAAATGGTTACAATGTTGCTCTTTGTTCTTGGTGCAGTTCGCTTTTTACATGGCAAAGATTCTAAATGGACCAAATAAGCTAAGTAAGTTGTCCTCACATTGGTCATAGTTTCACGGTTTATTTTGATTAGAGTCCCGCTTGGCTGTCATGCGTCCTTATTTTAATTTATGACGATGAGCAATTAGACATTATAAGCGAAAAGCTGTGCTTTCATTTTGAATGGTGACACCCACAGACGTCATCACCTAATATAAATTAGAGGTAAGACTTTCTCATACATAGCAGTTGGCTTATGCATAGGCTTTACATTATAGAGAGAAATAACAGATAAATCAAGACTGCAGTTCGGTTAATTTTCCTAACGGATAAACAGCTCTCGTTAATAGTTAACATGCTTTTACTTTCGTATTTGACATTTGCCGAAAGAAATGACATCCCGCCCTACTCATAAACTTTGAAACGCCTCTCAAGCAGTGTGCTCGGGCATTCTGTTTAAATGGGGAAACATCAAATTCTCAAAAACTACTTGCCAAGCTTACGATTACATTTCATATTAAGAATAACCAATAAAATTAAACAACAAATGTCTATTTTGTTTAATTTATAAATGTTCGAATCACACAAAATTCAATCAGAAACTCACGTCTGGTCCGAGCCCATCCCCCGAAGATATGTCATTCCACAGCGATCGCTGATTGGCTCCTGTACTAGAAGGCGGGCTTTATTCACCATATAGCGATCGCTGATTGGCTCCTGTACTAGAAGGTGGGGCTTCATTCGCCATATTGACAGTTACACTTTTCCCCATTGAAAAGTATACAAGTGACATGTCTTGTGTATTCTATAGTCTTTAATAAAACACTGTGATGTAGCCTGGCTCAAATCGTATTGCTTTCTCACTACAATCCATCCGCTCCAGAGTTCGTTTCAATCGAGCAGAGACCACCTCATTCAGGCGATCTCAGACTGATTGTTTTGCCGCGGATCTGAGTGCGATTGCTGGATTCATATAGGCCAAAAGAACCGAGCTAACTGGGGAAATGCGGCAGGTTCTGGAACAAAAGTGTAGGTGTAAAAGCGCCTTAATTTTCTTTTCTGCTTATTCCCTTTATTCATCAGGGGTTGCCACAGCGGAATGATCCGCCAACTTATCCAGCATATGTTTTACGCAGCGGATGCCCTTCCAGCTACAACCCAGTACTGGGAAACACCCATACACTCTTGCATTCACACACATGCATACACTATGGCCAATTTAGCTTATTCAATTCACCTATACCGCATGTCTTTGGACTATGGGGGAAACCGGCGCACCCGAAGGGAACCCACGCCAACACAGGGAGAACATGCAAACTTCACACAGATACGCCAACTGACCCAGCCGGGACTCGAACCAGTGACCTTTTTGCTGTGAGGCGACAGTGCTACCCACTGAGCCACCATGTCGCCGTAAAATTGATTCAATAAATTATAATTAATTAAATGAATAATTACAAATGCTATCATTTCATGTGTCTGAATATTGTTTGGAAAGTTTAAAAGGCCTTAAAACAAGTGCAAATGAAAAAAAGTTTTCTTTATTAAAATCAAACATTGCTATTAATCTATAAATCACATGCATGTCTGGTCAACTATGATCCATACTTCAGATTACACATCTTGCATTGCGCTCATTGTGATGTCAAAGCAAAAAAGATATATTACGCTGCAAAAATACAGTATAAAAAATTGACAATTCCATGTAATATAATAAGTGTCGCTTAATATTATTTTAAGCTATTTTTACCATTTCAGTCATTTTTATTATCTGTTGCATAAATTTTGCTGCTATTAAGAATACATTTTTGTTTACTGTTCTTGTCCACATTTAGTGAATGCATTGTAAATTGTATAATTGTGTGCATTCATTGTACACCTTTACCTCCTCAAATATCCATTCTTAATCAACTATACACTATGATAACCAATTTGTTAGACTCCTACCAAAAACAGCAGAGGAATTTCCTCCTTCTGAGAGCTTTGCCAAATCAAATATTTGGCCCTCCATACATCATAGAGCATTTGACATTAAGTAGCTCAGTGCGTCACGGCAGGGTAGAGAGGAAGGCCCACGGACTCGCCACAGATTGATTTACAGGGACATAAGGCAGTAAGTCAGCCACCCGAGGGCGAGAGCGCCTCACAGGGCTCCAATAACAGGCCGGCAGCCAGAATGTTGTGCGAGTAATCCATCAAGACCTGTTACAGTCAGACGCAAGGGGGGTACAGGGGGTCTACAACCTCAGTCATGTCTCTGAGACACCAGTGTTGTTGTCAGCTCCATTCACAGACCACGAAACCCCTTTATCTGAGAGAACTAACTTCCTTTGTTCTTGGAGCAGCAGCACTGTTAATGATTTCCTGTAGAATCCTGATGCAGCAGTTTGCCAGTAACTTACTGTAAATCAATTACAGCAAAAATACTGTATTTATATTTACAGCACCATTTATCTTGCTGTATATGTATTTACAGCATTGTATGTCTTTCCTGTAAAATATAGTTATTTTCACAATGCAACTTTAAAATACAGTAACATACTGCATAACTGTCCTACAGTAAAATTCAGTTCATATTACAGTTAAATACTGTGCAATTTACAAAAAATGTTAAGTGTAGTTTGTAATGCAGCTGTCAGCCAGTAACTTACTGTAAATCAATCACATCAAAAATACTGTATTTATATTTACAGCACCATTTATCTTGCTGTATATGTATTTACAGCATTGTATGTCTTTCCTGTAAAACATAGTCATTTTCACAATGCAACTTTAAAGTACAGCAACGTACTGCACAACTGTCCTACAGTAAAATTCAGTTTGTATTACAGTTAAATACTGTGCAATTTACAAAAAAATGCTAAGTGTAGTTTGTAGTGCAGTTGTCAGCCAGTAACTTACAGTAAATCAATTACAGCAAAATACTGTACTCATATTTACAGCACCATTTATCTTGCTGTATATGTACTTACATTATTGTATGTCTTTACTGTGAGTCATTTTCACAATGCAACTTTAAAATACAGTGACATGCCGCATAACTGTCCTACAGTAAAATTCAGTTCGTATTACAGTTAAATACTGTGCAATTTACAAAAAAATGCTAAGTGTAGTTTGTAGTGCAGTTGTCAGCCAGTAACTTACTGTAAATCAGTTACAGCTAAATACTGTATTTATATTTACAGCACCATTTATCTTGCTGTATACGTACTTACAGTATTGTATGTCTTTACTGTGAGTCATTTTCACAATGCAACTTCAAAATACAGTAACATACTGCATACCTGTCCTACAGTAAAAATCAGTTCAGATTACAGTTAAATACTGTGTAATTTACAAAAAATGCTAGCAGAGTAGTTTGCAGTGTAGCTGTCCGCCAGTAACTTACTGTAAATCAATTACACTAAAAATACTGTATTTACATCTACAGCACCATTTATTTTGCTCTATATGTATTTACAGTATTGTATGTCTTTACTGTAAAATATGCAGTAATTTACACAATGCAACACAATACAGTAACATACTGCATAACTGTCTTACAGTAAAATACATTTCATATTACAGATAAATACTGTGTAACTTACAAAAAATGCTAACAGTGTATTTTGTAGTGCAGCTGTCTGCCAGTAACTTACTGTAAATCAATTACAGCAAAAATACTGTATTTATATTTACAGCCTCATTTATCGTGCTGTATATGTGCTTACAGTATTGTATATGTTTACTGTAAAGTATACGGCCAATTTCACAATGCAACTTTAAAACACAGTAACATACTGCATAACTCCTACAGTACAATTCTGTTCATATTACAGTTAAATACTGTGCAATTTACAAAAAATGCCAACAGTAATTTTAGTGCAGCTGTCCGCCAGTAACTTACTGTAAATCATTTACATAAAAAAACTGTATTTACATTAACAGCACCATTTATCTAGCTGTATATGTATTTACAGTAATGTATGTCTTTCCTGTAAAACATAGTCATTTTCACAATGCGGCTTTAAAATACAGCAACGTACTGCATAACTGTCCTACAGTAAAATTCAGTTTATATTACAGTTAAATACTGTGCAATTTACAAAAAAATGCTATGTGTAGTTTGTAGTGCAGTTGTCAGCCAGTAACTTACTGTAAATCAATTACAGCAAAATACTGTATTTATATTTACAGCACCATTTATCTTGCTGTATATGTACTTACAGTACTGTATGTCTTTACTGTAAGTCATTTTCACAATGCAAATTTAAAATACAGTGGCATACCGCATAACTGTCCTACGGTAAAATTCAGTTCGTATTACAGATAAATACTGTGCAATTTACTAAAAATGCTAACATTGTAGTTTGTAGTGCAGCTGTCTGCCAGTAACTTACTGTAAATCAATTACAGCAAAAATACTGTATTTATATTTACAGCACCATTTATCTTGCTGTATATGTACTTACAGTATTGTATATCTTTACTGTAAAGTATACGGCCATTTTCACAATGCAACTTTAAAACACAGTAACATACTGCATAACTCCTACAGTAAAATTCTGTTCATATTACAGTTAAATACTGTGCAATTTACAAAAAATGCCAACAGTAATTTTAGTGCAGCTGTCCGCTAGTAACTTACTGTAAATCATTTACATAAAAAATACTGTATTTACATTAACAGCACCAATTATTTAGCTGTATATGTATTTACAGTAATGTATGTCTTTCCTGTAAAACATAGTCATTTTCACAATGCGGCTTTAAAATACAGCAACGTACTTCATAACTGTCCAACAGTAAAATTCAGTTTGTATTACAGTTAAATACTGTGCAATTTACAAAAAAAATGCTATGTGTAGTTTGTAGTGCAGTTGTCAGCCAGTAACTTACTGTAAATCAATTACAGCAAAATACTGTATTTATATTTACAGCACCATTTAACTTGCTGTATATGTACTTACAGTATTGTATGTCTTTACTGTAAGTCATTTTCACAATGCAAATTTAAAATACAGTGGCATACCGCATAACTGTCCTACGGTAAAATTCAGTTCGTATTACAGATAAATACTGTGCAATTTACTAAAAATGCTAACATTGTAATTTGTAGTGCAGCTGTCTGCCAGTAACTTACTGTAAATCAATTACAGCAAAAATACTGTATTTATATTTACAGCACCATTTATCTTGCTGTATATGTACTTACAGTATTGTATATCTTTACTGTAAAATATACGGCCATTTTCACACTGCAACCTAAAACACAGTAACATACTGCATAACTCATACAGTAAAATTCTGTTCATATTGCAGTTAAATACTGTGCAATTTACAAAAAAATGCCAACAGTAATTTTAGTGCAGCTGTCTGCCAGTAATACAATACAATACAATTTATTTATGAAGCACATTTAAAAACAACCAAGGTTGACCAAAGTGCTGTACATAGGAGTACTAAAGAGAGAGAAGCAGAATATAAAAGAAACATTTAACAAATAAAAGCAATAAAACAGTAATCAATGAGTATTAAAAGTGAGAGAAAATAGATAGGTCTTTAAAACAGACTTAAACACAGAAATGGAGGGGGAAAGTCTAATGTGAATTGGTAGACTGTTCCAGAGTTTAGGACCAGCAACAGCAAACGCTCGATCACCTCGTTTTTTAAGGGGTGTTCTGGGCATGGTGAGTAAGTTGAGATCATAAGATCTCAATGATCGGGAGGGGGTATAAGGACAAAGCAAGTCTGTAAGATACTGAGGAGCAGGGTTATCGACTGCTTTGTAAACAAATAACATTTTAAAATCAATTCTGTATTTAATGGGTAACCAGTGAAGTGCAGCTAAAATCGGAGTTACCGACTCATATTTGCGGGTGCCAGAAAGTAGTCTAGCAGCCGCATTTTGTACTAGCTGCAGACGAGAGAGGGAAGACTGAGAAATACCAAAATAGAGAGAGTTACAGTAATTCAGACGTGTTGTTATGAAGGCATGAATCACAGTTTCAAAATTTCTCTGGGATAGAAACTTATTGTAAATCAATTACAGCAAAATACTGTATTTACATTAACAGCACCATTTATCTTGCTGTATATGTATTTACAGTATTGTATGTCTTTACTGTAAAATATACACAATGCAAGTTTAAAAACACAGTAATGTTCTGCATAACTGTCCTACAGTAAAATTCAGCTCATATGACAGTCAAATACTGCAAAACAATACAAAAATCGTCAGGTTACGCCTGGGTCATTAACATGGTTGTGTTCACTGTAGGGCTAGGTGAAATGAACAACAGCAACAACAACAACTAAAAATTATCAAGATGAAAATGTTCATATCAGTCAATACTGATAATTATCATGTCAATAATTATCATGTTTTTGTTTTTCAAGTTTAAAGGCAGATTTTTGAACCATGAACTAGACAGCATTCATTGAAGCAGCTAAAAAGCAGTGCCATATGATTGTTGCTAGAAGGGATACAGCTGTAGCTGGAAGTTAACAAGAAATATTTATGTTATTTATTAAATTACGCATTAACAGTATTTTATTAGCATCTACCCCTACCCCAACCATAAGCCCAACATTGCAGTTATGTATGAACAGTAATTAGACAGAGTATTATTAAAATAATTGATGAAATTACCCATTAAATTATATTTTATTAATATCTACCCGTATGCTAAACCCAACCCTCACAGTAATGTAAAAATATGAATTATTGTTGTACACTGTCACAAAAATTATGCTATGTTGATGCGACTATCCGCAGATGTATGCCATCTAGACTTTATCGTGCCATACCTCTTCTTTCTTCTTCTTCTTCTTATATGGGGAGTTACATTCTTAGCGGTTATCTATTGGAAGTTGTACAACATTTCGTAAATGTTTGAATACCCCTCTGTTCAAGCAGTAAAATTGACAAACTAAACTCAGTATACAGGTCAGGATTTTCCAGCTACCATGAGGTAAATTTGCAAATAGGTAATCACTTGCATGCTTAAGAAATCATAGATCAAATGAAATTGACCTAACAGCTCTCATAAACATGCTCCTTAATTAAGATCTGTAAGAGCAGGCAGAATGGAAATGAATGAGAGAATTTAATTAGTGCACAGAGAGAATTTCCAGATGTGCCGGACACTGGACTGGCCATTATCATGCACTGTTCTGATAACACAAAGCCAGGAAATAAACAACAGTGAATCACAACTTGACAAAGTGAATGTAAATGATCAGGTAATATGGACAGGGCCAAATGAAAATCTCATGTAATAGTATATAAATAATAGTAAAAAATAAACTGCATGTAATGTTTTTCAAAAACTTAGTTACATTTTAATTGCTATTAAATGAAAATGTATTCAAGTTTAAATTATTAGGAAAATGAATTAGCTGAACTGTAGAGTGCCTTTTTAGCCACTTAGGTATATTTTTATAAGTATTTTAGCCACATTTAGAACTTAGTACATTTGTATGAGTATTATTACTATTATTTCTATTGTCTTTTAAATATGCACAAAAATTATAGCTAAACTTACTCAGTAATGCCATTCCTACTGAAGCATAAATGTACTTAAATTTCTAATTTTACACTTTTGATAATGAAGTCACATTTCGATAATAAGTATTTAAAATATTAATCCCAGGTGTAATCTTGAACAACATTACAGTTAAAAATCTAGTACTGCATAATACATGTGTTTTGGTCATTAATAAACTCTAAAGGGTCACGAAACACCAAAACACATTTTTTGAGATGATGACATTCATATATGTGTCCCACGCTGCTAAAAACATTATTAGGACACATATATTTAACTAAAAAGTGAAAATTGATTGTTTTTGCTTTTTTTACAGCAAATTCGTTCTTCTGAATTTTGAAGCTATGTCACGGCCATGAGATCATTGTGTAAACTCCAGCGTGGAGATTGGATGTCTGTACCAGCTGGTACAATGATTTCATCATTAATTCATGAGAAAGACTTGGTTCAAACCAATCAGCACACTCTATTGCGAACAATTTGCAACTTCATTAATATGCATGATAGCTTCGAAGAAGTTTTTACCTGTTACAGTGTTCAGACAGCAGGGAGACGTCACATTGTGTTGCCAACCGTAATTAAAACAAGTGAAAGAAGAAGAATTGTTTGGATACATGGGTCGCCATTGTTGCTTTTATAAATGTGGCGCAACTAAGGTTTTGTTTCCATTTCCCCACAATGAGAGCCAGCTCTACAAAAAAAATATTTTGTAAACAGAGCTTAATTTGTGCCGAAATCTGATCCGGCAACTTAATTTACCAATCCCCCTCCTCAAACGCACCCCCGGCCCGCTCTTCACTTTCTTTTGTGCCTCCCCAACCATCTTCACTTTCTTCCACTCTTCACTTCAGTCTGTGACTTTGCCGCTCTTCACTTTCATCCGCGATACTCAACTCATGTAAACACCTTAATCATAATATTGTCTTATTCAGATTAAGGCAAATAATTTGATTACTGACGTCCATGTAAACGTAGTCACTGTCTATCTCCCTTGCGTCTGTGTTTGTGTTGCCCCTGTGAAAATCAGCACATGCACATACTGAAACTCCCCTTTTTATGCAATCCCTTCCCTCTTTCACAACTCGACACTCCAACCTAAACAAAGCAGGACTCACCCACTTTCCTGACTTTTTGCAAACTAGGGGTGTGAAAAAACTTGGGGGGGGGGGGGGGGGGGGGGGGGTGGGGGGGGGGGGGGGGGTCATGGCCCTTTAAAATGGTTTTACTTCTTTAAAACACAACTAATTATTAAAGCATAATCATTAAACTTTAAAAAATAATGTTTGGTTTTAGCATTATTATAAAGCACATTTTTAAAAAGTGTACTTAAGTGTGTTAAGAAACACACAGGCATTGTTATTTTTCACAAGAAACATTCATTCATTCATTCATTCATTCATTCATTCATTTTCCTTATGGCTGATTTATACTTCTGCGTCAAGCTCACACGTATGCTCCGGCGTGGTCGCAAAGCCTTTGCCGTGGCCATAGCTGACGCACACCTCTCAAAAAATGTAACTAGACGTTGCAATGACACATAGCGCAAGCTTTGTGAATGGTCGGCTTGGTAGCGCTGACGAGTGTGGGCAGGACTGACGGCCGCGCGAACCCGTTGGCGCAAGTGTTTACAAGTGTCGAGTCCCGTGAAGAGGTCCAGATGAAAAGTTTTGTTTTGGGTTTACCTTATGATTAAAGTTGTTGCACGTCCGCCAGTTCCCGCCTCAAACTGAGAGAGTTTGAACTACTTCTACATTAGGGTGGCGTTCAGAAAAAACAAAACACCAGTGAAGAAACTTGACACAGAGGAACATAAAAACCTACTGCCAGCTAGCGTTTCAACGTGCAACAACTTAAATCATAAGGTAAACACAAAACAAAACATTCCATCTGTAGCTCCTTCACGGGACTCGACACTTGTAAACACTCACTCCATCGTGCTCGTGCAGCTCTCGGTCCCACTCACACTCGTCAGCACTACCAAGCCGACCAATCACAAAGTTTGCACTTCGTGTCGTTGCGACGTGTAGTTACATTTTTTGAGATGTGTGCGTCAGCGACGGCCACGGCAAGGGCTATGCGATTGTGCCAGAGCATACTTGTGCGCTTGATGCAGAATTATAAATCAGCCTTTAGTCTCTATTTTAGAGGTCGCTACAGCGGAATGAACCACCAACTACTCCAGCATATGTTTTACGCAGTTGATGTCCTTCCAGTTTGGAAACACCCATACACACTTATTCATTCACACACACACACACACACACACACACACACACACACTCATACACTCATACACTACAGACAATTTAGCTTACCCAATTCATTTATAGCACATGTCTGGGCTGTGGGGGAAACCGAAGCACCTGGAGGAAACCCACGCGAACACGAGGAGAACATGCAAACTCCACACAAAAGTGCTAACTGGTCCAGCCGGGACTCGAACCAGCAACCTTCTTGCTGTGAGGCAACAGTGCTAACCACTGAGCCACCGTGCCACTCATCACAAGAAATATTTCATTTCATTTTTCTTCAGCTTAGTCTCTATTTCAGAGGTAGCCACAGCGGAATGAACCACCAACTATTCCAGCATATGTTTTACACAGTGGATGCCCTTCCAGTCAACACAGTACTGGGGAAAAAAAGAAGCAGTGGTTGTTATTTTTAAATACACTAAAGTGGTCTATTATTTCATTAATCTTGTATTATTCTTTTTAACTAGGGGCTCTTTGATGGAAAAACGATTAAATAATAAACAACTATTCATCTTAGTTCAAAATCAAATATAATCATTAATATACTTACATTTCTTTCCAGTGCAATAAAAACAGGTAAATATTCCAGAGCTAATTAATGCATCACCACTTTTGTCTACCGTTTTAAGTTCCCATAAATTAAAAACCCAATCCCATATTAGGACACTGAGTTATGAGAAAGGGTCAAAGGTCATTAATAATCACACCTTCAGTGGCTTTCTTCAAGATACACATCAAAACACCAGCTTTTACTAATCACAGTAGTTTTCTTTTTTCAGGTCTGATATTGATTAGAATCTATTTTGCACCAATCGCATGTAATGAGCACCCACAAAAGTGCACGCACAGAGCAAAGCCAGAGCATTTATCACTCAGACCAATGCAGACTCATAAATCTCAACAGTTTTTACACAAAACCATGGGCCATTGATCACTTCCATACTTGAAAGCGAGAGTCCAGGAAAACAGTGAGAGTGCTAGGAAAGATTAATAGAGATGTGTTGGTCATACACACAAATGGCATATAAATTAATTGATGGACAAGCTGGGATATGCAGACTAATCAATCACATTCCTAAAGATGGATGGGAGTATTGGCGATGGAGATATGTAATCTCCAACAACACAATGGAAATTACCATTTTACTTATTTTATAAGCCTTTCAAACATCACAAACGCTCTGTGGCTTCAAACAGTACACTTTTAATTCAATAGTGAAACAGAAGATGCCTTATTATTACAGACAATTTTTTGGTCAATTTATTTCACAATAAATGATCAACATTATTTTACATTGATGAAAAGATTGGGACATTTACTGACATTCTTTTATTATAAAAGACATAAAAAATATAAAGTAACGGTGTTTTTATCTCACAACTTATTTTTCTTGTTACTATGAGCTTATTTTTGTAATTCAGAGTTAATTCTAGTTTTATCCAAGGTTTTTGTCATTTATTTTTTGCAATTCTGAGTTAATTTAATTTTTTCCCTCATAATTTTCCCACAACAAAAAAGCAAACTTAAGTTTACATCTCGTAACTCAAATACAAAGTTTTGCCTTTTTTTCACAAATTCAAGTTGACAATTGAAGTGTTCAGATGAAAAACCTCTAAGTTCCATCTTGAATGTTATCCTACAATGACTACTTATTGAAGCCTCTTATTTTTATGTTCAGTTCTTTCATGTTAAAAGTGATGAAAATAACCAATTCCTTACCATAAAAGTGAAATTACAAAATCAAGACATAGGAGCCTGAGAAAAACGCAAATTTTAGAAGAAAATTTCAGATGGCACAAGGTTTTTGCATCTGAACTCTTCAATTGTGATTCAGTTTACATTTTAGCAATTCTGAATTGAATTATTTGATGTTTTCTTATGGCTGACATCTCACAATTCTTGCTTTTTTCATGATTTTTGTGACTTCTGAATTTATGAATTTTCAGCACACTGAGGCCCAATCCCAATTCTACCCCTTAGCCCTTCCCCCTACCCGTGAAGTGGTAGGGGTGTCCCAATTCTCTAGCTTGAAGGCGTAGGGCTAAGGGCAAAGGGGTAGATACCCCTTCGAACGAAGATTTTTCAGGACCACACTCAAAACCAAGGGGTAAACAGCTGCACCCGGAAGTAAGGAGATCCACAAATTATTATTTTTTGTCATTATTACGAATTATTACAACAAACAAGCATATGTTTTAATATATTCATAACCGCATTCGTGTTTTACCGTCATGCTTTAAAGTTTAAATAAACCGCTAAATCAAAAACCGCTAAATTTCGAGATCTATAATCCCTAATAATAACTCCTGTACAAGGCTTTTTATAGTGTCTGGGATAATGTTCATGTTGTTTGGGTGTGTTTACATCGATGAATATAGCCAGTGTGTAAATGCACAGTACAGTTACGATCTTATTACCACATTAAATCGTTATGATAACATAATACTGTATATGCCTTCAGTGATTTCTTGAAGATAAATACCAAAAAATAACACAACTGGAATAACTACAGCAGTCGCCATCGTCTGATCTCACATAAAGCAAGAGATCGTGATGACAGTGCTGTCCCAATTCTTAGGGGTAAATTTTGAAGCCCTTCCCCTTCACCCTCAGTTTTAAGGGCCAAGGGGAAGGGGAAAGGGTAGCGGTACAAAAATACAATTGAGATTGGGCCTAAATTTACAGTACATCATGCATTTGTGAGTCTATATCTCACTTTCTTCTATAGAGATAAAGTTGGTTTTATATTCACACATTCGTTCAGTGACAACTCCATACACTGTTTACCGCACTTCGATTATTCGGTCTGAAATAACCTGCAAGTATGACTTGAAAACAACATTAACACTGTTTATTTGACTGTGAACAATGTTGTACTTTGATAGTCATTGGCTGCTAATATGAGTTCGCTATTTAGAGTTTGCAAATAATACTTTTATAAAATGATATTATTAAGAGGAAAGTCCAAATGTGCAAATATAAAACCAACTTTACCTCTATCTTTCTTCCTGCTATTTAAAGTTGACATTTTCAAAATTTTACAAGTTTACAGCATAAAACATGTACATTTGTACTTTATCTAAAAGTTCAGACATTACTGTAACAATTTTGGCTTATTTCTCACATCTTGTGATTAATAATTTGTAATGAATTGTACAACTTTTTTTAGTCACATCAAGTTCATATCGAGCAGTTTTGAATGTATATTTCACAAATCTGACTTTTTTGTTTCTTCTCGAGTCATGAGTTTGAATTCTCTCATTTTCTTTATCATTATGAGGAAACATCTTGTATCCTGACATTTTTCTCAAAATTAAGAGTAATAGTTCACCCACAAAATGAATATTCTGCTATCGTGTACTTTTTCTCCACCTGTTTCAAATCTATTTGACTTTCTTTCTATAGTTGAACAACAAAAAAAGAATATTGAAGTATGTTGAAAAAATGCAGCAATTGACATCCATAGTCATACTACTGTACATAAACACAAATATTTCCAATATTCTTCAGCCTATCTTGTTTTGTGTTCAACAGAGGAACGTTTTGGCTGAACTATTTAACATTTAAGAGCTTATAATACACCAAAGTTTTTTTTAAAAACTGACAGATTTTAAATCAAAAGAAAATTCTGAATAGTGAGGTATAGACTTGCAATTGAGAGTGGGGAGGGCAGAACTGCAAATTAAAAAGTAATTGAAAGTAACCTGAGGTCCTGAGGCAGAAACAAGGTTCCAAATACTTCACTTTACAATAATTTACAAAATATGTCTACATTATCAATGCATATGTAGCAATGTAATCTCCATATTTCCCCACACAAACAAACCTTGATCTACAATGTAGAGGAAACTCTCGAAGAATAATAATGGCATAATAATGTGATCTAAATACTTTATTTTCTCCAAACCAAGGAGTGAATGAAGCAGCTATGCAATATATGTTAAAAAGAAAAAACAGTATAAGTGGTCACAACCGCTGTTTAAATGAATTTGTCGAAGATAAACATACCTGAGGAACATGACAGGATGTAGAACGAGATGACGGCAGACCCAAACTCCACTAAAGATCAACACTGCCCTCTGCTGTGGAAAACTAACAACATCTCCGACAGCAAATCAACAATCACATAAAACTTGTATTGCATTTTTTGCTACACAAAAATATTAAATTCGATATATAATAATAATAATAATAATAATAATAATAATTGTTGTAGTTAAAAAAGTAAAATGATCAAATGAGTTTAATGGTACATCTGATTGTGATAAATATTGTTATGTCCCTTTATATATTAATTCTGCTCTTTTTATTTTTGGGAAGTGTTCTGTGTATTTGTTCTCTCTGCAAGAAGCAGCTATTTGCTCCTTTGCGTGGTTCTGCTCCTGCTCCAATTGATGCCACACCATGGCTCCTGGCTGCCTATAAATTCTTGCTTTGTCACTTTCTGTTTAGCTGTGTGAGCTCACTTGTGGTTGGTAGTGGTGTGTTGACTTTCATAGAAAGAAATTGTGTGTGTTAGTGAGATTTATTGTATTGGAGTTTGTGTATATCTGAGGAAAACCTGTCACAGTATTTAGAGCATTAGTTCTTGCTTTGTTGTCATTTAAAATCTGACCTCTGCCTGTTAACTGACTACTCTGCTGTTTTGCCCTTTTTGGATTTGTTCGCTGAGTGTAAATATTTGTACGTAGTAAGTAGGGAGCTTGACGCAATTTTCTTTTGTTCCTTCTTTTTATTGATTGCTTTTGTGGACAAGGGAGTTAGGTTTGCTGAAAAAAAGAGGGAATTTGAATTTAGATGTTTTGTTTATTATTTTGGCCTGGTCTGGTTTGAAAAAAAAACATAAATTTTGTTTGAGAAAATCATTGTGTAAATTCAATTCAATTCAATTCACCTTTATTTCTATAGCGCTTTTACAATGTAGATTGTGTCAAAGCAGCTTCACATAGAAGATTATAGTAAATTGAAACAGTGTCAGTTCAGTTGTCAGAGTTTAAGTTCAGTTCAGTTTAGCTAAGTTCAGTGTGGTTTAATAATCACTACTATGAGTCCAAACACTGAAGAGCAAATCCATCGATGTGCAGATCTACAGATCCCGAACCATGCAAGCCAGAGCTGACAGCGGCGAGGAAAAATCTTTACCAATTGGCGAAAGTGAAGAATTTAAAAACCTTGAGAGAAACCAGTAGAGGTGTGAACCTACACTGGTCTCATGGTTCGGTTCGGTTAAGATTATCATGCCATCGATTCGGTTCAATTCAATATCTCGGTGCATCACGGTGCATTGACGATGCTTTCCATACACAGTTTTATATTTTCTTCACAGCACAGCAATTATTGTATTAAAATGTATAAATATATTTATATACTATTTGTAAAACTTTTTTGTCCTTTAATACAGTCAGATATATAAACTGTACCTTTAAACAACACGAGCATTTATAGCAAATAAACAAATATAAATATCCCGCTCGCTTTCTGCCTTGTCTACCAAGTTCTTTCTTACACCCCTTTGATTGGTCACACGCTCAACAGAAAGGGCTGCGATTGGCTCTTACACGCTGGCGCTCTTCACAGATGCACTCATGGGCCACAGTGAGAGAGAGAGAAATGGAGTTTACTTTCGTTCTCTTAATCGGCGTGAAATAGGGGCTTTTGCTGTAAGTGTCAGTGAAAAAGAGTTCAGCAAACACACACACAGTGAAATTGTGCTCAGTTTCAGAGTTTTTACGTAGTTAGATCGTTGTAAATACTCGCGCTCGCCTCTCTCGCCATAGTAAGCTACGGCGACATAGCGCATGTGAGATAAATGACGTCAGTACATAATAACCGGTTATGATTATTACTGAACCGATACCGAATTGTCCGCGTCTGCATCGCGGTGCACTAAAGAAATGATTAATTTTGACACCCCTAGAAACCAGGCTCATTTGGGCACGACCATTTCTGCTATGGCCAAACGTCTTGTGCAGAGCTGCAGTCTAGGCGCCAGAGGCTGGAGAATGCTGGACCTCAGCGAAGACTCGTCTGTCCCTGGAGCGTCACAGGAATCAGTCTCATGCTCTCCACTCCTCCTTGACCACCACAGCAGCTGCTTAGGATACGGCCTGGTCCAGGATTATGAAAACATTGGGATCATCCTGTCGCTGGTCTTGGATCACATCAGTGGCACTGCATAATAAGAGGGCCTTGGGATGAGTATCCCCAGATGGAAATAGAGAATAAAGAGAATAATTAGCATAGCTGCTGTTCATAGTGTATATAAACAAGATGCAAAAACCTGCGTGGGGCACACTAAAAAGGTTTTTAATCTAGTTTTGAACTGTGAGAGTGTGTCTTAGCCTCCGACATTATCAGGAAGGCTATTCCAGAGTTTAGGAGCCATAAATGAGAAGGCTCGACCTCCTTTACTTGACTTAGCTATTCTTGATACTACCAGATGCCCTAAGTATTGAGATCTTAAAAAGCGAGTTGGATTGTAGCGAGATAGAAGGTTGGTTAGATAAACAGGAGCTAGATTATTTAAAGCTTTATAGGTAAGAAGCAATACTTTAAAATCAATACAAAACTTAACAGGCAGCCAGTGTAAGGAGGATAAAATTGGGGTGATGTGATCATATTTTCGAGACCTGGTAGCATCCAGCAAACAGAGCATTACAGTAATCCAGCCTAGAAGTCATGAAAGCATGAACTAGCTTTTCTGCATCTGATATGGATAGCATACTTCGTAACTTAGCAATATCTCTCAGATGAAAGAAGGCAGTTTTTGTGACATGGGATAAATGATTTTTAAAAGTTAAATTGCTGTATAATATGACACCCAGATCTTTTATAGTAGAGCTGTTGCTAACTTTGTATCCCTCTAATTGCAGGTTAAGTTGTGAGAACTGCTGTGTACAGGATTTAGGCCCAATAAGTAATAATGATAAATATTAATAAATAAAATCTCTATATATTTTCTTAAGTAGCATTCTGTGTGCAGTCTTCCCTTTCATGTTGCGTCCTTAGCACTAGACAGGGCGTAACATGAAATTAGGTGTTCGTCTGGGATAATATTTGTGAAATCATGAATCATGAAAATAATTTAATTTAATAGAAATATAGCTGAGCAGTCAGAGTGTTATATTAAATATTAATGAATCATTAATCTGTCTGGTATCACATTAGTATTGCTTTGCTTGCTCTAATAACTAGGACTGAATAGAATCCATAAATTTGCATGCAGCAAACCAGTGGATATCAGCATTTTTACTCCAAGACCCAACCTTGTCTAAATTAAAATATTTCTGGAACATTCTGCTATAATGACTGCTTGGAATCTACTTGAAGTTACACAAATTATTAATTTTAATTGAGTAAAAAGTAAAAAGTATATAAGTTCTTTATAATATAAAAATATAGCCTAAGTTCTTTGTAATTTTTCAAGATTATTTTCTTATGTTTAATAATTAAAATTGTATGGTTTTCCCAGTTTTTTTATGGCAGCTCATCAATTTCTACTCCGCTCAGCATTGCAATGCTAGGACAGTGTTCTGAATAGAAATAACTTAATTATTTACTATTTATTTATGTATTAGACTGCTGCAACACTAAATTTATTGAGGGAAAGGGATAAAGAAATGTGATGTAAGTCTTCATATTGTTTTTCAGCCATTTAACTTGTTTCATAACACATTTTGCTTTTTATTAAATTATTTTGTTAATTTACCTTGACCCATAATTGAGAACCAGTGCATGATCAGATGGCCCAGATGGTCCATTATTAGATTGTCCAAGATCTATAAATCTTCTTATAAATGTTTTTACTATGAACATTTTGTCATGGGAATATTTGATAATAAGATAAGCACATGAGCCTTTTCAAATAAAATCTCGATCTGCTCTTCTGGAAGCTCAAAATCAAATTCCCCTGGTCCCAAAGCTCAAGTGGGATTCCAATCAAACATGTGTCCAGTTTAGAGAACGACTCTGTTCGAGAGGAAAACAGCAGAAAGTCATGGCTAAATCAGCAATAGCCAACAATCTTTTTAACATGGGAACATGAATGAGTATTATCTTCAAGAAGAAACAAATCAAGAGAGGGATTTCACTCACAATGAATATCTAGAGCAATTCCTGCATCATACTGCAGTCATTGTACTGTATGTCTGCAGCCAGTTCAACCACCATCTGTTATGCCATAGATATCAAAGTGGGAAAAGTGTGGGAAGACTTCCATCCAAACATAAACAGCTAGGAAAATATTTGCTCTGGCACAGCTCCAGTTGCATTTAATGAGAGTATTTTGATGATAATGGGGAAAACGCTATTTGTTGTATTTTATGGATTTTTAGTTTGCTTCAATTTGATTTTCCTGTGTTTTGATCCCTGTATTATTTGTTCCCGCCATTCCTTGTCTAAATAGTTACTATTTGTTTATAGGCTGCATCTAAAAGCTGGAAAATGCTAAAATCTCTTTAAGGCAAGTCATTTTACTCGGCGGCCATCTTTGAAACACTTGTCGGGCAGTATGCTCGAGCATTCTGTTTGTATAGGAAAACATTAAATTCTCCAAAACTGCTTGCCAAGCTTACGATTGAATTTCCTACTAGGAATCACCTATAAAATAAAATAAAAATTCCCTTTAGTTTAATTTCTAAACGTCCAAATCACACAGAATCTGCAAAAACTTACGTCTGGTCTGAGCCCCTCCCCCAGAGTATCATCAGTCTATAGCGATCAATGATTAGCTCCTGTACTAGAAGGCAGGCTTTATTCACCATATAGCGATGGATGATTGGCTTCTGTAATAGTAGGCGGGGCTTTATTCACCATATTGACAGTTACACTTTTCCCAAATCAAAAAGATATGAGTGAAAATGCTGCCTTCAAAGGATGCATTCCAGTGTAGGAAGTCATAAAGGGACTACTGAATCCTAACCTGCCTTCACTTCCTGTCTTCTGAGATCTGATCTGTTTTTTGTAAGGCGGCCAAGATGTATTCTTCACTGCCTGTGATATCATACAATTCTTTGCCTACCATTGCTGACAGATGATGAGCTAAACAAGTATCATCTGAAAGCTGCTATTGGTGGTCACTTTGTGTCATTCCTTTTTTGCTTCTGACCAACTTTTCTCACTTTTTATGTCATTTCCAATGAGGTATTAGCACTGTAGTAACTAAATATTCACCTATACTGAAAAAAAGCCTCATTGGATCATTTTAAATAAATGAATAATATAAATATTTCTTTTTAACTTCTGGCCACAACCGTGTCTGATCTAGCAACAACCCTGTTTTATGACCAAAACAAGACATATTTATTCACAAAGTGTTTATTCGGATGTCAGACCAATGTTGAAACAAAACAATACAAGAACAGAGCAATTCAAACTGATATTAAAGCATTTCAAAATAGCTATATCAGCCTAGATTCGAACCCACAAATCCCACATGGTAGTCAGGAACCCTAACCACTCCACTAAAGCACTTAAAGGTTCAATTCTACAAAGTGGGTTTTAATACCTCAATTTGCTCAACTGTTCTTTGCTGAAGCTGTTCCAGTGCAATACATAAAAAATTACCACTAGGTGTCACTGTAGTGATGGGTTTCGAAACGTTTCAAAGCTTTGACACATTTGCTTCGACTGTTTCAGTGTTTCATGAAGCCTAGCTTTGCCCACCACTAAAACAAACTACACAATATTTACAAAGTATTTACAGGCTTGTTCAGCTAAATCAAGGTTATGATCTGAACTAAATCTGTTAATAATGAATCTCTCATACAATACAACCATCTCCTACAACTACTCACACTGTCAAACACCAGGTTTCACTTCCACTGATCACACTCACAGCTGAATCTTGTCAATATTGATTGTTTGGACTATTTATACACCCTGCACCCGTTTGTCGTTTGTTTTGTATATGTTGTTTATGTGCTGTGTTCCTGTACCTTGCCTTAGTTTCTTGTTTTGTTTATTATTGTTCTTTTGATACTTTGATTCTTGGATGTACCGTTCTTTTTCTGTTACCTGAACAATATTTTTCATTAAATGCATTTGGATCCTTCCTCTTGTTTTCGACCTCTTCAACGTATCGTGACAGAACGACTCAGTCAACATGGATCCAGCAGATGAAGAAATTGTCAGACTTTGTCAAGGTAATCGCTCTATCGAGCGTTATGTGAAGGAGTTTTTGCAGTTGGCTCCAAAATGCAGCTTCAACGATCTGTGTTTGATGATGTTTTTTCAAGGAGGACTCTCAGACCCAGTTCGCTTTAACATGCCAGCATTTAATGAGGACTGGGGTTTATATTTAAATATGGAATTTGCACTGTTGTTGTCGGGCTCTCCCTTCTCGGTCTCTTTTGTGGAGGAGGAAAACCCCCAGGAGAGAGGGTTGACAGGTGAACAGCAGAAATTTTTGGTTACGAGATCTGCTGTTCAATCTATGGGTGAGAGGAGAAAAGCCAAACTTAAACTCCGCACCTATCCCCGACAATCAAGTTCACGACCAGTTTTTTCTGAACCCCTTGAAAGACTGATAGAATTGTGTGACTCCCCAGTGTCGCCAGAGCCACCATGTGAGTTTCATGAAAAGCTGTCAGAGTCGTGTGAACCTCCAATGCTGCCAGAGCCATGTGACTTCCCAGGACTGCCGGAGCAGTCGTCTGAGTCCCACAAAAGGCCGGTGCCACTGCTTGAGTCCCATGAAAAGCTGCCAGAGTTGTGTGACTTCCCAGTGCTGCTGGAGCAGTCACCTGAGTCCCACGAAAGGCTGGAGCTACCACTGGAGCCCCACAAAGAGCTGTCAGAGCTGTGTGACTTCCCAGTACTGCCGGAGCAGTCGTCTGAGTCCCACGAAAGGCCAGTGCCACTGCTTGAGTCCCATGAAAAGCTGCCAGAGCCGTGTGACATCCACGTGCTGCTGGAGCAGTCGTCTGAGTCCCACGAAAGGCCAGAGCTGCCACCTGAGTCCCACGAAAGGCCAGAGCTGCCACTTGAGTACCACGAAAGGCCAGAGCTGCCACCTGAGTCCCACGAAAGGCCAGAGCTGCCACCTGAGTCCCACGAAAGGCCGGAGCTGCCACCTGAGTTACATGAATGGCTGACAGAGCCGTGTGACTTCACAGTGCTGCCAGAGCTGCCACCTGAGTCCCAGGAAAGGCCGGAGCTGCCACCTGAGTTACATGAATGGCTGACAGAGCCGTGTGACTTCCCAGTGCTGCCAGAGCTGCCACCTGAGTCCCACGAAAGACCAGAGCTGCCACCTGAGTCCCACAAAAGGCCGGAGCTGCCACCTGAGTTACATGAATGGCTGACAGAGCCGTGTGACTTCCAGTGCTGCCAGAGCTGCCACCTGAGTCCCACGAAAGGCCAGAGCTGCCACCTGAGTCCCACGAAAGGCCGGAGCTGCCACCTGAGTTACATGAATGGCTGACAGAGCCGTGTGACTTCACAGTGCTGCCAGAGCTGCCACCTGAGTCCCAGGAAAGGCCGGAGCTGCCACCTGAGTTACATGAATGGCTGACAGAGCCGTGTGACTTCCCAGTGCTGCCAGAGCTGCCACCTGAGTCCCACGAAAGACCAGAGCTGCCACCTGAGTCCCACGAAAGGCCGGAGCTGCCACCTGAGTTACATGAATGGCTGACAGAGCCGTGTGACTTCCAGTGCTGCCAGAGCTGCCACCTGAGTCCCACGAAAGGCCAGAGCTGCCACCTGAGTCCCACGAAAGGCCGGAGCTGCCACCTGAGTTACATGAATGGCTAACAGAGCCGTGTGACTTCCCAGTGCTGCCAGAGCTGCCACCTGAGTCCCATGAAAGGCCAGAGCTGCCATCTAAGTCCCACAAAGGGTCAGAGCCACCACTTGAGTTCCTTGAATGGCTACCACAGCCGTGTGACTTCCCCGTGCTTCCAGAGCCTTCTGATTACTCCAGACCTTCTGACCCTAAGCCTCCTGAACCACTGGGGTTATCTGAACCGCCAGTGACTCCTGATCCAGAGCCTCCTGACCCACTGGTGCTACCTAAACTGCCAGTGACTACTGATCCAGAGCCTCCTGATTCAGTGGGGTTGTATGAACTGCCAGTGCTCCTTGAACCTAAGCCTCCTGACCCACTGGGGTTATATGAACTGCCAGTGCCTCCTGAACCCAAGCCTCCAGACCCACTGGGGTTAAATGAACTGCCTAAATCTCCTGAATCCAAGCCTCCAGACCCACTGGGGTTATCTGAAACGCCAGTGCCCCTTGAACCAAAGCCTCCTGACCCACGGGGGTTATATGAACTGCCTGTGCCTGCCGAACCTAAGCCCCCAGACCAACTTCAGCTCTATGCTCCAGGCCCTCCGCAGCTCCACGCTCCAGGCCCTCAGCAGCTTCACTCTTCAGGCCTTACGCAGCTCCACGCTCTAGGCCCTCTGCAGCTTCACACCCCAGGTCCTCCCCAGCTCCATGCTCCAAATCCGCCTGAGTTTCATGCTCCAGGTGCTCCACAGCTCCATGCTCCAGATCCTCCTGAGTTCCATGCTCCAGGTCCTCCACAGCTCCATGCTCCAGACCTACCTGAGTTCCATGCTCCAGGCCCTCTGCAACTCCATGCTCCAGATCCCCCTGAGTTCCATATTCCAGGTCCTCCGCAGCTCCATGCTCCAGATCCCCCTGAGTTTCATGCTCCAGGTCCTCCACAGCTTCATGCTCCAGACCTACCCGAGTTCCATGCTCCAGGCCCTCCGCAACTCCATGCTCCAGATCCCCCTGAGTTTCATGCTCCAGGTCCCCCGCAGATCCATGCTCCAGGGTTTTTGCAACTCCTACTTCACAGTATTATGTTCCAGTTCTATTATAATTACAAGTTTCAGACCCTCCATCCCTCCCCCTGTTCCGCCTCTGCTTCACCTCCCTCCGGGGTTGTCTTGGAGCATCTGGAATCCGCTCCTTAGGAGGGGGGTACTGTCATGTTCACCAGCGATTGAGCACTGCAGAGATCGCTGGTGAACTACAATTCTATCATGAACTACAATTCCCTTCATTCCGCTATACAAACACCAGGTTTCACTTCCACTGATCACACTCACAGCTGAATCTTGTCAATATTGATTGTTTGGACTATTTATACACCCTGCACCCGTTTGTTGTTACTGAGTCGTTTGTTTTCAATGATATGTTGTTTATGTGCTGTGTTCCCGTACCTTGCCTTAGTTTCTTGTTTTGTTAATTATTGTTCTTTTGATACTTTGATTCTTGGATGTACCGTTCTTTTTCTGTTACCTGAACAATATTTTTCATTAAATGCATTTGGATCCTTCCTCTTGTTTTCGACCTCTTCAACCTATCGTGACACACACAGAGTGAAGTTTGGGGCCATTTTATATAATTGCCCCCAACCATGGGTTAAACCATTCTGCAGATTGTAGGTTAACATGCAGAAAAAATACATAAAAAATATTTAAACTAAAGTATAAATTAATGCAAAAAAATAAATATGCATACAAACTCAAAATACAACACAACAAATAACCAATACAAATATAAACCACAGAGAAGTGATTTTGATCACTAACCGGGGGGTCGTGACCCTGATGATGTCATCAAAAATGGCTGCTCTGAAGTGAAGGCGGGAAAACACTGTATAAATGTCTTTGTTTGTAATCTGAACAGGTTTGGTCCTTAAGGAATGGAAACAACACAACAAAGATCCGTGTATACATATTATTTTGCCGGCAATCGAACCATGTTAAAAAGTGTATGTATTTTATGTATCAGTGCAATGTGATGTGTGTTTGTCAGTCACAGTGTCTTTGCTCAGTTCTACACAGACATTTCCTCCCCCTTTCCGTGACACCCTCTGTGGTGTCCTAGAGAGGAAATCGGCTGCACAGTTCTCAAGGCCAGTTCTATATGTTACCTTAAATTGAAAAGGTTGTACTGCCAAAAATCATCGTGTGATTCGAGCATTTGTGTCTTTCATTTGGTTTAACCAAGTCAGGGCTCTATGGTCTGTTTCCAATGTAAACGCTCTACCAATTACATAGTATCTAAAAGAGTCTAATGCCCATTTTACTACCAAGCACTCCTCCACGGTTGAAAACAGTGTTTCTCGAGGAAGAAGTTTCCTGCTAATGTAAGCGATGGGATGCAATTTCCCTTGTTCTCCTTGCAGAAGTACAGCTCCCAGACCACGTTCTGATGCATCAGTCTGGACTGTAAACTGTTTGCAAAAATCTGGACTCTGCAAAATAGCTTCAGTACACAAAGCATTTTTCAGATCTAGAAAAGCACGTCACAGTCAGTTGTCCAGTTAAGCATATTGGGCTTGTCTTTTTTAGTGAGTTCAGTGAGAGCTACAGCTCTTGTAGAAAAATTGGGGATAAATCGTCTATACCATCCTACTAGGCCAAAAAAAGCTCGTACCTGTTTCTTGGTTGTTGGTCGTTCTGCATTTTTGATGGCCCCACCTGCGGACGGATGACTCCATGGCCCAGCACATGACCAAGGTAACGAGTCTCCTCTTTGGCTATCGCACACTTGTCCGGATGGATGGTAAGTCCAGCAGACTTGATCCTGGATAATACTTCCTGGAGATGTAGAAGATGGTCTTGTCAGAACCTGCTGAAGGTGATTATATCATCCAAGTATGCTGAAGTGAAGGTCTCTGTACCCCGGAGGATTTGGTCAATCATTCTTTGAAAGGTGGCGGGTGCCCCATGCAGTCCAAAGGGAAGGACCCTGAAATGATAGTGACCAAATGGGGTTTTAAATGCTATCATTTCTTTGCTGTCTGCACTTAACGGGACTTGCCAATAACCTTTGCATAGGTCAAGTGTTGTGAGAAACTTTGCATTACTGAGTCTCTCCACTAGTTCGTCGACTCTGGGCATGGGTTAAGGGTCAAATTTACTGTCTGAGTTGCGCTTCCTGAAGTCGAGGCAGAATCTAAGTGACCCATCCTTCTTGGGTACAAGCACAATGGGATTGCTCCACTAACTGGATGATGGCTCTATAACTTCCAGTTTCTGCATTAACTCCAGCTCTTGCTTTATGACTTTAAGTAGCCTTTCCGGAACTCTGTACACTGGTTGCTGTATGGGTTTTGCATCTTTTAAACGAATGTGATGTTTGATGTTTGTTCAATGATGTTTGTTCTTCCAGGTGTTTCCAGGAACCAGTAGTCAGGAATGCATTCCAGTAGCTGTTGTTGTTGATCCACAGTCAGATGCTGAAGGTCTAATTGACCGTTGCCTTGGTGGACAGGTAAGTACTGCTCATCTATGTCATCCTCTTCTTGTACTGCCCTCACCAACAGCTCTTTCACAGCATCCTGTGGTGATTCTGGCTGAGAGGAGCGATCATGCCATTGCTTCAACATGTTGACGTGAAAGGATTGTAGTGAATGTTGTCTGGAAGGCATTTCAATCTCATATGTGACTGGACCAAGTTTCCTCCTCACCTGAAAAGGACCTTGCCACTTCGCCAGGAGTTTGTTTTCTGATGTAGTAAGCAGTAGCAGAACTTGATCTCCTGGTTGGAAAGATCTGGACCTGGCTTTCTGGTCATACCAAGCTTTCTGTTTCACTTGAGACTCTTTCAGATTCTGATGGGCCAGAGCAGATGATTGCTGTAGTTGTTCTCTTATCTTCAGGACATAAGAAAGGATGTTTTGCTTTCTTGGCTTGTCTTGGGCTTCCCAGTTGTCTCTCAAGACATCTAGAGGACCTCTGACTTGGTGAGCAAAGAGCAGTTCAAAGGGTGAAAAACCTGTGAACGCTTGGGGAACGTCACGGTAAGCAAACAGGAGGTAAGGTAGCCATTTGTCCCAGTCTTTGCCGGATTCTGACACAAACTTTTTCAGCATGGCTTTTAAGGTTTGGTTAAAACGTTCCACCAATCCATCAGTCTGGGGGTGGTAGGGAGTTGTTCGTACTCTCTTGATCCCTAATAGCTGATAGACTTGTTGTAGTGTGTGACTCATGAAATTGAGACCCTGATCTGCTAACACCTCTTTAGAAGTGCCTACATGTGAAAAGAAATGTAACAGTGCTGATGCAATTTGTTTTGCAATTGCCTCTCTAAGGGAATATGCGTCAGGGTATCTAGTAGCATAATCACAAATCACCAATTTAAATCTATTACCTTTCTGGCTTCTTTCAACAGGTCCAACAATATCAACCAAGATCCTCTCAAAAGGTGTTTCTACTGCAGGAATAGGCACTAGTGGTGCTATGGCGGGTGCTCTGCCAGTAGACTTTTGACATTCTGGACATGACTTGCAATAGTCTTTTACCTTACTGTACATGCCAGGCCAATAAAATATTTTGGAGATTCTCATTAGAGTTTTCATGAACCCTAAATGGCCTGCCCATGGAATAGAATGACCTAATTCCAGAACCTCTCTGCGATATGCTCTAGGTACCAACAGTTGTGTTCCCTCTTCCTTAGTCTGTCTGTAAAGAAGGCTGTTCTTCACCAGAAATGTCTTACCACACAGATAACTCAAAATTGAGTCATTGTCAGCTTTTTGAAAGCAATCAGACAATGTCTGATCATCTCTTTGCTGTTTGGCTAGTTATTAGGTATGGTCAAGTCATTTTCATTCATTTCAGGCTCTGCCAACTCAAACTGTTGCTGTTCTGAGCGGTCAATTAGATCTGCAACCCAATTTCTTCGTCTCTTCAATCTGTCCTCCTCTGAGACCACTCCATCATCTACACATTTGTCAGCGAAAAATGGCATTTCTTTAAGAGTACTCTGTACAGAATCTTTGGATGACTGAATTAACTTTTGGGACTGAGCTCTAGTAACCACTCCACACCAAGCTGTCTCCTGAACCAAATCTGCTAGTACTGGCATATCAGTTCCTAACAAAACTGGGTAAGACAAATTAGCTGCAATACCACCATTCATCAAATATGACTGCTTGTTTACTTCCATGTACACTACAGCAGTGGGTAAGTCTGCTTTGTCCCCATGAAAACAACACACCATAACTGGGTTTTCAGACCATAAATCTCTTGCTATGTACTGAGATTGTACTAAGGTCCTTGCACAACCTGTGTCTACCAGGGCTGTCAGGGGTTTTCCATTTAACAAAACTGTAATGGTGGGTTCTCTGTGGAAACTACAGTCTGTTGTAGGGGTGGGTCTGGGCAAATAACACAACCTGGCTGATTTGAGCTTTTTAAGTGGGCAGTGTGGGCTAGTGTGACCTGGTTTACCACAGTTATAGCAAACTACATCAGTGCTGGATGGTGTCTGATGTGTGTCTAATGATGTTTCAACCTTAGGTGGTATGGGCTTTGGGTAGGTGGTCCATATAATCTAGGTTTGGCTATGAGAGTACAAACTTCCCCCCGACCCCTCAGACTTACCTCTTGCTGCTTAAAGGCTGCCGGCATATCTGAAAGCCCCTGAGAATCCCTTACGAGCTGCAACATAGGATTCAACCAGCTTTGCTGCTTCTTCTGCTGTGACAGGATCTCTCTCTTTCACCCAAATTCTCACTTCTGGGTACAGCACACGCATATACTGCTCCAACACCATGGTTTCCATCAGGTCAGTCACCCACTTAGAGAACATGTCCTTTAAGCGGACATACAACTCCATCGGCGACTCATCACTAGGTGTGTTCAGTGCTCGAAATCTCAGCCGGTAGGTTTCTGCGTTGATTTCATATTTCTTGAGAATGACTTCTTTGACTTTCTCATAGTCAGTCGCATGGGCAGGTGACATGGCAACAAAGGCTCTTCTTGCTTTGCCAGTGAGTAGGGGAACCAGAGGAATAGCCCAGTCCTCCTTTGGCCACTTGTACACCTCCGCCAGTCTCTCAAAAGTGGTGAGAAAATGTTCAATGTCATCAGTATCTTGTAATTTAGGAAGTTGAGGCATATAATCAAGAACTTGAGCTACTGACCGTTCAGAAGAAAGCGCTCCATGTCGGGCCCGGTCCAGATCCATTTGCATCTGGGTAATTTGATGAGTAAGAACCTTATACTGCTGTTCCCGGCGAGCTGACTCTCTCTCCTGCCTCTCATCCATGTCCTTCTAATACTGTAGGAAAGACTGGAACATTCCTGCCAGAGCTGTAATTGCGGAATCACCTGTAGGGTTTGGAATGTCTTCCGGATCAACTGGATCTCCACTTAACAAAACAAAATAACAATAAAGAAAAACAAACTACACAATATTTACGATATTTATGACCTGAACTAAATCTGTTAATAATGAATCTCTCACACAATATAACCATCTCCTACAACTACCCACACAGAGTGAAGTTTTGGGGCCATTTTATATAATTGGCCCCACCCATGGGTTAAACCATTCTGCAGATTGTAGGTTAACATGCAGAAAAAATACATAAGAAGACATTAAACAAAAGTATAAATTAATGCAAGAAAATAAATATGCATACAAAACTTAAGATACAACACAACAAATAACCAATACAAATATAAACCACAGAGCAGTGATTTTTATCACTAACCAGGGGGTTGTGACCCTGATGATGTCATCAAAAATGGCTGCTCTGAAGTGAAGGCGGGAAAAGACTGTATAAATGTCTTTGTTTGTAATCTGAACAGGTTTGGTGCTTAAGGAAAGGAAACTGGTAAGTGTATGTAATTTTCCTATGTCTGGTTAATAAATGTTGTTTAAAAGAAAATCTGTCTGTGGTTATTTCAGTGTGAATGGGATGATGATATGGGCTATTGTTTGACATTGAATTGAGATATTTACGTAAACATAATGCTAACCTTAGACAATAAAACAACCAATATATATTACACAAGCACACACATGCACAATACAGATAACACAACAAAGATTTGTGTATACATATTATTTTGCCGCCAATCGGACCATGTTAAAAAGTGTATGTATTTTATGTATCAGTGCAATGTGATGTGTGTTTGTCAGTCACAGTGTCTTTGCTCAGTTCTACACTGTGACAGTAACTAATTATTTCATGTAGTTGTAACAAGCTGAAGTCATTTAAGTTTTCAATTTCTCACCAAAGCTCTCTCTATTTTGTTGTACATGATAAAATCATTATGAAGACCAGAAGCCTTCAGTCATTCAGAAGTCTGTCTGAAATCAGTTTTTGTGAGATGCCTTCATGAGAAAATGCTGCCTCCAAAGTCACTGACAGGGCAGATGGATGCACCCATAGGTACTTTGATTCCCACCTTACACCGCCGGTGTCAAACACACCTGAACACACTAATCAGTTGTTGCGTCCCAATTCGCATACTTATACTACGACCTAAAAGTATGTACTTTTTTGTGGAGGAAAAATATATACTTTTGAGTGTGTAACAGAAAAGTATGCAAGCTTTGGGACATACTACTTCCTCGTTACACAGATCGTTGTGTTGCTTAGTTAAGAGCCCTGTCAATCATCCACATTTCTGTCGTATTTAATTTCCTACCTTATTGGAGAAGCAGCAGCAAGATAATCTCCCATTCACGAGTCTTTCATGCAGAGAAATCTCCTTAGGTCTTTGGATAATTCTGCATTCAGACAGTAATGTCCAAACACGTCTTTATATAAGTTCAGTATTGTTGTTGCAGATGAAATATAACACAGACAACGGTATTTAAATATTCTCCAGTGGGCTAGATATTAATTAACAGTCATACAAACATCTTTACCGAAGCCTCTCAGCTTGACGGTTGGTCTAGCGCGTCCATTATGTTTGTAGTTTGATTACACTTTTCACCCCCGTTTTTCTAGTTCTAATCGAATTCACGTCCAACGCGCAATGTACTGTGGGCAATATCAGCGGTATGGATGCTTCTACACTTAAAAGTTTGACCGGAAACAGTAAACCATCCGGGAATTTTTGGCATACTCTTTTCAACATACTACGATTTGGGACATACTAATTCTATTTTTACATACTATTTAGGACGGATAGTATGTGGATTGGGATGCAGCAAGTGTCTTCAAGATCACTAGAAAGCTGCAGGCAGGTGTGTTTGATTAGGGTTGGAGCAAAAGTCTGCAGGGACACCAGCCCTCCAGGATCAAGTTTGCCCATCCCTGTTCTAGTATATCTAGAAAGAGCTTGATTAGCTGGTTCAGGTGTGTTTGATTAGAGTTGGAGCTAAACCAGGGGAGGGCAAACTCGGTCCTGGAGGGCCGATGTCCTGCACAGTTTAGGTCCAACTCTAATCAAACACACCTGCTTATAGATTTCTAGTGATCTTGAAGAAACTGATTAGCATGTTCAGGTGTGTTTGATTAGTGTTGGAGCAAAACTGTGCAGGACACTGGCCCTCCAGGACCGAGTTTGTTCACCCCTGAGCTAAACTCTCCAGGACACTGGCCCTCCAGGACTGAGTGTAGACACTCCTGCCTTAAGCCAACACCAATAATGAATCTACACTACAGGTGTCAAAGCCAGTTCCTGGAGGGCCGGAGCTCTGTACAGTTTAGTTCCAAACCTAATTAAATACATATGATCAAATTAATTGAGTTCTTCAGGCTTGTTTACTTACAGGTAAAGCTGCGGTCACACTGGACTTTTCTCTTGATAGACTTCCATTCATACGCACGCAATTGCGTCAGACCGGAAACGCAAGCGCGTGCGACTAGTTTCGCAGTGCTGCAAAGTTCAAGCTTGGTGAACTCTGACCTGCGAAATCGCATCATTTGACTGTGTGAGACCAATTGAGGATCAAAACATGACCTCTCTGGACAGAACTTTAAAACATGAACCAATTGCTTGCTTTTTTAAATGTCTAATCGTCTTGTTTAATCCCATCCCTTTTCGCAGCACCGTACAACAGAATTTCGCATGCTCAAACTCTAGTGTGACCACAGCTTAAGTGTGTTGGATCAGGGTTGGAATTAAAGTCAGCAGGAACGCGGCCCTCCAGGAACTGACACCTATGATCTACACCCAACAGAAATATACATTAAAAACGTAGTTTTGCTCCCATTTTTCATGAGATGAATTCAAAGAGGGCGACGCGGTGGCGCAGTAGGTAGTGCTGTCACCTCACAACAAGAAGGTCGCTGGTTCGAACCTCGGCTAGGTCAGTTGGCATTTCTTTGTGGAGTTAGCATGTTTTCCCCGCGTTCGCGTGGGTTTCCACCGAGTGCTCCGGTTTGCCCCACAGTCCAAAGACATGCGGTACAGGTGAATTGAATAAGCTAAATTGTCCATAGTGTATGAGTGTGAATGAGTGTGTATGGATGTTTGCCAGACATGGGTTGCAGCTGGAAGGGCATCCGCTGCATAAAACATATGCTGAATAAGTTGGCGGCTCATTCCGCTGTGGCGACGCCAGATTAATAAAGGGACTAAGCTGAAAAGAAATCATTCAGCTGAAAAGTCATCAATTCAAAGACCTCAAACCTTTTCTATGTACGCAAAAGGATGATTTCTCTAAAATATTCTTCCGGAAGGGGGTTATGGAAGAGGGACCTCACGTTCCTTCAGATAGAGTTGATAAGGATGTGGATTGTGGCCTGTGGAATGTTGGTTGACACCTCTTTAATGGCTGTGAGAATTTGCTGGATATTGGCAGGAACTGGAACACGCTGTGGTATACGCTGATCCAGAGCATACTAAACATGCTCAATGAGTGACATCTGGTGAGTATGCTGGCCATGCATGAACAGGGATGTTTTCGTCTTTCAAAAATTGTGTACAAGTCTTTGGAACATGGGTGTCATGGTGGCGCAGTAGGTAGCATGATCACCTCACAGCAAGAAGGTTGCTGGTTCGAGCCTCGGCCGGGTCAGTTGGCATTTCTCTGTGGAGTTTGCATGTTCTCCCCGTGTTCGCGTGGGTTTTCTCTGAGTGCTTTGTTTTTCCCCACAAGTTCAAAGACATGTGGTATAGGTGAATTAGGTAAGCTAAATTTGCCGTAGTGCATGAGTGTGAATGGTTGTTTCCCAGTGATGGGTAGCAGCTGGAAGGGCATCCGCTGCGTAAAACATATGCTGGATACATTGGCGGTTCATTCTGCTGTGGCAACCCGAGATTAATAAAGGGACTAAGCCGAAAAGAAAATTAAAGAATCTTTGCAACATGGGACTGTGCTTTATCATGCTGCAACATAAGGTGATGTTCATGGATGAATAGCACAACAATGGACCTTAGGATCTCGTCGTGGTACCGTGCATTAAAAGCAGTATTTGTTGTCCAAAACCATAATTCGTTGTCCTCTGTCAGCTCCATCTAGCTTCTTGGCTTTTCCTCAGCTGGTTCTGTCGAGTCTTTGGACTTCTTCATTCTCAATATTTCTAACCATGGGTTTAACCCAGTACAATAAGAACTATAGTGGCATGGGTGTAATTTTGATAGGGTTTCACAATGTATGTATCTTACCATCTCTGTTATCACAAAACCAACGACAGTCAACAAAAACTGCTCTGATAACAGTTTTCTCCTTCCATTATGTTGAGTATGAGCCATTCATGAACAGGGATGTTTTCGTCTTCCAGAAATTGTGTACAGATCCTTGCAACATGGGGCTGTGAATTATAATGTTGCAACATGAGGTGATGTAACTGCAATACCTCTGTGAAGTTGGCCCCCTACCCAACACAAAACATCAGCAAAACGGTCTCATTCGTTTGCGCTCCGTTTGTGCTGGTTTGTGATGCAAAAACATTTGTTTGTGCTGCTTTGGTTTTTGAGATATTAAAGGTGCAGTATGTAAGTTTGACACCCAGTGGTTGAACTGGGTATTGCACTCCTAGATCAAAATAAACACACGCGTGGGATGCCAGAGATTGAGTACAGGAGCGAGTGATTTCAACCGTGTTCTAAATAAAATCAACGACACGCGATAGAAGGAATTATGTTCCATATTAAAAGGAGTTTTAGTTCTAACCAACACCTCGAATTGAGATATTAGAAACGGTTTCTATTTCTCACAGCTCAACATGTGAAACCTATGACAGTGCACCTCAGGTAAGCCTCGTGTGTTTTATTCAGTGCTAAATGCTAACAATGTGAGTTTGAATGGATTCTAAACCTTACCGTTTCGTGAGTGAGTGCTTATTCTGTGCTTCTGAAAGGCTGTATTTACATTTTTGTCCTGTTTCGTCTGGTGCAAAGAGTCAAACTGCTGTTTGCGTGTTGTTAGGACACGAGATTACAATGTAACCTGCTCACCTAATGTTTACGTTCGTAATATTTATATCATTTGCTAATTAATAACCTCATGTGGAACTGAATCTGTCTCATTTCGACGTCTGATACTGTCCATTTCGGTCACGGGCGCATGCTTTCAGAGCCTTTCTGAATGAATGAATGAAATATGCTGTTTTCCAACAAGGCAACCCGGAGTGCTGAATTATAATTGGCTAAACTGGCATTCTGCAGGTTAACTTTACCTAAACAAAGACAGCGTTCCGGCACGGAAAAACCATTTTCAAAGCAGAATATCTGACTTCAGCATTGTTTTTCAGTTAAACAAGTATGTTCACTTGGGATGTTTCTTAAATATCTGCAAACATATTATGGTATTTTTATGCTTTAGAAGAATCAAAAACTTACATACAGCACCTTTAAAGTAATATTTGTAGGTCGTTCAGGGGTAATGCAGCCCCCCCACATGCTTCAAATTCAACCAAAATAGTCTCGTTGGTTTGTGGACATGTGTCTCAGGATTTTATTGTGGTTCCTCTATGCATTTAAAGCTGTTTTAGTTGTCCAAAACTATCCAGCTGAGTCTCCTACTCAGCTGGTTCTGTCAAGTCTTTGGGTTTCTTCATTCTCAATGTTTCTAACCATGGATTTAACCCAGTACAATAAAAACTATGGGTGTAGTTTTGACTGGATTTCACAATGTATGTATCTTTCCATCTCTGTTAGCACAAAGCCAACAACAGTCAACAAAAAAGCTCAGATAATAGTTTTCTCCTTCCATTGTTGCTGTTGGACAGATTACTTCACATAATGATAATTCAAACATTGAAACCAAAAAAATATGCTTTTTTCCTTTCCTTTTTTTTACAAATGAGCTTCAGATCAAACATTGTAAAAAAAGATTTTATTAAAAAGTATTTTTGTCCACAGTAGTTAAGACTTTGGCACCTAAAACACAAACATAAAAACAGTATACACCCATAATTTGCATTCCATCCAAATGCATTACATAAAAGGGATAAATAAAAAGAAAAAAAAACTTCACTTCTTCATTACCACAGTGCTTTCCTTTGCTTCCTGACGGACACAAAGGCCACAGATTTTAACCAACCAATCAGATTAGGGAGGGGAGAATATTATTACATCATAAAAACAGAATGCCTACAAGGCACAAAGGTTTTCATTGTAAGACAGTGCTAGTTTTAGAAAAGAACACCAATGAACATTTTGATCACTGACAAAAATACATAAAAAAACTAATCATAAAAAAACAATCAGACAACAGGCAATAATACTGAAAAACACAAAGGCAAGATTTGTTGATTCTCTGCTTATGCTCCACTGATGAAATGTGGAAATGATGTCAACAGCCAAGCTTTAAATCAGTGGAATCTCACTATAGACGGATGGTGTCCTTCTGTCCATACGCAGAGAGAGAGAGAGAGAGAGAGAGAGAGAGAGAGAGAGAGAGAGAGAGACTGGCAGCAGACTTAGCCAATCAGAAAATATGTCTGGGCGTGATGTCACAAGTGGAAGCAGCAGGACAGAGTTTGCAGTGTGAGTGAAGATAAGGATGAAGAGGCACTGATGGCGCTAGATACAGTCTCTGTGGGCCGTGTCCTCTCCAGTATTGGGCAAAACTCAAACGCACGTTTAATCATGAGGGTTCTGGGCATCTGCTAACAGGTCTGGTCTCAGGCACTCAATGGGACACTGGATGTTCTGTGGGGAAAAGTAAAAATTGCATTTGTTTTAGGGCAAAAAATTTGTCTAATGATCAGTTAAAATAACCCGTGTTACACTACACTATATTCAACAAATATCATCACATGGCAGCTAGTTGGTGTTGGTTCTATATTAGATAGTTTTTCTACAGTTAGCTTTTGGCTAACTCCACATGTGATGTGTCCCTTAGAGTCTGCATGAACCGAAAGTTGCTGAGACATTTATTTCAGTATGTTAATTTACTTCTTTACTTGATTTAATTCATCTTTATTTCTATAGCACTTTTTACAATGTAGGTTGTGTCAAAGCAGCTTAACATGGATTGACGAAAGCTTCATTAATTGACGAAAGTATATTGAAAATGTGTCAGTCCAGTTTTCAGAGTTGAAGTTTAGATTAGTTCATTTCAGTGTGGTTTAATTTTCACTGCTGAAAGTCCAAACACTGAAGGGCAAATCCATAGATAAGTAGCACAACAAGTCCCAAACAAAGCAAGCCAGTGGCGAGAAACAAACTTTACCAATTGATGAAAGTGAAGGAAAAAACCTTGAGAGAAACCAGGCTCCGTTGGGCCACGTCATTTCTCCTCTGGCCAAACTTCCTGTGCAGTGCTGCAGTCTAGATGCCTATACTTTACTATTGAGTTTGAAGTAGGGCTTCTTTTTGCGGATCATTTTCTTATAGCAAACTAAAGGTAAATTGTTAAAAATATTGTTGAAGTTGTCAAACTGACGTCAACAGAGAAAGACCAGCATTACAAACACGAAAGCAAATTATAAAACTTTGAAGATGATTAAAATAATGGATTAACTTGCACAGATTAATTGTTCACCTAAAGAATAACATTGTTTGCTAGCAAAATAAACCTTGTAAATTTTGATTTCACGTGGTCTTTAAAGTAGATTTCACTTATACCACTGATATAAAACATGCAAATGATTTTAAAGCATTCACACATTGTGTAATATGTCAGTATATTGGGTTCGTGCATTAGCTCTCAAAGTGACCACAGGTGTTAATCAAACAACAAAACATTACGGTCTAGAACTGAACAATATATATTGTTTGAGCAACAATATTGCAATTTGTGTTTCCACAATAGGTCACATCGCAGGATTAGATTATTTATTAAAGATTAAAAGATAAAGATAGTATGACTTTTAAATGATTTATACATTAATGATCATGTTGTTTTACATTTGATTGTTCAACTTCTGTACTTGAACACTGTTCGACTTCCCAGAAAACCATAAAACACTGCTTTTTTAACTTTTATTTTTAAATGGGCATATTTATATTTAAACACGCATGGTTATATTTAAATATGCTTGTAATTTATTATATTTTATGCAGATGCACTGCATAGAAAAAGACTTAATTATTCCAGTCAATCTAAATTAATAAAATATTTTCAAATAGAGCTAAATAAAATTATCTGGTGAAATTATATTCATAATGTAATATATATTGCAGCAAAACAAAATATCACAATGTCAGATTTTTCCAATATCGCGCAACCCTATTACAATCTGTTTTGTATCGTTAATAAAGCATATTGCTGCAAGATTTTAAGTATATTCTACTTTAATCCCATAAAACAACAATATTGTGGCATGTGGAAATGCATGACTGACAACTTACTGACAACATCTAATTAAAATGTAAAAATATGCTCCATAATTGTTGTGAGACGGGATTTTTTAGCTTTTAAAAAATGCATAATAATTGTATTTTTGTATTGACTGACTTTCATCAGAGACTAATATAACTCTTCTACCCACTTTCCCTAAAATCGCTTACTTTAGTCACATCTTTAAAAATAATAACAATAATAAAATTAATAATAATAATAAAAGACCAACCAGTTTGCGTAGGGCATTCTCTCTGTACCGGTCAAAAGCATCAGTGCGCACTGGAGGCTGAATGAGGTCTGCATCAACTTCAGCACCAGGACGACGACAGTTCTCACAGCGCCAGCCCTACATAGACAGCATAATTATAAATATGCAAACGCAATGCAGAAACTACAAACACACTGATATATAAACAACACTTAAAATCCAGTGCTACCTGTTGTCCACCATAGCAGGTACATGTGCAAATGGCTCCGAGATACTCCTTTTGCCACTGGTTGCCAACCTGGTACAACTTCCCCTCATCATAACAGGTGGATTCATCTAAAGCAGACAATGAATTTTAGAATTCTATCAATATTCAAAGCTGATGTAAGTGTGTGATGAAATACACTTACGAGGTTCACACTTAAACTCTCCTTTCCCATTGCCCAGACAGGTACAGCTCATCATGTGGCCATTCTCAGCACGCCGGTCCCATTTCTCACCGATTCGGTAGTTGTGGCCACTGTCATGGCACCATTCTACAGATTATGAGATAAGTGTTGGTTATCATGTAAACTACAAAAAGTGACTTTTCAGAGTTTCCAGTGAGTTCATCCATTACACACATTCATAAAGTGGTTATTGTGCATTATAAGCTGGCCTCAGAGTTTAATATCGTCTGGTTAAAGGCTGACAATATAAATCTGAGACATGAGGCACCTCATCTCTGGATGTCATGTTTGATAACCTCTACAAACATGTCAGGAATAGCTAGAATGGGCAACAACAGGGAATAGGGGAACTTTCTTTAGGCTACATGTGCACTATTTCTGATCCATTTAATCCATGTTTTTGTCAACATATTAGACATCTGTACACATATAGATGGCTTTTTTGTCCTTTGATACAATTTGGAAGCTCTTCCAAGTGGATGCATTAAAAAATGTAATATCAGGATATTGGAAAACGAATAAATGTTTAGTCATTTTACCCAAAGCTATCAGTTTTTGTGCAATCTTTGCTTTATTTTACTTTCTACTACTGTTTGACAAATAAAAATGTTTCTTTGTACAATATTTGCACAGGTTTAATTGCCATTTGTGTAAAGAACACAGAAAATTCCACAGCATTTTTAAAAACGTCTGCATATAAACAGATCTGCAAGAATTATGGCGCCATTTTTAGAAAATTTTGTTTTGTAGTTTACACAAGGGCTAAAATCGGATTTCCGTCCTAACGTAAATCAAATATTTTTTAAATTTCGCAGGAAAAAAAAAAAAAAAAAAAAAGCATGCCAAATGCTTTTCCATCTCCCATTATTCACAAGAACCAAGTCCAAAACCACAACTAAATAAACTAGTAACTAAAGCAGAATACTATAATCTCAAAAACACTGCAAGAACTAGATTCTTTGTTTCCAAATGGTCGTGCCCAACTGAGCCAGGTTTCTCTCAAGGTTTTTTAAAATCTTTGCTTTCGCCAATTGGTGAAGTTTTTTTCTTGCCGCTGTCGCCACTGGCTTGCATGGTTCGGGATCTGTAGAGCTGCGCATCGATGGATTGCTATTCAGTGTTTGGATTCTCAGTAGTGATTATTAACCCACACTGAACTGAGCTAAACTGAACTGAACTTAATCTCTGAAAACTGAACTGACACTGTTTCAATTCACTATAACCTTCCATGTGAAGCTGCTTTGACACAATCTACATTGTATAAGCGCTATACAAATAAAGATGAATTGAATTGAATTGAACTTGTTCATGCTTTTATGACCAGCAGGGTAGATTACTGTAATGGACTCCTCACTGGCCTTCCTAAAAAGACAGTCAGATAGTTGTAGCTCATCCAAAACACAGCTGCCAGGATTCTGACCAGAACCAGAAAATCAGAGCACATCACACCTGTCCTCAGGTCTTTAAACTGGCTCCCAGTTACATTCAGAATAGATTTTAAAGTATTATTACTTGTATATAAATCACTAAATGGCCTAGGACCTAAATATGATATGCTCACTGAATACAAACCTAACAGATCAGATCTTTAGGATTAAATAAATTAGAAATTCTAAGAGTTCATTCAAAGCAGGGTGAATTGGCCTTCAGCTACTGCACCCCCCGATGCTGGAATCAGCTTCCAGAAGAAATCAGATATGCTCCAACATTAGGTACATTCAAATCAAGACTGACACATCTGTTTAGCTGTGCCTTTACAGAATGAGCACTGTGCTACATCTGACAGATCACACCATTATATCTTTCTTATCTTTTTCATTGTTTTAAAACTTGTTTAACACATTTTAATCTGTTTTTATCGTTTTTTGTTTAATTAATTTTTATTCTATGTTGTTTTTATTTTCTTATAATTGTTTCATTTATTCCGGTTTATGTAAAGCACTTTGAATTACCACTGTGTGTGAAATGTGCTACATAAATAAACTTGCCTTGCCTTGACTTTTTTGTGAATTAAGGAAGTTTTACTTGAAATTTGGCATTTCCACATGTGATACAGTACTTAAAATGTACATTAATACAGGGTGATGGAAACCCTGCTAATAACGGAGTTGTTTTCAAAACATTTTAAACAATTTAGCATTTTCAAACCTTCCACCAAGTGGACAGAATGTGTAAATTAGGCCAAACAAGTAATTACAACCAACTGGAGCCTGGATGTACAAATAAATACAGAGATTTTTTTCTAAAATTACTTTCCCCAGAAGATCAATAAAGACAAGATCATTTCAGAGTGGACAGAAAGCATTCACAAACAAAAACAGTTCTCAAATAAATCCAGATTAATGTAGACACAGCCTTAGTTGCCCATGCTAGCACGAGGTGTGGTGTTTAGCATACAGCGGCACTGCTCATTCACTCACTGGATGAATCACATCTGAAATGACCACTGCCAAGGCCCAGGCACTTGCACCAGAGTTTAAAGCCTGTCTCGGACATGCGCTCCCACTCCGCGTTAACCTCATGATAGGTGGCAGTGAATGAATCATAACACGCATCCCTGCCTATGGGAATCACTCCAGCTCCTGGAACTGAAGCATATGAGGGGTCAGAAACATGCATGTAAACTACTGAAACGTGGTACAAAAGTATTTTAGAGGTGTGTGTGTGTGTGGGTAGGTCGTGGGGCAGTGGACTTACCACTATTTCCTACAGTCACAACATCTTCCAGGACTTTCTGTTTTTGGTCTCCATTGACAGACTCCACAAGAACATTATAGGAGGCACCAGAAGTAAGGCCAATCAGGGTAGCGCTTGTAGACGTACCAGGCAGACGCATCTGAAGAACAGAGGATGGATAGGTTAAGAGATGATCCATCTAATAATGATGACGGATCATGCAATACTATGACCAAAATATGAAAAAATGTGTACAAGACCTAGATTTCCAAATAATACACTGCGATGAATATTGTCATTAAGAGCTCATTTTTGTTGCCATTTTATTTATGTGCATGATTAAAAATATTGTTTTCTTAACTCTTCAAAAGTTAAAATAATGATACAGTCTGGTGTTGTCTAAAAATGAATATAAACATGACTTTATTTGAAATAAGTTACATTAGTAGTTTACTATAAACCATTATACACAATATTATTATAAATTATGGTCTTCATTTTTCATATGGATGTGTGTGTAATAAATGTATATATATATATATCCCCTGCATAGAGTGTCCATCCATCCATATACAGTGGCTGCGTCCAAAATCGCATATTTACCTACAATATATTATGTGAAAAACTGTATGCGAGGTGAGTAGAACCGTGAAGAACCCGGATGATCTACTACCTCTGGCAAGAAATTGTAGTGCAGATCCAATGAATGCTCCATTAGCCTGTGATGCACCACGAGACAATTCATAATTGGGAGTTGCAACTGGCATGGGTAGGTCCCATGATAATGAGAAATGGTGGATTTAGTATGTCCGAATTCCATTCATACTACTCCTCATGTAGTATCTACTGTATACATGTAGAAGGCGATTTTCGGATGCAACCAGAATACATAGACACTACAAATATGAAGAGTTCAGATCCAAAATCCTCTAAGTGCCATCTGAAATTTTCTTCTAAAATTTGCATTTTTCTCAGGTTCCTGTGCGTAGGTTCAGTAATTTCATTTTGGCAGCAAAGAATAGGTTCTTTTCCTTCCCTTTAAATTGAAATAACTGATCACAAACAGAAGGCTAAGACAAATGCTCATTTTAGAAGTACATTTTAGAGGGCACTTAAAGGTTTGTGCATCTGAACTCTTCATTTGTAGCTTTGTTCTAATGATTTTTTTTTTGTGTGTAAACTATCAGTTTACTTTATTGTGCTTCGCTTAGGTCAACCTTGCATTATTATAAAATATATATACACATTACAAAATAAAATATATCAAAATGTAGCTTTAAAGATTGCTTTCAGAATAAGAGCACTGACTTTGGTTTGTGATATAAAGTAATTGCTTTTTTTTTTTCCAAATGATTCAAAAATTATGACATCAAAGTGTTAAAAACTGTTAGCTAATGACTATTGTAGTATCTTTTTATTTTTTACTATTTCTTTGTTTAAAAAAGTTAGACATCACTAGACAAGTACAGCACAGTCCCTGTCCATTGACTCACCTGGAAGCTCTTCTCATTGATCTCAGTAATGGGACTGCACCACACCACATACTCGGATGTGTGCGGCACAGGCTGCCAAACAATCGTGGTTTGAGTCTGAGACTCCTGGGGCAGGTTTGTCTCATTGAAAAGGCCACCAAAGGGGAAACCGGCTTCTGGACCCTCGTTCACCTTCACCACAGGCACTCTCTGGCCGTCGGCTCCTGGCAGAGGGATGTAGACCAGCGGCTCACCGTGGTTTGAATAAGGCTGCTGGCCGTTGTTGCCCAGGTTGAAGCTTTGATATTCTGTGTAGATGTGTTGGCCCTGCTGCCCCAGTGTGTTGTGTCTGTTTGGCCCCAGCATGTGAACGTGGTTGTTGAAGTTGTCATTGTCTTCGGGCACATCCAAGACTTCGAGATGGGGTCGGCTGGGGTTGGGGAGCTGAGGGGGAAGCTGCTCAATTTCCAGTTCTAGGAGGAGAATTGTGATGCAAGCAACTAAGTAATGCAATAGCATAGTTTACCCAGAAGAGGGAGCATTTAATCTGTTGAACATAAAATAGATATTTCGAACTGCTGGTGACCAAACAGTTGAGGATCTTTATTGACTTATACTATGAAATTCAATGTGAACCAGGAACTGTTTGTTTACCAAGCATTTGAGAAATGTATTATTTCGTGTTCCTCACAAGACTGGAAGATAGATAAGTGATTGATGACATAATTTTTATTTTTGTGTAAACTATCCAAAAAATGATGATAATAAATGTAAAAAAAAACTGTTAGCTAATGACTTTTGTAGTATCTTTTTTCCTACTGTTAGTGGCTATTGGTTTACAATATTTTTTGTTTAACAGAGAAAAATTACATTATAACAGTTTTGGACCACCTGAAAATAAAATAAGGATTAAATTTTCATTTTGGGTGAACTATTCCTTCTTTTATTCAGCAATGATGCATTAAATTAAATAAAAGTATCAGTAGAGACATGTATAAAGTTAATATATATACAGTTGATCCTGTTTATTTTTCCCCCAATTTCTGTTTAACGGAGAGAATATTTTTTCAACACATTTCTAAACATAATAGTTTTAATAACTCATTTCTAATAACCAATTTATTTTATCTTTGCCATGATGACAGTAAAGAATATTTTACTAGATATTTTTCATGTTGGTGAAATCCATTTAAAGGTGTTGTATGTAAGTCTTTGACTCTTCTAAAGCATTTAAATACCATAATATGTTCGCAGATATTTAAGAAACATGCCAAGTAAACATTCTTGTTTATCTGAAAAATAGTGCAGATGTCAGATATTCTGCTTTGAATGCTGTCTTTGTTTTGAAAATTTTAACCAGCCCAATGCCAGTTTCGCCAATTATATATCAGCACCCCGAGTTGCCTTGATGGAAAACCGTGCATTCCATTCATTCATTCAGAAAGGCTCTAAATGGATGCATCCGAGAATGAAATGTAACCTCTGGTGGACAGTAGCAGATTCCGAAATGAGACAGATTTAGTTCCACATGAGGTTATTAATTAGCAAATTATATAAATATTACGAACATAAACATTAGGTTAGCAGGTTACATTGTAACCCCGTGTCCTAACAACATTTAAATACAGCCATTCAGAAGCACAGAATATGCACTTACTCACGAAATGATAAGGTTTATAATCCATTTAATACATATTAACCCTCTTTAACATTATTAAATGTACATGCTGAATCACTGCACAATTCGAGGTGCTGGTTAGGACAAACTCCTTTTAATATGGAAAATATTCCTTCTATCGGGTGCTGTTGCTTTTATTTAGAACACGACTTAAATCACTTGCTCCTGTCCTCAATCTGGCAACCTGCGCTTGTTTTGATCCAGGAGTGCAATACCTAGTTCAACCACTGGGTGTGGTGTCAAACTTAGATACTGCACCTTTAAACCGGACGGAACATTGTTCGGGGAGTCTCTTTTCTCCCAGCTTGTTTTGTTTATTTCTGAAAAACTTGTGTTGTATTTGCTCGGCGATATTGTCGAAATTTAACGCTGAGTGTTGACTTATTGAGATCAATACGTGCCTATTTGTTTTATTAAGTTTTCTCGTGTTTTGTGGTTAGTAGGGAGGTAAGTGAATGTTGTTAATTTGTTCTATTTCATGTGCAGGAAAGAGGGTTTAAAACTTAGTTAATTGTTGAGTTTAAATGCCAAATTATTTTGACTTTACATTATTTCTTTGGTCAATCGTCTTTGTTGTTGTTTTTTCTTTTAAACGAGAGATGAGGCTTCAGGCTCCTCATCAATTTAGAGGTGTCTAATTTATTTAAATTAAATAATATTTATTTTTATGGGTCTGGCTTGCTTTGTGGATCTGCGCAAAGTTAGAAAATGTAACATTCAGTGTTTCTGTATTCTGATTAAATAAATATAGCCTTGTTTATGAAAAAAGTATTTTCTATATTCGAAATCTGTTTGACAATATTATAATAAAAAAGAAATAAACAGTACTTACGAGTTCTTGCCTTTCCAATCAGTGGCATGCTTCTCTGAGCGCCATTTAATGCAACAATCTTGATAATGTACTCAGTGCCTGGTTTCAACCCTACATGTGTAAAACACAAACAATATTGCTTAAAAACAAAATGCATTTGATAGCCATCTAAGAAATCCCACTATAAGTAAAGGCAGAACAATCTGAAATCCATAAACTGTGAAACAGCAGCACCAGAGATGGAAGCGAAGGTCCTGGCAGCCTGGGGTCGAGGGGTCAGCTCTTTGGGAATGCCTCCAGCCTCCTCATAGGTCACATAATATCCAGTGATAGTGCTGCGTGGAGGCTCCCAGGTGAAGGAGATCGAAGTAGAAGCCAGAGAGGTAAAATGGAGGTTTGTAGGTGGGCTAATAACTGGTTTTGCTGAAGGAAAACAAAATGTTAGTATATTATTATATTACAATACATGAAAATGCATTATATTATATTATATTATATTATATTATATTATATTATATTATATTATATTATATTATTATTATATATCATATTATACCACATTACATTATAACACATTATATATCATATGATATTATACTATCTCACAAACTTTTGTTATATCACATCACATCATATCACATTATATTATATTATATTATATTATATTATATTATATTATATTATATTATATTATATTATATTATATTATATTATATTATATTATATTATATTATATGTACCTGTACTAGCTGTAAGGGTGAAAGGCTCACTACGAGAGTTTCCATTCAGAGTATAGATATTGATCTTATAATTGTTTCCAGGCTCCAGACCTGTAGGACACAGAATTATGCATCATTTTCTCCCCATTTATATGATATAGTCTTTATTACAAGTTAATATAACCATATGATGCTGTACCAGCAATTGTGTAGGTGCGTGAATCAGGTTCAATAGTCCTCTGGATTGGATTATGGCCACCCATGGTGGGAGTTGCTTCCACCAAGAAGCCAGAAATGGCCTCAGTCTTTGAGCGCCAGGTCAGAGTGATGGAGGAGTCCTTCACATTGGATATACGGACACGTCGAGGTGGACTGATATCTGGAAAAATTACATATGGATTGAGTTATGACCAGAAATAGCAGAAATGTGGTGGAGAATGTCGGTTAGATTCATAGTTTCAGGTTTAGAGAAGGTGGCTTACTGTCAGGTGTTGTGATTTCTCCTTTGACACGAGGGCTGGTTAGAGAGTTCTTCACACCATAAACCTCCACTTCGTAATCAGTGCCAGGCTATAAACACACATAGAGAGGAGAAAAAAAAACACACAAAGAAAATGCTTGAAAATGTGCTTCATAGAACACCATATAATTTTTCTGAAACAATCTGGCACAGGCTTTAATCTTTGATCTGCACACTGACCATAATGACAAGGTAGACATACAGTGTGAGGTTTGCCTGATGGAGCTTAAAGGGCCATGAAACCCCCTGTCTCAGCAGGGTGTTTTCACACCTCTAGTTTGAAAAAGTCAGGAAAAGTGGGCGTGTCCAGCTCTGTTTAGGTGGGAGTGTCAGGGGAGGGAAAGAGGGAAGGTTATGCAAATATGGGAGTTTCTGTTTGGGCACGCAGACGCAGGGGAGAAAGACAGTGACTGTGTTTACATGGCCATCAGTAATCGAACTACTTGCCAAATTATTAATTTGTCGACTTTAACAGCAGTTTGGCATTTTCACTTTTTATTCAGGAACATTTCCTGCATGTTGCCTGTGACAAACGAGATATTAAAAGCGAGGAACTGCTGGAAGAGTGGAGTTTTAATCCAATGTTTGATACCGCACGGCGAATGGGAGAAAAAAAAATCCTCCGCATTTCTCGGTAACTTGGATGACTAGGTAGGCAGCGTCAGAAAGCCGTGTGTATATAGACTATATCCTGTCACAAAATGCGGCGAAAATCCTGCACGATGGGAAAAGTTTGATCATGTTTACATTTGGAGAGCAGCATTTACAGCATTTCTGTCGCGTGCACTGTAATCCACACGTGAGTCCAGCAGCTCTCTCATAAAGGGAAAATGAAAACAAAACCTTGTTGCAGCACACCGACGACCCATGTCTCCAAATTCTTGTTCTTTCACTTGTTTTAGCAACACAACGTGGCGTCTTTCTGCCGTCTGTACAGCGTAAACAGTCTCCGGAGCTATCATGCATATTAATGAAGTTTCACGTCATACACAATAGAGCGCGCTGATTGGTTTGAAGCACGTCTTCTCATGAATTAATGCCGCACACTCAGATGCGTCAGAACGTCCTCAAAAAGACAGACAGCCACTATCCTGGCTGGATTTACCCTAAGTATCTCATGGCCGTGACGCAGCTTCAAAAATTCGTTTCAAACCGGAAGAACGAATTTGCTCAAAATGACGCAAAAACAACCAATTTTCACTTTTTAGTGCAATATATGTGTCCTAATAGTGTTTATAGCAGCGTGGGACACATATATGACTGTCAACATCTCAAAAAAAGTGTTTTGGTGTTTCGTGACCCTTTAACATTGCTTTCTGACTACCACTAACCCACAACCACAATGAAAACAAAGAGTAAATGCCTCAAAACTTGAGGAACAGCTGAGCAGCAATCGCAAAGGTCTACATAGGATTGTGCAAACTGCTGGACGTGTAGTAGGAGGTAAGCTTCCCTCCTTCCAGGACATCTACACCAGGAGGTGCATGAGGAAAGCCAAGAGAATCATCAGCGACTCCAGCCACTCAAGCCATAGACTTTTCTCTCTGCTACCCTCAGGCAGACGGTTCTGCAGCATTCGGTCACGCACCAGCCGACTAAAGGAAAGTTTCTTCCCTCAGACTATCAGGCTGATGAACACACCCCACACAAACTCTTCCATACCCCGCACTGCACACCATCAAGATGTAGCATGCACTGCACTTTAACCAATTCATACTTAAAACAATACTGCCTACAACTATGTGTACACCTATTCATTGTACGTATCGCTGTCAACATTGCCAATTTTACATGGTCTTGTTTTTTTGTAAGTATGTTGTTGTATTTTGCACTGTCTGTATTTTGCACTGTTGTTGTATTTGCACTGTCTGTATTTTGCACTGTCATTGTATTTGCACTGTCTGTATTTTGCACTGTCGTTGTATTTGCACTATCTGTATTTTACACTGTCTGGAGCCTAAACTTTTCACTCATCATAGCACACGTGCTGCTTATGATGTGACAATAAAAGTGATTTGATTTGATTTGATTCAATAGTGGCGAGTACTTAAAACATCTCAGTGTCAGGTTTTTTTGTTCAAATTGCAATATGATCCACATTTAATGAAATATTGCATTATTTATTGTACATTATTAATCAGTATAGTATTTCTTTTTATAATAAAAATCAAGTCACTTTTCAAACTTTCATCAAAATAACTTTCCCTCCCTCTTCACTGACATCTCATAGTTTCTCTGATTATGTGTTTACGGGTGCGAGGGCGTTCCACCAATAGCAAACCACAATCATCCAATCCAGTCCAAATGGATTAAAACTAACTTAATTTTTTTTCTATTTGACAAGGACTTCACTTGGAAAAATTTCAATAGAGAAGATTATCACAAGAGTTTCATACTGACAATAACTTATACTCCACATAATCACTGCATCATTTAATATTTGCACTCAATTGTACATATTCATTGCAATTCATCTTGAATTGTACATATCCTCTGCACATATACATTTGTAATTATGTTCACATAAATCTACATACTTCTGATTATTAATAGCAACCTGTACATATATTCATCTATTTTAAATGTCTATTCATAGTTAATACAACCTGTGGATAATGTTCATAGTACATTCATCTATAAATATCACCATAGTTTTTCTATAATTGAACTTACCACTTGTATCACTTAATCACTTATACCTATATCCTGCACTTGCTGCTATTGCACTCCTGGTTAGACCTAAACTACATTTTGTTGCCTTGTACTGGTACATGTTACATGACAATAAAGTTGACTCTAATCTAATCTAACCTAATCTAATCTAAAGACTAATTTTCAAATGTTTAAACCTTCTATTTAAGTTGTGCATTCAAAAAACTGACCAAACCAACAGCATTTGTGGCATTACTTTAATTCGATGGTCCTTTTTGCACATTTTTCTTGAGAATAAGTTACACTGCAATTTCAAGCCTACATTGCAACTACATGCAGAAACTCTGAAATTATGTCAACATTACCCCAAACCTACAGTAACAGTCTATTAATACTCTAATGAGAACTAGTTGCAACTTATAAATCAATAAAGTTTGTTAAAGGAGAGCAAGTTTTACAACTCCCCTAAAGTGAATCCATTCAGTCTGAATCCAAAATCTGGCTCTGGCAGGAGCATTTTTAGCTTAGCTTAGCATAAATCATTGAATTGAATTAGAGCATTAGCTTCTCATTAAAAAAAAATCTAGCAAAACTCGTCCCATATCCAAAAATTAGGTCAGTAGGTGAAAAGCAACTGGTCTTTTGTGTTTTGAGGCATTTGACCACATTTATGCATTTACAAAAGCATTTAGACCTCTGTATTTAGCATCGTCCACTTGTAATCAGATCAATTAAAAGGCACCTAGCAATAAACAGGGTCATATTCAATAAATGTATTCATTCATTCATTCATTCATTTTCTTTTCGGCTTAGTCCCTTTATTTATCAGGGGTCGCAACAGCGGAATAAACCGCCAACTTATCCACCATATGTTTTACGCAGTGGATGTCCTTCCAGCTGCAACCCATCACTGGGAAACACCCAGATATTCTCATTCACAGACATACACTATGGCCAATTTAGCTTACCCAATTCACCTATGGCACGTCTTTGGACTTGGTGTGGCAAACTCCAAATAGAAATGCCAACTGACCCAGCCAAGGTTCGAACCAGCGACCTTCTTGCTGTGAGGCGACAACGCTACCCACTGTGCCACTGCACCGCCCCATACAGTAAATTATTGAGGTTAAAGTTTATAGAGAACAAAATAGTTCCTCACCATGAGTCCAGTGGCGTGGAACTCAGTGGAGTCAGGGGTGATGTTTTCTTCTTTAGTAGGGCCACTTTTGCTCTTGGGTGAAATGGCCACACGATAACCTGTCAAGCTGGCGTCAGATGAAGACCAGGAGACTGTGAAGGATGTTGGGCCAACCTGGGAAAACTGCAGACTAGTGGGTCCAGGAATACCTGGAGGCAGAAAAAAATAATGTTGATTTTATCAGATTTTTACATTTTGTTAGGAATATGTAACTGGTGTTTTCCCCAAGTAAAACACAATGCTAAAAATGTTGATTGTTGCAAATGCTAGTGTTTTTTTTTTTGTGATTTGAAAAGTGATCCGAGTTGCTAGATGGCTATTTTACTGTTCACATGTTTGGGGTCAGTAGGATTTTGTAATGTTTCTGAAAGAAGTCTTTTATGATTACAAAGATTACAAAAGTTTTTGACCAGAAAAATGCAGTATAAACAGTAAGACTATGAATTATTATTACACTTTAAAATAACTATATATTTTCTATTAAAACACATGTAAAAATTTTATTTATTCCTGTAATGACAAAACTGATTTTTCAGCATCAGTACGCTAAAATTCAGTCACGATCAGAAATTATAATAAGCATTTGTTATTATCAGTATTAAATACAATTGCTTTATTTTTCTAAGGAAAATATTTGTGATTAATAGAAAGTTATGAAGAACAGCATGCATTTGAAAATGTTTATGTTTCTAAATATAAAGGCTTGGATTTATTGTTAGTTTTGATCAATTTCATGCAACCTTCCTACACAAACATCATGAAGGTCATCTATATAATATTTTTATTTCTACATTTTCCAAACGTTTCATTATTGCATTATTATTTTATTTTATTTTTTCAAATACAATATTCTGTTTTATTCATTCATTCATTCATTTTCTTTTTGGCTTAGTCCCTTTATTAATCTGGGGTCGCCATAGCGGAATGACCCGCCAACTTATCCAGCATATGTTTTTATGCAGCGGATGTCCTTTCAGCTGCAACCCATCACTGGGAAATATTCAGTTTTAGGGATAATTAATATATGTAGTATAGTACAAAAATTGTGCATTCAATTTTTAAAGTAAAGACTGAACAAATAAATCAACACTTAATATAATTTATTTACTGCATACTATTCAATTAAAAAAAATATATAACCTTAGACATTTTTAATTATTAGTATACACTTCTTTAATTGTTATAGTTGATTGTGATTTTAAATAGTGCAGTTGTTGAATGTAATACCTGTTGTCTGAGTGCCAACCAGTGGAGTGCTGGGTGTTCGGTCATGCAGTGCGATGACTTTAACAGTGTATTCTGTGCCGGGTCTGAGGCCATAAAGAACTGCAGACTCATCATTTCCATGCGGAGCAGGGAACAGCTCTCTCTCCCCCTCCTCTGGACTGTAGTACAACACTCTATAAGAGGAGACCACACCATCGGGACTGTCCCAAGAGATGCGCATGGAGCTGGATTCCACGTCAGTAAAGGACAGATCTTTGGGTTTGTCCACCGCTAGAGAAATAAACAATATGAAACTATGGATCCAATCGTTTGCAGTGTGAGAGTACTTTATTTTAGATTATTTACAAATAAAAGGTTTCCATTAACCTTCTAATGGAAATGTGTCGATTTTGCAAAAACACAAATATGTTTTTACATTCACATAAAATGGTTTTTCAGGCAATTTGAAAAAAAAAAAAAAGAATGTTACAAAAAACTGCCATAGAATTCTTTTAAAAATATATATACTGCACTGTAAAAAATGCTGGGTTCAACGTGAAGGAATTAAGTTAACTTATTAGTTTTTACAAATTTAAGTTGTTTAAACATAAAACAACTAAGTTGCCTCCCAAAAAAAACTTCAACAGTTGTGTTGTTTTAGCTAATTTTAAATATGTAGTTTGAACAAACAGCAAATGTCATTTTATGTGTATACAAGGTTCTTATGCCTTTTCCAGAGTAAAATTTAAGCACTTTTCAAGCACTTTCCAGGTGTATTTTTGAACTTTTGCAGCACTTTTCCAGCAAGTGTAGCAAAGTACATATTTACATGGCATCACATTATATCAGCACTGTAAAAAGCTGACTCAACTTAAAAATTTAAGGCAACTTGCTGCACAACTTTGAGTCAACTCAAAAATAAGCTCTGCAGCAAGTTGCCTTACAATTTTTTTACAGTCAGCTGCTATTTTTTATATAATCTACTACAGTAGTATACTATGAAACAATTTTGATGGAAAGTTTGCCCCAAACAAAACACTGAAATAATGTAATTTTCCCTATCTTTAATGTCAGTTATTTGCTACTCACAGTTGAAGTATGGTTTCAGTACATATTTCCCAAATTATGTTTAACAGAGGAAGGACATTTTCACAGTATGTCTGATAATATTCTTCTAGAGAAAGTCTTATTTGCTTTATTTCAGCTGAAATAAAAGCAGTTTTTTAATTTTCAAAAACATTTTTAAGGTCAAAATGATTAGCCCCTTTAAGCTATATATTTTTCGATAGTCTACAGAACAAACCATCATTATACAATAACGTGCCTAATTACCCTTACCTGCCTAGTTAACCTAATTAACCTAGTTAAGTGTTTCAATGTCACAAAGCTGTATAGAGTGTCTTGAAAAATATCCAGTCAAATATTATGTACTGTCATCATGGCAAAGATAAAATAAATCAGTTATTAGAAATGAGTTATTAAAACTATTATATTTAGAATTGTGTTGAAAAAAATCTTCTCTCTGTTAAACAGCAATTGGGGAAAAAATAAACAGGGAGGCTAATAATTCAGGGGGCTAATAATTCTGACTTCAAACTGTATATTTATTTTAATTTCAAAGGGGACAGATAAAAAAAGGCAGATCACACTACGGGCGCATGCACAGACTCCAGTGTTTCATTTTATGCAAAAGCAAAACAATTTATTTTATTTAAATAGTTAAAAGAAATTACCTTCAAAAGTAACACAATTACATTTTTCATTGTTTTAATGATTTTTGGCAAAAATAATAAGTGTAGCAAAAAACGTTTCAAACCTTTAAAAATTTAAGCATTTTCAAGGACTTCTAGTAACCAAACCCTGTGTGCAAACCCTGTGTACTATAGCAATACTATTTGTGTTACCATCTTTATAATTTTTTACTTAAATATAATAGTTAGTTTGTTGACTGAGATAAATAAACCTACATATATCTGTCGCAATGATTTTTGCAACAACTTTTCACAAGACGTCAAGTTTTAGTTACATAACACCACACTGTAAAACCCAATAAGTTAAGGCAACTCAAACTGTTTGAGGAAACCGATTGCTACGAACCATTTGAGTTACAAAACTAATCTACATGAGTACTGTGAACTTACTCCATTTAAGTTGAAATAATGAGGTATTTAATTAATTCTTTACTTTCAACACTGAGTTCAAAACTCAGAATTACTTTTCAGTCAATTTTGAGTTAACTACACTCATTTCATTTGATAAAGTTGACTGTTGGGTTTAACAGTGTAGTTAATGAAAACATTCACAAAATGCACCTTGAGAATAAATGAACTTTGTTTCTCTAAATTTGTAGACCTACTTGTGACTACATTTTCAACCAGAGGGAGGCTTTCTCCATCCTGACCCAGAGCATACACCTTGATGCTGTACTCCACTGTAGGCATCAGGCCAGAGAATGTAATTTCAGTCTGGTCTGCAATAGCATATGAAAAACACACCTAGCATTAACTCCATTTCAAATGTAAATATGAGTCAACACAGCATTTACACTAGAGCCATAAAGTATACACTACCTGAAGCAATTTCCGCATTTAACACAGGACCTTCTCCAGTAAGAGGAGTTCCTGTGACTCTGTATCTTGAGATGGGGCCAGCCACTGGGGTCCAGCGTACAGTAATAGTGTTGTCCTTCACGTCAGTCACCTCCATCTGTGACGGAGAATCAATATCTGTTTCAAGAGAAGAAATTCATTATTACTTTTTGTCCCAATTCTTTCACACCATTGTAAAAAATGTTTTTTTTTTCAAATGTAAGGTAAAATACAGCTGTTTGAGAATGTAAAAATTAAAAAAAAATGCACATTTTAAAAGTATCACTTGAAAAACATGTGATGGAGATGTCAAATTTCGAATACAAAAAAATAAGCAAAATAATGATTTACACTTGCTTGAGGCACTATTATTGTGCACTCACGTTCACAGTTTCAGTTTTATTTGTATACGTCATACTTATATACTTAGTTTTTTAAATTAGTCTTTTCTGTATTTATTTATGTAGGGACTATGCTGAAATTTCTCAGTGTACCTACAGCTGCAGAGACAGATGATGCTGCTACATCTGAAATTTTTCATAGTACTCCTGGTGAGATATATATATATCGTCACCTTGGAATTATACGGTTCTATCTGCGTTCTGAATGATTTTGAGATATTGAGCTTCAAAGTTTTTGCATTCCATAGCAAACAGCGTGTATAAAACATTTGTTTATTTTTAAATAAAAAGTCTTAAAATGTAAACAACTTATAAAAAAAAAAACATCCCATAATGTAAATAAGCTGTCATTTAATAAGAATATGTAAATAACTCAATTTTGACAAAAATGTCAGATAGAACCTTATAATTCTAAGGTGACGATATATATATTAGTTTTCACTGACATAGCACACTGGTTGTATTTAGTTTATATTGCATAACAACATGGAAGCATGTTTTCTTTCATCAAAATAGTTCATATAATTCAAAATTCTGTGTCTTGTCCAATCTGTGCCCTTCTTCATTTATTTTTTCAATTTATTTATATTTCATTTTATTTAGTTTGTTTAATGTACAATTTGTTTTAACAAAACACTTGCACTTTCATTGCAATACTTTACAATACTTTGCAATACTTGCAAATTAATTTGTTTAAATCTGAGTAAATATTTTTTACATATGTATTATAGGTTAAATATGTTACAGTTAATAAAAATGTGTACACTTAAATATTAAAATTGTATTTTTGTGTGCCTTCTTCTCACTGTTTTTACACAAGTGGGCCCAATGTTTTATTATGTCACCTAGGGCCACTCAACCCTACTGGCCGGCACTGGTTTTGAACTTGAGAGAAAAGAGTCAATGCAAAAAATGGGAGATGCAAATTAATTTGCTGAATAAACACTGACATAGTGAAGATTTCACCCACATGAGAAATCAACTATTTCTCTATTATGCAAGCCTTGTAGGCAACCAATACTACAGTCAGCCACTCTAACAACTTGATAGAAATGCACACAATTCACAATTGGTATTTTTTTTGCCATCTATGAAAAGATTCGCTTCACTTTAGGACTGAAACCCAGCTTTTGTCTCCCAAAAAGGTGAAATGTCGGAAGAGATTCATCAATAATAATAGTCTTAATTTCTACATAGATGTGTAACAAATTTGGATGATGCCAATCTATTGTCATCACTGGCTGCTCAGAAAAAAATTACTTCTCAAGCACTGTAGTTGTTGTAAAGATGTGGAAGAATTTGGTTTGTGCTGTTGACATGTCACATTGTGAATGCAATCACATTTCATTTTCACTTCCAAAAGATGATGACTTAGTATCAAGTCGATACAGTGAAACCAATGCCATTATATATTTAGAAATTACACATGTTGTAAGTTGAACAATAATCACAACACTATAAAATCAGAGTAGAGTAGACTCTGTGAAAGGAGGGTTTTAGAGGGACCAGATTCGTGAACAAATTATTTCAGACACTTGAGAAAAGACGTTATACTAAATTGCATATTACAAGTAAATTTAAGTCGTTTATGGACAAATAAAAACCATTTGCAGGACACTTCTGAACATAATTGGGGCATTATTTAAAAGAAAAAAGATAGAAAGGTTATTAGATGGTTTACCGGTTCTATGTTTAACATTGATGGGAGTGCTGGATGCAGGGCTGTCCCCTCTACCGGTCACAGCATAAACAGTAATGGTGTAATCAGTGCCTGGACGTAGATCTTCAATAGTGGCTGTAGACTGGGAGCCGGGAACCATAAATTCCAGAGGAGCATCAGAACCACCTGCATTGAAAAAAATCCAAACGATAAAGCATCAAATCCATTAGTTGAAAATGATGGCACAATTTGTTTTTTTCTTTTATCATTGTGTAAGCACAGCAATGTTTCCACTGTCTGCTCTTATTGTCTTGACATGTATCCAGGTAAATTTGTAAACAGTTCCGCTTTGTTAATTATGTCAAACTATTTCATTTTTCATTTTAGATCACCATTCTTAAAATCTGAAATAGATGAAAACCATCAAGATAAATCAGGCTTATATATAGATTGTTGATTAAGGAGCACTGATTCATTAAACAATAAATAAGCTAATTAAATGTAACAAAATAAAAAGGCAAGGGTAACACTTTAAAATAATGGTCCATTAGTTAATGTTAGTTATATTTACTAACATGATCAAACTATTAGTAATACATTTATTATGGTATTTATTTATCTTTGTTAATGTTAGTTAATATGGTTTAAAATTAAATTACATTAGTTCATTAACAAAACTTTGGATTTTAATAATGCATTAGTTGATGTTGAACTATGATTAATAAATGCTTTACAAGATTACTCATACTTAGTTAATGTTATTAAATACATTGACTAATGGAACACTATTCTAAAGTGTTACCAATGTAACTAATATTCTATTAATATTTCTTCAAAGGTTTTTATAACGTTATCTATTATTCAGAGACAAATTCATGGCTGCATGTAAACCATTGCCATCCTTCATTCGGCTCAATTGCCATTATATGCATTACAATGGAACTTTTGTGCTGAACATTTGTGTTGCTGGTGTGAACAGGCCTCGAGTGAAACAACCATAACAGCATTATTTCAACAGGATCCAAATCACCTACCCGACTCTCCATGTGTAATCCTGTAGTACCGCACAGTGACAGAGGGGGCGTCCCAGCGAACAGTGATGCTGGTCGGCGTTGAGGAGATCACTTCCAGGTCAGTAGGAGCATCAGAGACTAACAGAAAAACAGCTATAAGACACAAATAATACCAATATGTTCTAAAGCAGTGTTTCCCAACCCTGTTCCTGGAGGCACACCAACAGTACATATTTTGGATGTCTCCATTATCTGACCCATTAACTTCAGGTTTTAGAGTTTTAATTTTCTAAAAAGTTGATTCAGTTATGTTTAATTAGGAAGATGTTGAAATGTGAATTGTTTGTGTGCATTCGGAAACAGGGTTGGGAAACACTGTTCTAAAGTGATGAGAAGAGTAAAAGCGTACTGGTAGACTGAGTTCCAGTCAGAGGCAGACTGTCTCTGGCTCCGCTGACGGCATAGACACTAATGCTATACTCTGTCTCTGGGGTCAGGCCTGTCAGGGTGAAGTGGCTCCTTGAGGGTGGCAGTCTCTCCTCTTTAGCTCGTCCACCACTGGTCATCTGGTAGCGGATACGGTATCCTGAGATGATGGCCTGAGGAGCCTGCCAGCGCACGGTGAAGGAGTTGGTGCCCACATCAGAGAACTGAAGGCCGACAGGGGAATCAAAAACTAAATATTGAAAAGTAAAATCCACAAGTTAGTCAACCCACACAATAAGTTTGCAGAAGTCTTGTTTTTTATTTTCTAGCAAGGACTTTCAAATATATACTTGAGAGGGAACTCCATCCAATATATTCTTAGCATTAAAAACCATAAATGTGAACTAAAAAAAATGATTGATTGGATTTGCTACATTTTTAAGGTAAGTGGTTGCAAATTTATATGGGCTGAATTTAAACAAATTCAATCAATGATGTTCAACTTGATGCGTTTTTTTTTTTAATTCAGCCCAAATTGTTTGCAACTACTTACCCTAAAACAAATTAAGTGAATCCAATGATTCATTTTTTTGTGTTGCATTGCATGGGAAAATTTGATAAATACACCATATGGCTCAGAACTATTGATTTTATGCCCCAAATCATTAGAATATTAAGCAAATATCCTGTCCCATGAAGACTTTTAGCCAATTTCCTACTGTAAATTTATCAAAACTTAATTTTTTATTAGTAATGAGCATTGCTAAGCACTTTATATTGACAACTTTAAGGGTGATTTTTTCAATGTTTAGATTTTTTTGAACCCTCCTATTCCAATATGTTCCAAATATTGTCCTATTCCAACAAATGGAAAGCATATCTATTCAATGAAATGCAGTTGAAGAATAAAATCCTATTTCAGTTTTGTACATAAATAAATAAAATTGATTTGGTCAACATATCCCTCTGAATATAATCATTTCCATCACTGTCATATAGTACAAAAATGCTACTGCAGAAAATGTTAGATTTGACCATTTTTTAGGGGGGTGTTTGCTTGGTTTTTGAGACACTTAATGGATATCCACTTCTTCCATTAGTTAGTTAGTACAGTAGTTATTAAAGTTGATTATGATGTACAGTTTAGACATATTACATTGTTTTTCTTTCATAATTGTGTAATTACTGCAATGTGTCTACTGTCTGCTCTTATTGTATGGACATGTTTCCAGTTAAATTTGTAAACAGTTTATGAAAACTTTGTCAATTTCCTACTTTAAATTTATCAAAACTCAATTTTTGATTAGTAATGTGCATTGCTAAGCACTTTATTTGGACAACTTTAAAGGTGATTTACTCAATATTTAAATTTAGTTTGAACCCTGAGATTTTAGTTGTATTTCTGCCAAATATTGTTCTATTCCAACAAATGGAAAGCTTATTTGTTTAATGAAATGCAGTTGAAGAATAAAATTTAATAGAATGCATCATATGAAATTATTAAAATATTAAAATAAAAGAATTTCATAACTGTACTATTTTGTGTTTTTGACGTTGTTACAAACGTTGATTCCCAAAAGACGTAAATTACAAACAACAAACTCTACACCAAATCATAAAACACCCTACAGTTACCACATATAAAAAGTAAAAACATTATTTGGTACACAGAATATTTTTGATTAAACTTAATATTCAGAAAACACTTCTAAATGTATAAACAAGGCTAGAAAGTTTTAGTGTGTGTGTGTGCAGATATGTAAATATTAACAATTAGAATTTTTGTATGGAGATGTTCACTTATTGGTTTTCCTTTATTAGCTGGACGTAACTTTCTAAGATTTTCTAATCAACTCAAACATCTTTTCAGTTTTGTCATACATAAATAAGGAACGAAAATTGATTTGGTCTACATACATCTCTAAATATAAACACGATCAACATCATCCATCCAAAAACCCACATTTTTGTTTCCCAACAAACGTACCAGTTCTCTGGGTGCCGATGGCAGGCGATCCCTCTCTGCCCTCATAGACACAAATCACACTCACCAGGTACTCAGTGTTGGGCACAAGATCTAGAAACCACACAGAGAGACTCATTTTTAGAGTGTGTTCATTAGCGATACTAAAGACACGACTGTATAATTCTGTTGTATGCCATGCACGTACGGCGAAGGACGACAAAGTTTCCGCTTCCTTCCACGGTGCGTTCAGTGGTGTCGTCATCTTCATCGACTGGATGATAGTGGATAATGTATTGATCAATATCTGAGGATTTGGGCACCTGAGGGGCTTTCCAGGTCACCAGCATAGTGTCTGCGGTCACTTCTCCAAATGACAGGCCATATGGGGCCGGGACAGCTGGGAGAGACAGGAAAAAAGTACATCATTTTATATTTGAGTTGATTTATATTTAAGATTCTCATTTTTTCCTCCTTTAGGTTTGAGATTATCATTTCAATTTAAAAGTTGATATTGAAAGTTTATATTGATTTTTTTATTTTAGTGTAATTGTATTATTTATTTATCACTTTATAATACTTAATATTCATTTATTTAGATGCAACTTTCATATTGTATTTTTCAGTTTATTTTACATAAGATGTTTTTATTATTTTATTTAATCATAATTTAGGACAGGCGATACAGGGTAGGAACAACTGGGAGAGACTGAAAAAAGTACTTTTTTATTTCAGTGTAAAAGTTGATTGACATTTTTATTTTAGCGTAATTGTATTTTTATATACACTTTTATAGTATAAGTGAATAATTAATTTAATTTATTAATTTATATTTATTATAATTAACTAAATTTGTATTCATTTTTTACACTAAAATTCAGTTTTATTTTTAATATTTAGTGCTTTCCACACATAGACTATATTAATGGCCGCCCAAGTATATTTAGTGACAATTTGTTTACTGTTATTAACATCCTTTTACACTTTTTGTATCCACCCAATATAACCAAACATCTGCGATCGATTAAGTAGAGGAAACTCTACTCTCGTTTACCAGTTTCATTCTGTGTCTGGGAGGCCTGTCAACAATCCCATAGACGCTGAAATCACACGCTCTTCAGACTCACAAAGATGGTAACTTTTGTCCGGCCCTGGTTTCTAAATCTCTTAAAATGTTTGGAATTCAACTTTTGCTTTCACTTTCTGAAGCTCGTATGTGTTTTTGCACTACTCTTTTATTAAAGACTACGGCCACAATACCGAAATAAAAAGTAAATAATAGATTCTTGAATCTAAAAAAAAAATCAAGTATAGTTCTTATATTTCTTTATTCTAAATGTTTAGGAAATGTTTTTGACCCATTAAAAAGTGTGGTTGATGACCATCTAACAAGCTAATCCAGCAAAAATACTGCTTAAAATGTCCCTAAAATTCAGTATTTAAATCTCTTAATTAAATAGAAAATAAGGCGAATAACTGCAAAAGGTCCACCAGGCTGCCTACAGGCCTGATGTACACCATTAGTAATGGTTAATCAAGGTATTTGCCTTGTTTAAACAAATCTACTCATTTTAATCTTGCAATTATGATACATTTTAGAGATATTGTCTGTTTTTTTTATTTTTTTTTTACTTTTCTGTCATTTATTTCTTGTTTGCTGATTTATTTGTTATTAATTTGATGATGTTAATATATTAAATAGACTATTTTCTATAAATATATGCTTTGGCATTCAAATTTGCTTTGAACTTGATGCACATAGGTCCAGAATAGCATAAAAGTATTTCTTTTTTATTTCAGTCTATTTAAATTTTTTTTCAATAATATATTATTATTGTCTTTTTTTTTCTTTAACCTATTGAAAAGAAACAGTTTCATAATAAATACAAATTATGTTTTGCTTGTTGCATATAATTAACTCTTTAGGTGATGTGGGTAAATGATGTGTTTCAATCTGGCTACCACTGCAAGTATATTTCAAACCTGTGGGAAACACTGATATTAATAGATCATTCATAATATTAGCATTTCTTTTACTTCTTTTATTTTTTTTAAATACTTATTTTTACAACGGTTCTGATGCTTTCAGAAATGCTAACACATCAGCATACTAAAGCTTTAGTTTTACAGCTTATTTAAAAGCCACCGGAGGAGGAAAGAGTGAGAAAATGAGCACCATCTTTAGAGGTCTGACCAAGAATCTGTTTATGTGAAAAGCAGACTTCACACAGACTGATGCCATGTGGCTCCAGACATCAGTTTACTCCAGCACAAAAGAGAATGAGAAAGTAGGCAGTTAAAAAAAAAAAAAAAAAAAGAGTGAAAGGAAAGAAATAAAGTGCTGAAACAAGACACAGCTGCTAGTGTTTCCTCAATCATCTTTCATACAGGGATATGGCTGCCATATGTACTTAAACAATGAAATATTGCTGCAACAAAGAGCAGGAATGTTTATCATGTATGGAGGCACAGATTTACTGTACATACATCTCTCTACAGTCTACAGGCCATTACATTCACTTCTAATCCATAGAGAATGCTAAAGAAAAAATAAATGTTGACCTCCCAGTAACATCAAACTCCTATTTTTAATATACTGAAATACTAGTTTTTTCAAAATCAAAATCAAAATTTTTATTCAGCAAGCCAAGGATCCACTAAACTTGTTTAAAGTTATGGATAAGATATTTTGACTCACCATTAACACCCAACTGTTGCTATTTTAATATCCATTACTGTTTGGGATCAGTAAGATTTTTTACTACATTACTTTTATTCAGCAAAGACACCAAAAACTTATTTAAAGTGATAATAAAGACATTTGCAAAGCTATAATAGATTTTTATATAAAATAATTGTAAATAATCACAAATTAGAGTTTCCACCTATCTGACATTTTGCAAGACAGGCCCAAAATTGGCACAAAAATCAAGCATCCAGCATTTTAATTGTGCCTTTATTATTTTACTTTCCCTGAAATTACAACACAAAAAGTAATAAAAAGTACAAACCATGATACTCTAAAAAGTACAATTACGCAGCTATAATGCTTTAGCTAGTGCAGGGATGTCCAAACTCGGTCCTGGAGGGTCGATGTCCTGAATATTTAAGTTTCAACCGCAATTAAACACACCTGAACCAGCTAACCGAGGTCTTTCTAGGTATACAGTAGAAACTTCCAGGGAGGTGTGTTGAAGGAAGCTGAAGCTAAACTATGCAGAGCGCCGGCCCTGCAGGACCGAGTTTGAACACCCCTGAGCTAGTGGCTAACCACTGCTAATAGATCTAAATAAAGTGCTTCTTTTATGCCAAATTTAATGCAGACATTGTATATACTATTTTGAGGGATGTAAACAAAAACAATGGTCCAACCGTATTTCCTGCTTTACATTTTTCATTTCTATAGCTTCCGAGAATCCAAAAAGAGCCGCGTATATTGATAAAAAAAAATGTTATGATAGCTGTTTTAATATTAAGATATGATTGAATTGCCACTTGTTACAGTTATGAAACAGTTTAATAACAAGCAGGAAATGTTCATGGGCCAATGACATGCCAACATTGAAATGGTCTATAGTCAAACCCCCCCACACACGCACGCACGCACGCACGCACACACACACACACACACAAACACACAAGCACACGCGCACACGCACACGCACCTGTTTGCTGGGTGATTGTGATGGGTTCACTCTCTCCATTTTCCGTAACTGTGGTGACTGTGATGTCATAATCAATGCCTGGCTCCAGGCCGTGAACAGTATAAAAGCCAGTTGTGGGCTCCACAAATTCAACAAAGATCGGGACACTGTCCCCAGCGGCCAGAACTGTGATGCGGTAGCCGGTAATGGCGGTGGAGTTCAGAGGACTCCAGCTTAAGCCAATAGTAGAGTCAGTGACATTGATGAAGCTTAGATCTGTTACTTTGGGCACATCTGGAGAAGAAAAGGTGGCAGAGGCCCGACACAGACAGACATGACACAGAGAGATGGAGGTAAGTCATCTGTCCAGAAAACAGGTCCTTCATGGTTTATATTGTGAAAACTGAACCATGGAGATAGAGCATTAGAAATTTGTGATGATAGAATTGCATTATCACAAATGCATATGTAGTTTTGACCAAAACTGGCTAAAAATGTGAAATGATGGTTAGTTCTTATGTTCTGCTATCCAAAATTGACTGGTTATCATTAACCAATGACAAACAAAACATAGGCTGATTGTATCATTTCACATTTTTTCTTAATTAATGAAAAAGATATTCTTCATTTCATTTTTTATTAAATGAAAAGTTCACCCAAACATTAATAAAAATCCTGATTATTTACTTTCTCCCAGTTTATCCAAAAATATGAATAAATATGAATATGAAAAAAAGAGAGATTAAGACTTTTTTTCCTTTTTCAATCTAAAGAAGCTGAACAAGACTTAAATGTAGAACATTTTTAACAGTCCATAATTAGGCATCTTTAAAGTAATTAATTTGGTCATTGAAGTTTTTTTTTTATCTAATTGAATTTACATAATGGTTTAGAAGCTCTGATTAGCTTCACCAGTACACCTGAAACCTTTCCACCACAGCACAGTTCAGTATGACTCACTTTTGGGGTGTTTTTTACTGTCTTCTTTACCTAGCATTTTTTTAATACCAACCCTGGTGAGGTTTCAGGTAAGCTGCTATGTGAGATCCACACAATCCCCGATTGGTCATCATTGGATTTGTGAAAAGACCCACCAAACTACATTTAAACAAACCCTATATTTAAACAGTTAGAAACAGCCACTGTCAAAGAACAGCATTCCACTGGTATCATCCATTGCTATAATTAACATGGATTGGTTTGTTTAGGTCGAGTTTACGATGACGTCATGGCAGTAGAGGTGGTACAACTCTAGCAATAATCCCACCCACTTTATGCAGTGCTAAACGACAGTAGGAATGCAAACCTAGCCAAGCAAAACCAAAACAAAGCAAGCTGGGCTGTGCCAAACCATACCGTACATCTCAGTGGAAATGTAGCTACAGAATAATATTTCTGAACCAAATGTGACTGAAATGGTTTCACTTTAGAGCCCTGATATTTTTAACTACTTGTCACACTGGATCAGTTCTGTGAGGCGATGGTAAAAAAATGACTGATCGCTTCCCCTTATTTGTCAGAATTGTGTGGATTACTCACATGAGACTAAGCTGCTGCAAGACCTTTAAAAATGTCATATGCTGAACCCTCTACATTTGCATTAGATTAGAAACATTTCCGTTCAACATTTCATATACATCTCGAACAAGCTGGGAGCAAATAGTCAGGAATTTATTGTTTTTGCAAATTTTGGCAATACCATTCTGTTAATACCTTCGTGTTTAATGTCTCAACAAACATTAAAAGCAAGCATTTCATTAATTGTACTGACACACATACAGACTCATTAAATGTTTATGCCTGATTACTGACACACAATAGGTGTCAATTTGGTTTTTAAAAGCGGTTATACCTGGGGTTACAGTCGTGGAGACAGGAACACTTTCCATGTCGTCCTTCACAGTGAACACGCTGACATTGTACTCCACTCCTGGACTCAAGTTCTCTAATGTGCACGAGTTCTGTCCGGCCTTCACAAACTCCTCCAGTGAATTGCCCTGCTGGCCTTTGGTAGGGGTGCAGGTCACTCTGTAGCCCGTGATGTCTGTGGGAACAGGTCAACACAAGCTGATTTGCTGCTCAAGAAACATTTATATATTTATATATATATTTATATATATATATATATATATATATATATATATATATATATATATATATATATATATATATATATATATATATATATATATATATATATATATATATATATTAGGGGTGTAACGATACTCCAAACTGAACCAAAATATCGCGATACACCAACCACGATACGTATCGCGAAACTCTCATGGCGGACTGCGATACTGTCACGCCCCCTGCTGCCCACTGTTAAGGTTGATGTCACTTGTCTCTAATTGAACCAAAACATCTTTATTTTATCACATTTGATTAAACTGTATTAGTAATGATGAGCTTTTGTTCTAAATATTATATTCTAATGTTTTAGAATTTAGAATAGTATTTTCTAAGTGCATATCATGTCATGTGACTTGAGTGAGCGATCACACTCCATTACTACTGTATATGCAGGACGGCTGCTTCGCATATATTGAGATTGCAGATCCCCCAAATACATTTAAGTCTCCTGTTTGGGAACATTTTGGTTTTCCAGTGGAGTACAGGAATGGAATTCATGTCGTAGACAAAGCGCACGTCGTAACTAACTGTTTCACGAAACTTAAGGAATAACATTTAAAAAATGTGGTAAATTTCACAATGTGAGGGTGTATGCAAAAGACACTGACAACAGAACTGCCAACAAAAGGGATTTAACCCCTTACCTCGCTAGAAACTGATGAAAAGACAAAAAGGTTTTCAGCACCGTGCGCCTTATTCTTCCCTATACTGAACTGTAGAATAAAATAAATACAAAGATGACATTCACCTCTTACCTGATGTCTTTAACAATACATTTTCTACGTGTTTGCAAAATGGAAGTCGTAAGACATCTTCCCTATCCACCTTACTCTGAGAAAAGAGTGAACTTGAGGAGGTAAAGCTCAATATGACGGGAAA